>JAMPIV010020740.1:0-310463 GCA_024509875.1 Oreohelix idahoensis
TAATGTGTCACTATATTTGTGGATGTGCTGGCATTGCTGATTCATTTAGTGGAGAGACAAATTACACAAATAGCATGTTGTTATAAATACACTAACATATGGCTCTGCCCCTAAACCTGTGTGTGATTCTTGGTGCTCACGAGCCTATTAGTCGGACAGCTTAGCTTTGTGCTACCTGTCATTGGTTGGATTACTATTGTTGGTTGGTAATCATTCAAACCTCATTAGGTCCAGGATGTGTTGTCCGCGGTCTGCATGTTTATTAGGACCTTAACTGAGATTTTCTTGTATTCTTTAAGTTGGGTGTTCATATTGATTAGGTAACTGGACATACCATTGTCAAAACGTATTGGTGGTAATTTGTATGGGGTCAATATATGTGTTGGGGGAAGTAGTGGTGTGCGGGAGAAAAGAAGGTTGTGTCATGTTTAGGAATTGAGGGTAATTTAGGAGTCGTGGGATTGGTTGTTTTGGTGCATGTAATGAGGGGTTTTTGAGACTGGGGTTTGTGGGTCGATAGTTTCGATACAATGATTGTTACATTTTTTTTTTTTTGTTGTTTTTGTAGGTTTTTCGGTGGGGTAATTATAGCAGTGATATTATATCTTCTATTTTTATACTTTGTTGGGTTTATGTAATCCGACGAGTATAGTTGCCATATCTAATTATGGGGTGTTTGTGAAAACCCTTGGATATGATATGGTTTGGGAGTGACCTAGTCGTTTGGAGGTATGGTAGAGATATTGTGGAGAGGCGTATTGAGTAACTGAGTGTGCTTAGGGTATAGGGTTATGTAAGGTATGTAGTGAAATAAGGGAATTTAAGTATATGGAGGAGCGGACTCATGGGGAAGAGGGGAATTAGAAGGCATTGTAACATAAGTAAGGTGTTCGTGGGGAAGTCCGAAACTTAATGAACTGGTATTGTATCACACTTTTCAAATAAAACAAAACATATTTAATGATTCGTCGGTTGGTGGTAGCTGGGTGGGAGTGGGTGTTAGGGGGAGGGGAAGGAAAAGGGTAAATCGATGGCGTAGGGTAAGGGTGATGGGTTACTGCGGTTGGCGGTGGGTTGGTGGGGTTGGGTGTCTACGAGTTGAACATTCGAATAATCAAAAACTTACATAAATATTATTTTTAAATTCATTATTCACTTTTTCTTTTAGCTTCACTTGATGGTGCAAGGACGCATCTTTTGCTGACTGGCCTACTATGCAGAGTAGGCGGGATCTTTGGCATGGATACTTTTGCAGAACTTATGAATCTCTGGCCGAACGGGGAAGCTATGGGATGGATGGCGGGTGTAGGGTGTTTGGGGATGAGGGTGTGATATATTTAGGAATGTGGATATTGGGGGCTTTTTGCAGTCAGGGTATGTTTTAGTAGTAGTAGGTTTAGGATTTTTATTGCTATAGGTTGTACACGGTGTAAGAGATCTTGTTTTGCGGTATGTGGATTTATGGTGGGGGGTATTTTTAAGGTGGGAGCGGGTATGGGTGTTGTAATGGATGGGGTTTTAGGTAAATAAATTTTGTAATGGTTATGGTGATTGTGGGGTTGTGGAGTATTTTAGGTGCGACCAGGTTGTTGGAATGTGGGGTTGAAGGGACCCACCGCATTGATAGTGTAAAGTGATGCTTAGGGGGTTTGGATAAGATGGGGGATATTGGGATGTTGTTGTAGGGGTGGGGGAGGTACAGTGTAAAGGTTTGGGTAGGAAGGGGAAAGGTTTTGAATAATGTTTGGTGCGTTAGGTTTCCACTTACAATTTGTAATGTAATTTTAAGTTTTTCGTTTATGGTGGGGTTAAATAGGTATATTTGATGTTATTCTGATTGCGGGATATTGTGTATTTGTGTGAAAGGGATTGATAAGGGGGGTCAAGGGGTTGGTTTGAGATGAGGGTGGGATTTAGGGATGTGATTAATGTACGAGTACAGGTTGGTCATTTTTAGGGGATTACCTGGGTTTATTTTGAAATGTAATATTAGTAAATTATAGTGTGATGGATTGGTGTGGTTTTGGTAAGGAACCAAGATGTGGGTATGTGTATGTTAAGAATGGTTTAGAAGGGTGTGGGATAGGGATGGGAGGTTGGTGGGTTTGTTTTTGTTTTATTGGTGGAGAGAAGGAGTCGTGGAGATTATGAATCAGGATGATAGAGGAATGGTATAAGTGGGTGGTAGAGTGCTCCATTATTCCCAGTATGAAATATTTTGGGGATCCTGAGATTTGAAGGGGATAGGACAAAATAATTTTTAATTGAGCGAGCGTATTGTGTGGTGGGTGTGGTTATTATGAGTAACTTTTTAAAGAGTTGTGGTTTTAGTGGTTATGTTATGATTATATTTGGAATAGTGTTTTATGGTTTTTGGGAGTAATATTGAAAATAAAATTTGGAAAATGATTGGATGGATATTTTGGTGACGGGTATTATTGTAAAAGGGGTTTGTTTGGGAAAGAAGATATTAGTACAAAAACCTGGAGTATTATTTTGAAAAATTATTTATTGTTGAATAAGTAGGGGGGTTTGATAATTTAAATATTTAATTTTAAAATTATAAAATTTGAATATAATATATATTTTGTATGGGTTGCAATTTGTGGGGTTGAAGAAAAAAATTTTCATTGTTTGACAATTGTTGTTTTGATTAAAATGGTATTTTGATATTGTAAGTAATATAAAATATAGTTGTGTATTAAAGTTTTATATTTGTGAATAAATTTTTGGTATCCTTTAAGGCACAGTTGGTGATTTTAATAATCAATAAGTTAGTTTGATCTACAGGGAATATATGGACACTGTTGACATCACGAAGGAGATATAACGTGGATCATTATGTCCCCCACGTGGGTTATATTTACCATACAAGAAATTCTAGGTGAAACTATCTTAGTTGTTACGGGCCGATGAGTAATAAGCTGATGACGGAGTATACGCACCACCAATTAACGAAATGTGACTGATTGATAATGTACACCATGGATTAATAATTGTGACTGTTTGGGAACCTGGTATAACTATAAAAAAAAGTAAAATCAGTTGTCAGACCACTAATTTATATAAGATAATTTATATTATAATATATAACATAGTGTATGACTTTGAAGTACCTAAATAGTATAAAGTAGATATATTTAATTTAACATTACTCACGATATAGGATTGTAATTGTACAAATAAACATTTATAAACTATTTTATTTAGTATTTGTTTGGCGATTGTCGGATTTAGAATTGTGCGATGGGTGAAATCTTGTTTATGGTACCAAGTTTTTGTATACCAAGATGTTGGGAACTCCGGACAAATGATTAACGATGCGTTGGCCGCGTCCCGTATTATTTTAATGTTGAACCAGGATACCTGACCTTGGGGTTGCTCTTAAATTGGACCCTAATCATGATCGCCTACATCTCTAATGGGAAGATGGCCACTGTACCTGATTTGACGTGTGTTCTTGCGCCATTTTTACTACCAAGGTAATCATGATTGGGGTGTAGGTACATCCTGTTATAGCTTTCGAGTTAAAGGTAAACCACATAGCTGGAAAAACAGCCCTGATTTACATGGTCTGTCCTCTGGCGATTTAGAGTAATTGGTAAAAATTGAATTAATCTGAACAATGGTTGGGGAATGTGTGAAGAATATGTGACGGAGGATAGCGCCTTGCCTCAAGCTCATTGCCTTGTTTTTATATTAATTAATTGAATATCTTTTGGCTTGCCTATTGGCGAAGTTTGAGAAATAATTTTAGGGATTCATATTAGTCATAGGATCATATCACTTTAGGCGGATTGAGACAGTCGTGAAGTGATACCACTTAGGGATACTTATAGATTGTTTTGTCAAGGCCCAAAGTATATAGTATGGACCAATGGGCGAGGGGGAGGAGAGGCAATTGGTGATGGTAGATCCGTGTTAAAATGTGGGTTGATCATGGGATGTCGCGGAAATAGTCATAAGAGTATCTGTTGGGTCACTCGTGGTATAGGCTGTATGAGAGTAACCTGAACTAGTTATGTGATGCGGTGCAACCACAAACAGGCATTTCCCCCACAGGAAAGACTAACAAGGAGTAGTTCTTCCAAATTATGGGGATGATTAGGTTGGGGCATTTGTATTAGGAGTTGGTTTATGTGAGTTGTATTTTTGTTAGACTTTAGTTTGATAGGTGTATTTATGGGATTTGACCGTGTGTCAGATAATTTCTGGTAGATAGGATCGCGATCTATGTTGTGTTAGGGTGGAGGTGTAAAATAGGTATTTTTTACTCGTTGGTGAGGTGATGAAGGTGTAGTGGGTGGATGAGTGATGAAGGTTGGGGGATTAAGTGGGAAGGTTTATATAAAAGGTAAGATTATGATGTGTTTGGGGGGGATGTTTTAAATATCTTTGAGGGACTTTTTTGTGTAGTTTACAGTTGGGCGCGATGGTCGTTACCACGAATCTGGGGCATTGTTTTGGAGACTCACAGGGCAGTTGGTAGAGGCTTTATGAAGGGTGGGATGGGATTGCAATGAAGGATAGGTTGTACAGTAGTTGGATGGGTTTGCGGAGAATGGATGGTCGGGGGATATTGTGAATGAAGGTATAGTAACAACAACGAAGACCCATGTGAATATATTTCTGTGAGGGAGTGAGATGCTATGTGTGTATTGATTGTTATATGTTAGAGGTGTGGGGGGGATTTAGATATGGTTTAATGGGATTGAGTAGGATTAGCGGATTAGGACATGTTAGTATGATTTGTTTTGTTATTTTGAAATTTAGTGGCGTTGAGGTTTTGAAAGGGTAAGTTATTTATTGTGGGGATGAAGCTTCGGGTTATTGTGTGGAGAGGTGGGTGAAAGTACTAATGGTGGTGGGATAATCTATAGTGCTGTGTTGGATCGGGCTGCCCCTCGTCTGTCACTTATTCCGGAAACAGAATTCTTCTGCAATATAGAGTTGTGGGGTTCAAGTGAGTGGGGTTGGTATAGTTGTTATGTTTTATCAATCGTGAGGTCAGGGTAAGGTAGTATTCGAAAAAAGTGATCTGGGTCGTTCGGAACTGTAATTAAGGGAGAGATTTTGGAAAGTCGGGAAGACGGTCTTTTGTGTTACTAATGGGTAGGTTTAGTTGTTAGGGTTTATTTTTTTGAAGGTAAGGACAGGTAAAGTAAAAGAGGTCGTGAAATTTTAGCCAGCGGAGGTTGGGATATTAGAGATAGTGGTCGCAGAATGTAACATAGGGTACTGGGGATCACCGTTGGGGCTTAAAGTTGATTTATTTAAGGGTCCAATGGTATAGCTACAGTGCAGATCTGGAACTGGGAAATTGGGGGAGTAAAGATGGTATGCCCCAATTTGCCAATATAAACTTTCCGGGTTATGGCACGTTGGGAGGGATTTGGTACAAGAGGGAAGATGTTTTCATGTTGTTTTTAGCATCTTCGTTGGGAACTCACAACAGGGGATGTGTTCTGGGTCTGCGGCAGGAATCAAGAGTAGGTTGGCAGGGGAAGGTGGTTAAATGGTACTTCGGTTTTTCCGTCAGCACGGGAGCACTGGGTAGGAAAGGGTGTGTATAACGGGGTATGCGGAGCCATTAAAGTACTGGTTTTTTTTGTTGTGGTACTTATATATGTTTTTTGCGATTAGTGGTATCAGGCAATCGTAGCGTACATAAATTAAAGACATGTCTAGAAACCACTAGGACATCACGATAATATATATAAATATTGTCCAAACCGTGAGGGCTGTACCACAGGATTTGTTAAAGGGTCAGGAAGAGGAGATCCTTTTACACAAAGAGTGCACATGGATTAATGTGGGATGATTTAAGTTATGGGACAAAAGAGTGGAAGGCGTGGGTTAAAAGGCAAGTGGTAAGGATGGTAGAAATTTCTATCCTAACATTTATTCCAATCTTGAGGATAGTTGGTTCCTGTAATCATGAGGAGGGGGGAGTTGGAGGGAGAGTCTTTTGCGGATATGAACCACGGCGGGAAGGATCAAGGGTTGATGGGTGTTGCTTATCGAGAATGGATGGTTTGTTTTTTCTGTTTTGGGAATCTTAAGTAAGAGCGAAATCGTGTTATGTAATCGCATTTCGTTATGTTTACGAGGATGGAACGTAGGTTGATCGGCGTCTTTTTGTTATTTTTTTGGGCGGATGTGAGGTGGGGTGGGAGGGGGGAAAAACTAACGGTGGAGGACAACTTAAAGAGAGGAAATGGGGGGGTGTTTGTATTGGTCATGAGTGGGGGCATAAAGAGGGACGGATTGGGGCATAATTATTTGTTTTGGGGACCTGTGTGGTTATGGTATGAGACCGTGGGATTCAGTTCGAAGACAGCGGCAGCGGCACGCCACGGTGCGTATAGGGGTCTTATTAGAATGTTCTTTTGGTATGGTGTGGCTCACGCCTCAGGGAGAAACATACGGCGGGGGAGTTTGCCGGGTGGTGGCGACCCAACATCAATTCTCAAGGCGGAAAGGTGCGGGCGAGTGGTAGAGCATGTGTGTTAGGGACGCCGCGTGTTCGTTTTTTGATAGGGATGCAGGGGGTATATTATAGTATGTATTCTGGGTTCTCAATTTTTTAATGGGTGTGGGGTTAGAGGGGTGCAGGATAAGAAGAAAGCATGGGGAGGGAGGAAAATTGGGTGAGGCATCGGTGGAGGAGATAGGAAAATAGGGATTATTGTTTGGGTTGGGACTGCTAAGGGAATATATGGTAATGAACATTTTTTTAGTTTGGTTTTGTATGCGGGGCTGTGGGCGTTTTTTTTGATGGTGAAGGGGGTGGCCAAACGGGCCGGACGAGGAACGGAGGATTTTTTATTTCATGATTATGGGTGTGGGTGGGCGCACGGTCGGTTTAAGGTTTTTTTTCTTATTTGTCGTGGGTGCAGGAGGGGAGGGTAGACAGAATAGGGGGGTGGAGGATTGTGGCGGGTGGGGGAGTGAGGAGGAGAAAGGGGCGGGGGGGTAAGGGGGGGGGGGGGAATGTGTTTGGCAATGCGGGGTTTTGGTACACTTGTTCGTACTGACACTTGGGTGTTTCTGAAATTTGCAGAACGGATATTCGGTACACACATTTAGTTGTGGAGGTTCTATTCGTTGGTCTGCGAAATTTGAGGTTTCAG
Organism: Oreohelix idahoensis; assembly: GCA_024509875.1. Lineage (NCBI taxonomy): Eukaryota > Metazoa > Mollusca > Gastropoda > Stylommatophora > Oreohelicidae > Oreohelix > Oreohelix idahoensis. The sequence continues at coordinate 7,134 of JAMPIV010020740.1, forward strand.
TGTAACTTCAAACACTTAGAGCTGGCCCTTTGAAGTCTACCGCGTAATCGTTTCTTCATACTCCCACATGTTCTAACATTCCTCTATAATTATAGTCCTTTAGCGGCTTTTTATACATTCATATTCAAAGATCTTGTCTGTCAAACGACGGGGGGAGCCTGGTTGTACCATCAGGGGATAGCTCTGTCTCCAATAGGCTAATATGCCAAGATTTTATTAAGGCAGCCTTAATTGTTGTGCGGTAGGACATTGAAGTCACAGGGCATCACCGGGTGGTATGTATCTGCCTTCTGCATTAAATATAAAAAACTGGTTATGTTGTGATAAGTATGTCTTCACAAGGAAATGGGAAAATAAAAGGACAAAACTAGGGCTGTTGGGTAAGTATAAGAAATGAGGGACGTGGCTCTTTTGTGTTGATGGGGACTATAAAGAGAATTACGTGGTGAGGTAACGTCGCTGTGGTTATACATTTTCATTGTTTCGGGTGGCGGCGGATGGCGGATAGGAAGGTTGTCTTGTTTTGTTTCGTTATTCGGAGCTTTATACGTAGATGTTCCCATTTTAATGTCACTTCCTCAATTCTGTAGGCGTGGCGGACTGAGGTCACAGGTCAAGTCTACCAATGGTAACGGCTACCAAACGGTGAGTATTTAAATGGGGTTGGTATAAGGTTTGTATTTGAGTTGTGGTCTGTTCTTAGGTAATTATATGGTGTAGTTAGGGTTGAGGTGGGTTCGGGTTGGTAATATGGTAGTTAATTTGAGTATGGGTGGGGGGTTTCGTTTAATGGGTGAGTATTCGGAAAAATAGGTTATGAAATAGTTGCGATTTTTTTCATAGATGTGGAGTTGGTTGGGGGGCAAGGTGGGCGAGGGAGCAGCGGGGTCAGGAATCTCGGGGTCATGATCTGGCTGTTGCTTGTCGTTTGGTGATTCGATGATAACTAGCCTTTGGTACACATTAGTTTATCTCGTTTGTATTGTTTTTGTCTACTGCCTCTAGGCTGTGTTGGTAGCGGAATCAATTTGTGGTGGTTAGTGAAATCACTTTGCATAAGAGCGAGGGGTATATTTGCGTAGACTGAATGATCGCATATCCAGTTGAGTAGGCAATAGAAAGGGTTAGAATGGATAGAGTATGGTTTAAACAGTAGGTGATTTTTTAATGTTTTGGTCTTGGGATGGCCGTGGGTCGGTAAATCAAATGCGACGGTAACATACTGTAACAGTTTGTGTAGGTACTTTGATATACAGAATTTCCGTCGTTTATTATATAACTATTTACACAATATCCGCGTAGTCCGACATTAGTTACGACGGATGAGCACCTCTACAACAACCAAAACCACTACTAACCCACCTCAACAATAAAGGGTGGGTGTCGGTTCTTGAATTATCTTCTTTCGGGGTCTTATTCGTCTTGGCCTGCCTTGGGCAGGTGGGTTTTGCGTCGGTACGATGAGCTCATACATTCGGGTGTCTGGGCCACAGGGGTTGGAAAAAAGGAGGGGGCGGGGGGGGCGAACTGTAGTAGGTCGGTTTTTATACAGTATAATTGTTTTGGGGGGCGGGGGCATTGGGGGACTGGATGTGGTTTTAGGTAGTTTTGGACACATGGTGTGCTTGTATTAGTGGGTGTGCACCATACTGGAGTAGGTGGAAAGGGGCGTTAGGTCTAGAGTCGATGGTCAAATTGAGAGGAGTTATCGCAGGAGACAGCGTGAGACTGTTGTAGATGTTGCGGGTATAGGAGGTGGTGTGTAGGTAAATGGATCTAGGGAGAAGTACATTCTGTGAGTCGTATATAAACAGGAATCACAATCAATTTTAATTACAAGTTATATGTACAGAATTTATCAATATGAATCTTGTAGTGACATATTTTATTAATATTATCCTATGTGTGTCAGTTGTGTAGTAGTAATATGAGGTAATACTGGTTTTGTTTTTTCAAGCTATGTTGTTATGTGTCATCATGACTTCAAGTGCTTGTTTCTGTTGGAACTAGTATTGGAGATGTTCTCAGTTCCGTTCATTAAAACAATTAATTTCCCCTCTTAATTTTATACAATGTTAGTTTAAGATGGGGGTACATAATGCTGAGCTCCGCTGGCCACATAGGCTTATCTGTCGTGATGTCTACAGGAAAAGACTCCTCTGCTCGATTGCTCCCCTGTGTTCTGGAGACACCTTACTGTTGGCTATATGGACCAAGGAGTATGCTGTCCTCTCTGGATTCAGCAAAGCTCTGACCAGGTGTTGCTCAATAACTTTAGGACCACAGTCCCTGAAACAAGAAGGTTGTACCTCCTACTTCAGAACTAATTTATACTCTATTTCTACACTGAGCACAATACATAACAAACACTGAGTTCAGAGCGGTAGGTCAACTGTCAGCTTCATCTGAAATAATTTACACCAGTATATTCCTCCCTAATGCTTACTACGCCTCTGCAATTCCAGCATTATTTCTTTCTAGTCAATAATATAGGTGTCAGTGTACTGCTTGGCAATTCCATGTAGTTTTACTTTCCTCCGACACCTTCTGTTCAGGCTGGAGCACTATAGAGGTTTTACCTCGTTCGCTACTGAACCACACATATATACAGACATAAATTATCAATTTACATTCAATTTTCATTAAAAGATATCAAATATTTCAAGCTTACCACAATTCATGGAAAAATAAACAGTTTCGTTGACTGGCAATGAATAGGCACAACTTCCGATCTGCCTCTGTCCCAGGCTTTTATTTAGAAAAATATGCACTGGTGCTCAACGCACTGTTTCTTAGTAGGTTTATTACAAGATGTGGCCCGGAACAGACGCCCTGAATTGAGTATATTGGCAGCTCTAACCAATCATGCCATGTTTACCTACTTTTCAAAAAATATTACCTTTCTCACGTTTCCCCTAACAACTAAACTAGTATTTGCAGTCCAACTAATCGTGTTTAGTCTTACATCTCATTCCCGCCAATCAAATAGGAGTTAACATGGTAGGCTATTTCCGTAACGTAATGTTTTTCAAACACGTTATAAAAAAATTTTATGAGCAGAAATGATTTCATGCTGTCAGGCACCCCCACTATTGTATTTTGGCCAAAACTATTTTATTAACAGACTAAAGGCGTAACACATAACATATTCTTGGTTAGCAAGTCCGGCCGTACAATAATATATAAGTTAAAGTGAGCTACATGGCGGCGTTCAAAATATGTGTTTTCCAAAGATAGTCGTATATTTGTTCTTTATTCCTTTTCGTTGTTTCGAACCGCCACCTATCCTGCCTTTTCCACTGTTATGTCATACTAAAGTCAGGAGCTTAGATGTAAATCAGTAGAATTTCATATTTCCTAATAAGCATTTTTCATGTTTTTAAACCTGATTCTTGTAGTAGTAGTGTTTTTTTTATCACTGTCGATTTGAAAAAAGTCAGTGCTAGTGGCCTTACACGCGTGATGGTAGTAATTGTATCGCGATACGCGTGTTTAGTGTTGCATGATTCCTGCCTTCAGTCGTCCCTCTCTCTCTATCCTACTTTCATCTGTCTTTTAGTTACGCCGTGTATAAAATGGAATGAATAAAATATTAAATCTAGGTCATCACTCAGCGCCTATCTCAAGGTTTTTCTAAGAAATGCAGTACACGTTTTATTTTTTGCAACGCGTGTAGTGATGCAGTAGGCTTTTACTATCAACGTGAAAACGTTACGATTTGCAGACGAAGCAGAAAAAGGGGGATTTTTGTACGCCATTGTGACAGCACTGTTCTCTTTTACCTTTTCTCTTTCCTGTTATTGAAGTAATTTGTTAGGGGTTTCATTTACTTTTTAATTTATATATGGGTATTTAGAATGTCTCACGACAGATTCTCCTCACTTAAAACAGACGTTATATGTCAGTCTATAATTCTATATACACATAGAGAAATTTATTATTATTTCTGGTGCTTACGGTGATTCTCATCACACGGATGGCGGCTTAAAAAATCCGCTCCCAGATTTGTTTTTCCAGATATATACTCTATGCTAAACTCAAATGGCTGCATCAATAAAGACCAACGGAGTAATCTCGAGTTCTCATGCCTAGCCTGTGCTAGAAACGACAAAGGTTTGTGATCCGTTTGCAACTTAAATGCCTTCCCATACAGATAAATATTGAATTTCTTTATCGCCCATATTACTGCAAGACATTCTTTTTCGCTAGTTGAGTAGTTGGTTTCAGCTTTATTCAACTTTCTGCTAGCATATGTCACTGGGCTTAATTCCCCATCCAATGCATCTGATCTCTGTAGCAGAGTTGCACCTAACCCAATATTACTGGCATCCGTTCTTACAATGAATTCTTGACTTAAGTCAGGTAATTTCAAAATAGGTTTGTTTGTGAGCTTTTCCTTCAATTCCTGGTAAGCCATTTCACATTGTGGTGTCCATGTAATTCGATCTGGATTTCCCTTACGTGTCAAATCAGTTAACGGTGCACATATGGAATTAAAGTTTTTGATATACTTTTGGTAGAAACCACATAATGAGACAAAGGATCTCACGTCTTTTTTGGTTTGTGGTCTCGGGGCTTTCTTTAGTTTCTCTAAATTCTTTGGGTCAGGGGTCATGTTTCCCTGATAAACTGTGTGTCCCAAGAATTCCAATTCTTTACATCCAACGCAACATTTGGTTGGTCGGGCTGTTAAATTCGCTTCCCTAAGTCGATTAAACAGCATGTTCAGAGAGTCAATGTGTTCCTCAAATGTTTCTATTGCTATAAGGATATCATCCATGAAATTTGTGATACAGGGATTATTCAGAGGGTCCAATAATTTTCTCATCATTCTAGAGAAGACACTAGGCGCATTCTTCAATCCAAATGGCAATCTATTAAACTCATAGGGTCCTTCTGAGGTACTAAAAGCTAGGTATGGTCTAACCTCAGGCTTTACTGGAATCTGATAGTATCCTTTACTCAGATCCACTTTTGAGAAATATTTAGCTTTATTTAGCCTGGCAAACAACTGATTTGTATCCGGCAATGGATCCACTTGTCCTTCTGTAATAGCATTCAGTCTCCTGTAATCTATACAGAGTCTATGTTCTCCAGAGGGCTTCCTTAAGAGTACAACACCGGAACTATACGAAGATTCACTGTGTGAAATAATTCCTTCCTTCAACAAATAGTCTATCTCTTCCTTCAAAGCTTTCTTCTTAGCAAAAGGAATCGAATAGGGTTTCATACAGACAGGTGTGGAGTCTATCAGTTTCATATCATATTCCATTAAGTTCGTATGCCCTGGTTGGTCTGTGAGCACCTCTGTATGATTATCTAGAACCTGTTTCACTCTCTCTTTCTGATTTTTCGTTAAATGTGTACTGATTTTCACCTGTGCCGCTGTCTCACAGGGGTGTAATGGATATTCAAATGATGAAAGTGGTTCCTTTTTCATCTCCATGGCAATGGACAAGGTCAACAAGTGTGTCTCTTCCTGATGTTCTCTTTCCAAATATTTCTTCAGGAGATTCACATGATAGATTTTTTCTTTCCCCTTCTTATCTATCTTATAATTGGTTCTAGACACCTTCTCTAGAACTGTATATGGACCTTGCCATCCAATTTGTAACTTATTCTGACTACCGGGTAGAAGAAGCAGTACCTTCTCTTCCACAGCCAAATCTCTGTCTTTCGCCTTCCTGTTATAATAGGCAGCATGTTTCTTCCTGGCTTGTTTCAAATTTTCATTGGCAAGTTTCCAGCCAGTTTTTAAACGAGTGGTCAGCTCATTCACATATTGGTATGAGGATGTAATATTTTCCTCTGCTTTTTCATCAGTCCACGTTCTTAACAGCGTTACATATGGACCTTTAATTGTGTGGACCTATTTGTCCATGCACCGGTATGGTCTCTTCCACTAGAAGCGCTACAGTGATGTTTTTTCTTCCTAGAATTATCATGCACAAAACGACCGCTACCAATTTTTCTCTTGGGGCTTTCTCCCCACTTAAAATTCTTGATGAGAGATTTCCTCTCTACATCCTCTTCCTCCAGTTTGTTTAAGTCCGATTGAGGGATTTTCGGCTTATCCTGGGGTAAGACATCTTTTTGCACTCTCCGCATAGTGGCCATTGTAAAACAGTTAAGTGAAGCTTGTCCGTGAAAAGGGGCTTCCCATTCCCTTTGGTCCACTTTATCAAATTTATACTTCTTTTTATTGTCAGGCCTAATTTTGCCCCTTTGCGTGTCCAGGTCCTGATCAATGTTCCCACTTGTGGGTGTTCCCTCATGTGCTATGCTACACCTTTCTACAAAATTCTCAATGTCCCATCTTGCCTTGGGCCAATAATAATTGTAAGCCACCTTTTGGATGATGGTACCTATTTTTTCATGGTCCCCATCTGGTTTCACATGTAGGCTCCTTATTAATTCTGCCCTATATCTTTTAGGAAGTACCAGCTGTCCCTGACCTTTGGATCTAGCTCCAGTCTTCCTATACATCAACTTGTTTTTCATGTAAAAATCTCCCTTGCCTGGAGTTGTATGACAAGTTGACAATTTCCTGAAACAAGGCTTGAGGGTCTTATCCCCAGCCTGTGCCTTCCTCATCTCTTCTGGAGTGGTATCTAACAGAATATCCTCCTCCTTTCTTGAGGTCGACCTGACCTGAAGGGTGGCCATATACACAGGTTTCCTTCTACAATGGTCAGTGTCATGATTGTTCATCTGACAATTCTTACACCACCTTTTTCCTTGGTTGAAAGATTTTCTTTCATCATATTTCCTTTCATCGAATTGTGGGGTTTTATTTTTATTGTCATACCGTGGCCTATCAAATTGGTGCTTACCTTTGTTTTGATCTCTGGGATCAAATTTATTAAAGTTCTGTGGTGCCTTAAAATTGTCTACCTGTTTCTTTTTATTACCTGTTACCTCTGCCTGAGCCGCTTGATACCTTTCAGCAACATTTAGCAACTCACCCAGCCTCTCTGCACCTTGTTCCATGAGAAACTTTCTCAGGTCTGGAGCCATGGACTCTCTTAATTGTTCTATAAGGACCATTTCCTTAAGATCTTGGGTTTTCCCCAGAGAAGTCCATTTCTCCAAGTATGTCTCTAACCGTGCAGAGAACTGGTGATAGGTTTCACATGACAGTAGTTTAGCATTCCTAAATTTTTTCCTATAAAATTCTGCGTTCTTTTCATATCTTAACAAAAGAGCCTGCTTTAGCATGTCATAATTTTCCTGATCACCTCTGCTCATTTTGGCAAAAACTTCATAAGCTGCCCCACGAAGTCCTTGAGATAACTTTAAGCTCCACCTTTCTCTCTCTAACCCATACGTGGTAGCTAATAGTTCGTATCTATTTAAAAAGCTCTCAATATCATCGTCTTTCTCAACAAAATGATCTAAATGAAAATTCATAGCTGAGGTTGAGGCTCCCTGACTAGCAGTAGCATCAGAGGCAAAGGGACTGGCACCATTTTCAGGAGCATGGCCTTGAAACTCAAACTCCCTTAGTCGTAACTCATGTTCCCTTTGTAATCTCTTCTCCTCCTTTTCTGCTTTCCTCTCTGCAGCTAATCGCTTGTCTTCCCTTTCTGCAGCCTGTCTTCTTTCCTCGGCTTCCCTTTCTGCAGCTAATCTTTTGTCTTCTCTTTCTGCCTCCAATGCTTTAGCCTCTTTGTCAGCCTCAATCTGCAACCTCTTAGCCTCAGCCTCAATCTTTCTTTCGGCCTCTTTTTCTAATCTTCTTTCTTCCCGTTCAATATATTTGTCACATTCAGCAGTGACATAAGCAATCATAATTTGCCCGTCCATTCCTAACTCTTTCGCAGTCTGTACAGCAGCAGATCGAAATTTGGCCAGGTCCGCCATTTTCTACCAGGTAAATGTAAATAATATCTAACTAAACAATATAATCTATAACTAATTAACTCAGGACAACACAGGCACTGAGAGCTCAACCTTATTTATTTCCACCCAAGGATACCTTTTAATTCTTTATTATTCCCAATATCTATAACAGGAGAAAGTTCAATATCCCTGGAGCGAGACCCCAATATATGTGGTAAAGTGGGATATATAAATATTTATAGGGGACTTAGTGTACTGACTGAGATCAGCTGTGAAGGTATCTATATCTAATAAGGGTAGTGTATTATAGATGACCTTACTTGCTACCACATATTTATACCTCAGTCAGAATTATTCTGGAATATAATGATGACTACGTTGAATGTCTAGGGTATGTATATGATGAAGTGTAAGTCGCAACAACAACAGACAGATAAACAATTTAATTTATTCCACCACACGTGACAACACTGTGACACTCACACACATGTACCATTCTATAAGACTATCTTAAAGGAGTCACTGGTAAATTTTCAAATATCAATATGTATTGAATACTTTTCATTAATATATATGTGTCTTGATTCAAATACAAAGTGAACCAGGAATCACAATCAATTTTAATTACAAGTTATATGTACAGAATTTATCAATATGAATCTTGTAGTGACATATTTTATTAATATTATCCTATGTGTGTCAGTTGTGTAGTAGTAATATGAGGTAATACTGGTTTTGTTTTTTCAAGCTATGTTGTTATGTGTCATCATGACTTCAAGTGCTTGTTTCTGTTGGAACTAGTATTGGAGATGTTCTCAGTTCCGTTCATTAAAACAATTAATTTCCCCTCTTAATTTTATACAATGTTAGTTTAAGATGGGGGTACATAATGCTGAGCTCCGCTGGCCACATAGGCTTATCTGTCGTGATGTCGGCAGGAAAAGACTCCTCTGCTCGATTGCTCCCCTGTGTTCTGGAGACACCTTACTGTTGGCTATATGGACCAAGGAGTATGCTGTCCTCTCTGGATTCAGCAAAGCTCTGACCAGGTGTTGCTCAATAACTTTAGGACCACAGTCCCTGAAACAAGAAGGTTGTACCTCCTACTTCAGAACTAATTTATACTCTATTTCTACACTGAGCACAATACATAACAAACACTGAGTTCAGAGCGGTAGGCCAACTGTCAGCTTCATCTGAAATAATTTACACCAGTATATTCCTCCCTAATGCTTACTACGCCTCTGCAATTCCAGCATTATTTCTTTCTAGTCAATAATATAGGTGTCAGTGTACTGCTTGGCAATTCCATGTAGTTTTACTTTCCTCCGACACCTTCTGTTCAGGCTGGAGCACTATAGAGGTTTTACCTCGTTCGCTACTGAACCACACATATATACAGACATAAATTATCAATTTACATTCAATTTTCATTAAAAGATATCAAATATTTCAAGCTTACCACAATTCATGGAAAAATAAACAGTTTCGTTGACTGGCAATGAATAGGCACAACTTCCGATCTGCCTCTGTCCCAGGCTTTTATTTAGAAAAATATGCACTGGTGCTCAACGCACTGTTTCTTAGTAGGTTTATTACAAGATGTGGCCCGGAACAGACGCCCTGAATTGAGTATATTGGCAGCTCTAACCAATCATGCCATGTTTACCTACTTTTCAAAAAATATTACCTTTCTCACGTTTCCCCTAACAACTAAACTAGTATTTGCAGTCCAACTAATCGTGTTTAGTCTTACATCTCATTCCCGCCAATCAAATAGGAGTTAACATGGTAGGCTATTTCCGTAACGTAATGTTTTTCAAACACGTTATAAAAAAAATTTATGAGCAGAAATTATTTCATGCTGTCAGGCACCCCCACTATTGTATTTTGGCCAAAACTATTTTATTAACAGACTAAAGGCGTAACACATAACATATTCTTGGTTAGCAAGTCCGGCCGTACAATAATATATAAGTTAAAGTGAGCTACATGGCGGCGTTCAAAATATGTGGAATTGACCTCACGGCACTCCGGGCAAACCCATAGTGCTCAGTCTCCATCAGCAAATGCCGAAGATTAGGAATGCTAATAGCACGCTGGTTGTAGATACGACGGAAGCATCCTCTCTCACGTCCATCTCTGCTAGTCCCACATTTGATGCCAGACTCCAACAGTCTCAGCCTTGTTGATTCATCCGTTGCAGTGTCGATATCTAGCATGCGATCATTAATTGCCCTTAGAATCTCTCCCTTATACATGTCCAGTTTCCCACTATGCGTGCTCTCGAGGTCAATCTGTCAGCTCTCTCATTGCCACGTACTCCTACATGACCAGGACAGTAGATCCACACCCGTTCTGGAAGACTTGAGGATTATATTGATGTTTTCCATTCCTGTCGCAGCCATCCGTTCTGAACTTTCCGAAGCATGGCTTGAGAGTCTGACAATATAACTGCCCTGGTTGATGGAGTTTCAGACAGCCACCTCAGTGCTGCAGTAACTGCCTCTACCTCCATTCTCATGCTGGGGGTGGTTGTCATGTAGGCTCCACTCTGTTCAGCAACGACCCTGCCCTTTATTCTCGCTGAGAAGCCCCATCCTGACTTCTCACCACGCACTACAGGCCCATCAGTGTACACAATGACGTCGTCATCCCCAGCATGATCACTTATCAGCTGATTAATCTCAAGCTCTGCTTTTCCATTGCCCCAAGATCTGCGCTCTCTGCCAAGGCTAATGATGACCTGCTGGTAGTTTATTCAGTTCTCCCCTGACTTACTCCACTCTTCCCCTTTGGATATATTTTCAACCCTGGTCACCTGATCAATCGTAGCCGCTGCCTGTGCCATCCATGACACTACCCCCTATTTATTCTTGCTCCTTTGATGTCAGCTACGTTCTCGTGTAGAGGGTGTCTTTTGTCGGTGGTTACCCGCATATAGGCTTTTGCCTGGGCCATCGCATATCTTGATCTAATCGACAGCAAACCGAGCATGAATCTCATTGTCACAATGGGGTATCACGCGTACAGCCCAAAACTAGTCGCATCCCTTCATTTTGAATGCATTCCAGTCGTTCACATTGTGACACTGACAGCGTGAATATTTCTAACCCATATTCGATTACTGAAATCACGAGCTGATGATACAGGAAAAACAGTAGTCTCAGTTCCAAGCGCGCAGCAGCCATTGCCTTTAGGGCTGCCAGTCCTCGCTTGCACTTCTGTATGATCAGTTCGACATGATATTTGAACGATAGCCCACTATCAAACGGTACTCCCAGATACTTCAGCTTGTGTTGCCTTTCAATGTTCTGCCCATTGAAAGTGATGTCTGGAAGGTCTGCTTTCACTATGGAGTTGTTCAAAGAGCACCACATCACACAGGCCTTGTTGGGATTGACCTTTGATCCTTTGTCATCACATCATTTAGTAATCCGCCGATAGTGTCTTTTGTATGCCTTGGACCATTTCCTGTCTGTCTGAGCCAGTTCTTTACATGTGTATGTCATCCTAAAGCACTAGGAGCTTGCTTATATGCCTATACAAAGAAAGTACTAAGTGACTGCTTCCTCAAGCATATTGTAAGAGACGACTAATATAAGGTCGTGTATGAGGCTGGAAAATCAGAGGCACATCTTCAATCCAACCTGCAAGTCTGGATGGAAGAGCTGGAGAAGAGAGGGATGGTCATAAGTAGCTCTAAAACAAAAACCATGGTGATATCACGAGAAGAAAGAAGGTATCAGATTAAGCTGGGATAATAGATCCTGGAGCAGGTCTTCTTCTTCTTTGATCCTTAGCCGCCGACCGTCAAAGCAGTCAGTGGCCATTACGCCTGGTGGCGTCTTGTAGGGCAACAACAAATTGATTCCACTTTGCTCGGTCGGCGGCCATCCTTCGTACAGTGCCCCAACTCTGGTTCATTCTTTGCATCTCAGCCTCCACAGTCCTTCGCCAAGTTGTTTTTGGTCGGCCTCTCTTTCGTTTTCCTTCAGGGGTCCATAGCATGGCTGTTCTTGTGATGGCATCGGGGTCTCTTCTGAGGACATGGCCAACCCAGCTCCAGCGTCTGCCAGTTATGATGGTGTGCATGTCCTCTTGCTTGCTCCTAGTAAGCAGATCTTGGTTGGTGATGGTATACGGCCAAAAGATTCGGAGAATTTTTCTTAGGCATGTTGTGTGAAAAGAGGACAATTTCGACATTTCCTTCTCTGTAACTCTCCAGCTCTCCGCGCCATAGAGAAGCACAGAAAGCACACAGCTCTGATATAATCTTAATTTTGTGCTTGTGCTGTACTGAGAGGACTTCCAGATGTTGTTTAGACTAAAAAAGGCTGTTCTTGCTTTGTTCATTCTGTTGTTGATGTCTTTGCTTGCTTCGCCGTCTGGTGTTACTATACATCCTAGGTATGTGAAGGCATCTGTCTGTTCCAATTGCTTATTCCTTACTGATATGGGCTCAGTGTTGCTCACACTGAGCGTCATGACCTCTGTCTTCTTTAAATTGATGTTCAAGCCCACCTGCTAGCTATACTTATTAAGTCTATCCGTTTTTTCCTGGATGTGTTGATGTGAATGTGCTAGTAGTGCAATGTCATCTGCATTTTCCAGATCTTCCAATGTAGAAAATGTAGTCCATCTTATTCCTCTTGGAGCAGGTCGACAACTTTAAATACCGCGGAGCTGTTATAGACCGGAAGGGAGGCATCAAAGAAGAGTTGGCAACTCGAAAAGCAGCGGCTGGGAGACTTTTTCAGGCCATAAATCGAGGATTTCTCAGCAAGAGAGAAGTTGGTAAGAAAACGAAGATGGCTGTATACCGCTCCAGCTATGTCCCAGTCTTGACGTATGGACGCGAGTCATGGGCAATGACTACAACCCACAATAGCCAGATCCAGACCTCACAAATTAGGTATTTGAGGAAGGTGGTTGAAGTAACAAGAAGAGACATGATCCGCAACCAGACGATACGTTAAGGACTAAAATCCCACCCCGTGCAGACCCAAGTTGAATGTCTGCAGAATGGGAGAAGATCGGCTACAACGACAAGCATGGGAAACTAAGAGCCAGGGATGCAGACCTCCAGGACGACCTAGAGTCCGCTGGGCGGACAACATTAGACAATCTTTGAAGGACCGAGGACTAGAGTGGACCCAGGCCAGGAGGAAGACAGCCGATAGGATAGTCTGGCGCTCTCTCTTCCAAACCTCTACACCTCACGGTAGAAGGGGAACGACTAAGTAAATAAGTAAGTATGAGGCTGGCAATCTCAGCATGCACATCAAATTGCTACAGAATCCACCACTGAATGAGCGCGGGCGCTGGTGAAAGCTTCTTGCAAAGGGCCTACTCTCTGTGTGATTCCTTTGCTCCATCAAGAGCAAAGAAAGAAATTAATGAATGAATAAATGTGCTAAATACGAACATTATTAAAAAACATACCTTGCTGTGAAACATTTCATTCTAGAAGTTTTAAAATTAATCGGTTATGTTTATGTTATTGGAAAATAGATTCATGTCTAATTAAACATTTTTTTTCTCAATTTAGTTTATCTTTTTTTTGTCGCTTTCACTAATGTTATAACCATCTCTATTTGCAACACAAATGTAACATAATGCTTTCAGAAATGCCGTAAATGCTTAATGCTTATATGCCTACACTACTCACATGCCCATTCACATAACACATACCCACTTTTCTTTAACATGACATACTGGTGGATCAAACACACTCATCGTCACTAAAGCTCTGTTCTATTAAGTCGCTCACCTTGGTTGTAATAGCTGTGGTAGTAAGTGGTCCTGTTACGGAGGCCAAACTTGCCAACGACATACACACACCCGAAATAAAACCTGCATACCTAAGTGAAAACATAAGCATTGAAATTTATTGTTTCAGCTTAAGCTAGCCAAGATAGTACACACACGAATGAGTTCTACATTATCTATATTTACATCCTTGCAAATCTTAAGACTTCTTGAGTTATAATAACACAAGACGATATAATTATCAAAGGTTTTGTGTGTATGTGTGTCCCCAAGATGTTGGGGTAGTAGCCCGTACTTTTGTATTGCGCATGTCTTGTCGTCGTGTTGGAGTCTACGTCTGTCGTATCAACCGTCATTTACGCCTTAAGATTTTGCGGTGTGTTGAGATTATGTCCAGGATTTTGTTCCCGAAGAAAGAAGCTTTTTAAAGTGGTAAAATCAAGTTTGATCGTCATAAGAGATCATAAGAGAGGCTGTACCCTTTCCCCTTACCTGTTTAACATTTATGCCGAGAATATCATGAGAAATGTAAGAGATGACCAAGAACACACAGAGTTTGACTCATTTAACATCGGCGGGTACCAGATCCCGGAAATCAGATATGCTGACGACACAGTCCTCCTATCGACCAACCCAGAAGGACTTGAACAATTACTTCTGTCCACCAAAAAACACAGCGAGGCCCAGTATCTATACCTAAACACCAAGAAGACCAAAGTATTGACAACAGACAAAGTAAAGACCAAACCAGAAATTGAAATTGATAACGAAGAACTGGAAAGTGTTAATGAATTCGAATACTTAGGATCAATCATCAACAGCTCTGGCGACTGCGCAGTAAAAATTAAAAGAAGACTTGCAATTGCTTCACATAAACTAATACAGATGAAAAACCTATGGCAAGGCACAAGCAAAGAAACAAAGTTACAACTGATCAGAGCATGTATATTCCCAGTAGCAACATACGGCTGCGAGACTTGGACACTCAATAAAACAGTTGCAAAAAAGATTACATCATTCGAAATGAAATGCTACAGAAGGATGTTGAGAATACCCTGGACAGAAAAAAATACCAACAGAGAAGTACTGCACTCACTAAACGTACAGGAACATTGGCTCCTAAATACCATCGCAATAAGGAAGCTGAAATTTTTCGGTCATATAAAAAGACATAATAGCCTGGAAAAAACAGTAATGGAAGGCATGGTCCCTGGAAAAAGGGGAAGGGGTCGACCTAGACGACGGTGGACCCAGGACATCACAGAGAGTCTGAACTTGTCTTTGGCTGATGCAGGTCGACTTGCCCAGAATCGTGATGCGTTCAGAGCAGCTGTAATGGAGACAATGTTCTGGAAAGAATACGTCACATGATGAAGAGATCATGTGTGTGTGTGTGTGTGTGTGTGTGTGCGTGCGCGCGCGCGCGTGCGTGCGTACGTGCGTGCTTGCGTGTGTGTGTTTGTGTCGGTTCCACGTAACCACGATGGCGATCTTGTGACGTGTCTACCAGACTGCCTTTCAGAATAATACAAAGTCATTGAAAGGCATTTTTACCTCAGATGCCGAGTTGGGACCCAAAGACGTAGCAATAGAGAATGCAGTCAGCGACCCATAGCTTGACTGCTTGCATCAGTGTCAGCGAACCAGAGCTGACTAGTGCCCCTAGATGTATAAAGAGTTACGCGAACTAAAATTTGGCCGCCATTTTCGGCTGTACCCGTATTGCAGGAAAATGGACCCAATCGCGAGTTTCAGGCCCAATATACATTTTCGTTTAGGTTAACTAATAATTTGAAATAAAATTAGATGCAAATACAGTAGCACATGTATGTACTATTCTTTGTATTTCAACTAACAAAACAAAAAGAAGAAAACTAGTTTACTTACCGGTTTATTGAATAGAATCAGTAGCGTGAATTGTTAACACACACTCCGTTAAATTTTATATTCCGTTTGAATTCCACTATTTGGCAACAAATATTCCTTTAGAATTGCAACACTTAGCAAAACAAACTCCCTTCGAATTGAACTATTTACCTAGTTTGAAATGTGGAAACTGGTGAATGACTGTTATAGACATTGACAGTTTTACTAGATCCAGATGATCACACCAGTTTTTGTTTTCATTAAAAATGCGACAATGTACAGATAGTTTTAACAAAATCTAATTACATATTTTGGACCAGAAATGTTATTATAGTTTTATTATATAATTATATTATATAATTTTATTATTATTATTACTATATATATATATATATATATATATATATATATATATTATATATATATATATATATATATATATATATATATATATATATTATATATATATATATATATATATATATATATATATATATATATATATATATATATATATATTTATATATATTTATTATATTTATATATTTATATATTTATATATTTATATATTTATATATTTATTATTATATAATAATAATATTATATAATTTATTATATAATTTTATTATAATTTTATTATAATGAATAAATATTAATGAAATAATACAAATATAAAATTTTATTATATATAATTTTTATTATATAATTTTGATATTTTATATATTATAATTATATAATTGTAAAATTATATAATTTATATTATATAATTTAAAATAATATAAAATACATATATAATATATATGTATATGGGAGCCGCCCAATGGGCTGATCACCCGTTGGCTTGTCACACCGATTACGGAAACAACGGCGGATGGATCTATTTGTTGTTGCCCTAAAGACGCCGCTAGGCGTGATGGGAAACTACAACAGAGAAAATCAATCTGCTGTTGCCCTTAAGACGCCACAAGGCGTGATGGCCTCTGACTGCTTGGTCGGTCTTTGGCTAAGGACGGAAGAAGAAGAAGAATATGGGAGCCGCGCTGGTGTAATGGCTTCAGCGTTGTACTGGCGACCAGGTTTTCAAGGTTCAAGCCCGGTCGTCAGCGTTTAAAGGAATGTTTACGACCGGAAATTTGACTGAATAACCTGAACGGCTCCTGCACATAAACCCCCTGTGGGTGGAAAGGAGCGAAGCTCCTAACCGGGTTGGAAGGAAAGGCCCCCGCCCCCCCCCCCCTCCCCCCCCCCCCCCCCCCCCCAGCCTCACAATGACATGTCATTTGGCCAAAACGGCTGCAAAGCTCGAGTGCTGCTGGTTAGAGAAATAAAAATACATATATATATATATATATACAGTATATATACAGTATAGTATATATATATATATATATATATATATATATATATATATATATATATATATATATATATATATATATATATATATATATATAATATATATATATATATATATATATATATACAGTAGAACTCCATTTATCCGAACCCCATGGGACCGAGCATCGTTCGAATAACACTAGTCAACAACCAAAATGTACCAGAAATGAAAATAGCTGATCTTAACTAATTTTGGTGTGCTGAAAACGAAAATGACATTAAAAAATGTTGATTGGCTCTAGTTTTCAAGATATATGCTACTAGTTTATTTAATTACAGTCAATTTATATATATGTATTTTGGCTGCAGAATAGGAGATCAAGATAAGAGCTGGGCGCCACACATATGCTGCAATACATGTGCAGCACATCTTAAACTGTGGTTGACTGGCAAAAGGCAAGCTATGCCTTTTGCAGTCCCAATGATTTGGAGAGAGCCCACTGATCATCTCAACAACTGTTACTTTTGCATGGTCCCTCCAATTGGGAAAGGCATATCAAAGAAGAAAAAATGGACTCTGGAATATCCAAACATCCCCTCTGCAATACATCCGGTACCACATGGCGATGACCTACCAGTTCACAAAGTGCCAGAATCATTTTCAGCTGCTTCCACTGATGAAGAAGAGGACATTGGTGGTCCTGAACCATCAACCTCAAGCGACCCAGATTTTGAGCAAACTACATCCACTAAACCACACTTAATAACCCAAGGTGAACTGAATGATCTTGTAAGAGATCTGAATTTACCGAAGAACAAGGCGGAGCTTTTGGGTTCCAGATTGCAACAGTGGAATCTCCTGGCAGAAGATGTTACAATTTCTGTGTATAGGAACCGCCATAAGCCACTTATTACATTCTTTTTCAAAGAGGGTGACCTTTCTGCGTGCCACAACATTTCTGGTTTAATGGCAGCCCTCAAAATCAATTACATACCGGAAGAGTGGAGGCTTTTCATTGATTCATCCAAAAAAGAGTCTTAAAGCTGTTTTGTTGAATAATGGTAATGTGTTACCGTCAATTCCAGTTGGTCACGCAGTTCATATGAAAGAAACTTATGAAAACATTAAGCAGCTTTTGAAGTGTATAAACTACGATCATCATCATTGGTCACTTTGCGGTGACTTAAAAGTGGTCGCTCTTTTGCTTGGACTACAGGGTGGATACACCAAGTACTGTTGCTTTCTCTGTGAGTGGTATAGCCGTGCACGAAGTGACCATTACATCAGAAGACATTGGCCAATCAGGCAGTCATTGCAGCCTGGCAGTAAGAACGTTGCGAACCCAGCACTTGTCGACACCAGCAAGATTTTGTTGCCACCCTTGCACATTAAGCTGGGTCTTATGAAAAACTTTGTCAAGGCAATGGAGAAAACAGATGAGGCTTTCAAATACCTCATCAGAAAATTTCCAAGACTGAGTGAAGCTAAAATAAGAGAGGGAGTATTTGTTGGTCCGCAAATTCGAAAACGTCTTCATGATGACGAGTTTCTTTGCATGTTGCATGGCAAGGAAAAAGCAGCATGGCTAGCATTTAAGTCAGTGGTGAACAATTTTCTTGGAAACAACAGATCTGATAATTACAATGAAATTGTAGAAAATCTCCTTCTGAAGTATAAGAGTCTTGGCTGCAACATGTCTTTGAAAATTCATTTTCTGTACTCTCATCTGGATTTCTTTACGTCAAACTGTGGATCGGTCGGTGATGAGCATGGTGAATGATTTCACCAGGACATTGCTGCTATGGAGACAAGGTATCAAGGCATATGGAGCCCTTCAATGCTTGCTGATTACTGTAGGACTGTGTCAAGAAACACCTCATCGATTGACTACAAGAAGCAAGCAAAGAGAGCTCGAACAGCGACTGAATAATGACGGAATGGGTTCAAATGTGCCTTTTTAAAACATGATATGTGAACTTTAAATAATGTTTTTATTTTTTCTATCATTTTATGTTGAAATATCAATTAATTGAGTACGTAACCACAATTTTTATAATGCTAAAGTAGAAAGACTAGCTGTTCACCCCAGAGAATTAAACAAGCATACATTATTTGTATTACTGTAATGTAAATTCATCATTTAAAAAAAAACCAGAGCCAATTGGGGAATTTCATTATGATATTTGAAATCAGCATGTCAAAATCAATAAGAAATGGTATATTTAATTTCTGGTACAAATAACTTTTGAAAATTTGTTGACTAGTGTAATCAAATGTTTGGATAATTGGATTACATAATGTATTGAGTACATGTAGACATATTTCTAAAAATAATTAACCATCACAAGTAAAAAAACACTATAAATCATATTTACTTGTACTGTAATAATAATACCCACACTGTATTAGATCACTGTATCACCAAAATCTTTCATTACACTGCAGTGCATGTACTACTTGTATTAAGTTCTTTTTTTTTTAAGAAAGAGAAATGTTTTCAAAATAACATTACAAACGACTCAAAACCAGGCGCAACTTACGTATACATGTACTTGCACAGATGTAACCCACTATTTAAAATAATGAGGAATCCTCTTTTGCACCAAACTGGATAGTCTCCTTTTGGCTGCTAAGTCCCGCATTCTCTTCAACAGCAGAAGCTGTGTAGGACAGCTGTCATCTTCTTGCTCGTACCAAGCCATCGCTGATTCTAGTGCTATAAAGGCCTCTTCAGGACTTGGTCGACGTTTTGGGTTTTCTTCATAATCTACAAGTACATCATGTACTTCTGAGGAGTCTTCGTCATCGGTCACTACATGTATTTGGTTTTCTTCTTGCACAAAAGACAAAATTTCTTCGTCATTCAAAAACTGAAAACCAGAATCATTATCATCTTCTAGCCACATGTGTGCATCATCTTTGTCACAGTCCGAAAATCCGGGCAGTGAAACAGTTCCACAACTTCATTTATACAATCATCATTTGTGTCCACTGCAGTAGTTTCATTTCCTCTTTTTTTTCCCAAGCAATCTATTCCAAGCCTTGTTGAGATTATCTTGTGACAGG
This sequence comes from Oreohelix idahoensis, assembly GCA_024509875.1. Classification (NCBI taxonomy): domain Eukaryota; kingdom Metazoa; phylum Mollusca; class Gastropoda; order Stylommatophora; family Oreohelicidae; genus Oreohelix; species Oreohelix idahoensis. Next base: position 27,019 of record JAMPIV010020740.1, read on the forward strand.
GTGGTCCAAGCATCAGCTAACATATAGCAGCAGTCTTTGAGATTAAGCTTTTTGGAAAACGCCACCACACTTTCTTCATCTTCAGCCAACAATAAACGACGCAGGATTTCCTTCTTGTACATCTTTTTAAGCTTTGCTATAACGTCCTGATCCATTGGTTGAATCAGTGCTGTTACATTGGGAGGCAGAAAAAATACTTTAAAATTTGCATCAACTGCATTCAATGTATCCTTCTCTGGATGAGATGGTGCATTGTCCAGTAGAAGAATTACTTTTCCAGTTTTCTTTTCTTGTTCTCTCAACCTCTTCACATTTGGGATGAACTGATTTGTATACCAATCAAGAAATATTTCACTATTCATCCAAGCACTCTTCTGTGCTTTGTAGCACAATGGGAGACATGTCACATTCTTTAAAGAACGTGGTTTTTTGGCTTTGCCGATCATTAGCACAGGTAAACGATGACTTCCACTGGCATTCGCGGCTACCAAAATTGTTACTCTCTCTTTGCACTTTTTAAACCCAGGGGCAGCTGCTTCACGCTGAGATGCAAGTGATTTTTGAGGCAATGATTTCCAGTATAAGCCAGTCTCATCGGCATTATACACATCATCGAGTGAATAACCTTCTTCTTCCAAAAAAGCCAAGAATGTTTCTTTAAAATTTTCAGCGGCAGTTGCATCGCTAGATAAAGATTCCCCTTGAATCTCCAGTTCTCGTATGCCATGACGAGATTTAAAGTTTCTTAATCATCCCTGGCTAGCCTTAAAGTCAGGAGGACCGTCAAGGTGGCTGTTGAACTGAAGTGACTTTTCACACAATAGAGAGCCAGAAATAGGTTCCGATTTGCTTCTTCTTTGCAGACACCATATATACAAAGCCTCTTCCAATTTCAAATATTTCGCATTTCTCATGGTTTTACGTTTCTTCGACCCATTTTCACTATCCAATTTCGATGCAAAACTCATAATTTTATCCTTGTTACTTCTGATGTCAGAGACGGTAGCTTTCCCAACATTGAAAATCCTCGCAAGTGAAGACACAGTTTCACCTTTTCCTAGTCTCTTGATAATTTCTGTTTTCGTTTCTACTGGAAGATGCCATATCGCACAGAGAAATACTTGTACACCAAAATTATTCTGCTGTAGTTGCAGGACACAATTATTTTAAGTTGAACTGTCTGTTTAGCCAGTGTTCTGCCTAGAACGCACACGTACACTGGAGTGGTAAACCAGATATTAACTGACTTTATGATCTAACTGACTTCCTGTACGTAAGCGACCGACCATTACCCCAACCCATCCTCTACAAATTGTTCGCACACATTTGAAGCTTGCCGCATGAAAAGATTCAGAAATGTAGTCTAACGTGACTGGTGGCGATTGATTTTTTTTTCTGGAAAAAGTGTTCGGATAATTGGATGTTCGGATAATTGGGGTTCGGATAAATGGAGTTCTACTGTATATATATATATATATATATATATATATATATATATATATATATATATATATATATATATATATATATATATATATATATATATATATATATATATATATATATATATATATATATATATATATATATATATATATATATATATATATATATATATATATATATATATATATATATATATATATATATATATATATATATATAATATATATATAGTATATATATATATATATATATATATATATATAATATATATATATATATATATATATATACCTGTCACAAAAAGTAGGGGATATTGAATTTAAAAGTTATCCAAAGACAATATATTTCAAATTAGTTCATTTATTCCTTCGTACAAGTAAACCTGAGCATCATAACAAGACATTTGCGATATAACAAGTGTTATGGCTTTACTCACATGATTTTAGTCGCACTGGCAACCAAGGCGGGGTAGGTACTTCATTTTCACAAAAATATTCCAATATTTCTAAAAACGTGTAGGGCCCCCGTTTGCCGCTAAACATGCATTGCAACCACGTCTCATACTGCAAATAAGCCTTCTGATGTTGTCTTGAGGAATTCTCTACCACTCCTGCTGAAGGGCCTTTGCTAACTGCTGAAGAGTCTATGGAGCGGCTGGACGTTGTTGGACGCGTCTATTCAGGAGGTCCCACTAATGCTCAATAGGAGACAGGTCGGGGGACATCGGCGGCCACGGTAACGTTCGGATATGCTGCATCTGAAGGTGATCTTGGACGACGCAAGCACGGTGAGGACGTGCATTGTCATCCTGGAAGATGAAATCTGGTCCGTGCCGTTGAGCAAAAGGCACAACGATAGGCTCGATGATTTTGTCACGATAGTAGAGCCCTGTGATATTGACCTGGCATATGTGAAGGTCGGTCCTGTCATTCATACAGATGCCTGCCCACACCATTACACTGCCACCTCCATAACGGTTGTGTGGAACAGTTGCAGGAGGCTGGTAACGCTCACCTCGCCGTCGCCAGACACGTATTCGACGATTATGAAAATCCAAAACGAAACGGGACTCATCAGAAAACATCACTGACGCCCACTGTTGATTGGTCCACCGATGATGACGTTGGCACCAATCCATTCTTACTCGCCTGTGTTGTGGTGACATTGGCAAAGCTACAAACGGTCTGCGTGAAGCCAGTTGCACTTGGTGCAAAAGGTTCCGTACTGTCTGAGTTGAGACCCGGATCCCAGTGGTCTGTTGAAGGTGTTGCTGAAGTTGAGTAGCATTTAGAGGCCGAGTTCTGAGGGACTGAGAACAAGAAGTTGATCTTGGCGGCGTGTAGTGACTCTTGGACGGCCAGTCCGAGGCAGATCAGCCACTGTGCGGAAATTTTGATACCTGTTCCACAGTCTGCTGACAACTGACTGTGAAACATTGAGGTTCTGAGCAGCATCCACTTGCTGACTTCCGGTTTGCAACATGCTTATGCCTATCCATCTCTGCTGTTCTGTCAAACTTTCCATGACGAAGAAAAGAAATTGTATCTGTTGCAGAGTCTTTTTATACCTGTCCATGGTGAGTAGTGTTCATCAAACCCGAGATACACGCATTTTTGTGAAAAAGAATAATGTGTGAACTTTACGGATGGGCCCCACCTCTGTTCTTGGGATTGGCTTACTCATCACGAGTCACCAGGTCAACATGATATTGCACGTGAGAGTGGAGAAGAGCGTGCTCGATATGTCCGTACAACCATTAAAATACGAAATCCACTGTTTTGTAAAATAATACATACCATCTTAAAATATCCCCTACTTTTTGTGACCAGTATATATATATATATATATATATATATATATATATATATATATATATATATATATATATATATATTATATATATATATATATATATATATATATATATTATATATATATATATATATATATATATATATATATATATATATATATATATATATATATATATATATATATATATATATATATATAATAATTTTTATTTTCATATAATAATAATATTATATAATTTATTATAATTAATAAATATTAATAAAATAATAAAAAATATATAATTTTATTACATTATATCATTTTATATATTTAAATTATATAATTATAAAATTATATAATTTATATTATATAATTTAAAATGATATAGATTATATAAAATATATATATATATATATATACATACATCTATAGTTATATATTATATTTATAATATAAATATATATAAATATATATGTATATATATATATAATCTTATAAATATAGAAGAGGTGTTAAGAATAGACAGACCTAGGGAACTGCATAATATAGTCAAACAATATTTATCACGAACAAATGTTAATATTAGTGACTGGGAATGTGAAGGTCTGATGCTGTTCTTACAATGCATATGACTTTGAACAGATGAAAGTCAATGAAATATATGTTAAAGTCAGTTATCTAACTGGAAGCACCAGGCCTTTACACCCCTCTATTTTAATATAATTCTTGTTCAGAGTTTCTTCTTGATTTTTTTTTTTAAACGTATTAGCATAATTGTGTTTGTCCCTATTTAAAATGATTTGACAAATGTGATGCCACTTTTGTTACCAATATGTTGATTAGCAGTAACGTCTTCTGTAGTGGGTATCAGATCCAACTTGACAGGAAACCACCAATTGATACAGATGTAGATGTTTTGTTTAAATATCGTAAAGATGAGGTGTGGGTTGTTTCTTAAATGCATACGCCACACAGGCTACCAAATAATACCGTGTTGAATGTCTCCGCCACACAGGCTAATATAATTAAATAAATAGGTCGAGGTCCCGTAGTAAGGCCCTCCTTGGCAAAGACGAGACGTCCTGTATACATATAGGCCACGCCCACACAGGGCTGTTTATAAATATGAGTTATTACTGTCACGCCTGGAATGTAGAGTGAGTGTGTGCTGGCAAAGTCGTTCACACCACAGGTACGTACACAGGAGTCATGAAGTGTGAAACGACTGATGACATTTAACAATGGTTTATTAAGTCACAGCACATCATCACGTTGAAATGGACGAATACAGTTACATCGAATCATAACAGCTTCATAATCCTCAGCGCTACAATAATAACAGTTAATGGATCCTTTCATCAAACGGTCGTAATCACCGTGTTAATACAATAACTATGCCTCATCAAAGATGCTATATCAGTTAATGGATCCTTTCAGCACACGGTCGTAATCCCCGTGCTAATACAATAAATATGGCCTAGTCAAAGATGCTCCTAACATCACCGTACTATAAATACTGCACACAGCAGATATATAAATCAAGGCCTAAAGTACTCCTAAACATCCACCAGCAAACTGTCGGCATCACCGTGCCATAAATACTGCACATAGCAGATATATAAATCAAGGCCTAAAGTACTCCTAAACATCCATCAGCAAACGGTCAGCATCACCGTGCTATAAATACTGCACACAGCAGATATATATAAATCAAGGCCTAAAGTACTCCTAAACATCCATCAACAAACGGTCGGCATCACCGTGCTATAAATACTGCACACAGCAGATATATAAATCAAGGCCTAAAGTACTCCTAAATATCCATCAGCAAACGGTCGGCATCACCGTGCTATAAAAACTGCACACAGAAGATATATAAATCAAGGCCTAAAGTACTAAAAAAAATCCATACTGCAGCTTACGAAATATGCTGTACACACAGCGAAAACATAAGTCGACATCTTCTTAAGCACTATAAAAAAACACTAGGCTTGACCAGCTCGGTCCAGCGCCCAGAACAGACTCCCCGGGATCACACATCTCCCGCTCAAACAGTCACGAGATATCGCTGTTCGAACACAGCTCGCACAATACATGCGGCTTAGCCGCGAGCTAATCACAGCTCAACGCAACTCAGGGATACATTCTTCACAGGCGGGGACTCAACGTTGTGAGTGGCGATCACACGATCTATTCTCGAACATACGAGAAGATATTCCTATCATATTTAAACAAGCATCATAGCTAAACAAGCATACAAGCGCCGCAACCCAAAATCTAACTTGTCCACCAAGCATATTCAGGATTACTCCTCTTTGACCTTAACAACTTTCTCATCGGCAGTTGTTCATATTATTTGGAATTGAAAACAATATATACTGAAGCACATTAAAAACGCACCACTATTATATATTGATGCCGAGAAGCTGGAAAAAAAAGTGTGGGAATGGATTTTCCCCGTGTTTGTCATGAGGTAGAGAGCGAATGGCTGCTGGAATGGAAAGTGCATGATTTAACCCACGGGTTTGTGTACAGACTACATGAAAACAATGAAAGTTACACGTGCAACACGATTCCCAACAGCTATGACCCTGAAAATGTGTACGCGCTGTGGCAGTATACTCGGTATAAAAAAGCCGTTGAGACAAAACACCCAGTAAATGTGCTTGAAATGCCACGACTATCTGAAAACGACCGCCAACGAGCCATTGGTATGTTGGAGACCGGAATGAGCTCGCGGGCCATTGCCAGAAGGATGAATTGCCACCACAGCACTATTGTACGTCTCAATGAACGTTACGGAACCACTGGCAGTGCCCGGGATAGACTTCGGAGTGGCCAACCACGAGTTACTACCCCTGCGCAAGATCGTCATATTGTGCTGAGTCACCTAAGGAATCGTTCTCTCCCGGCAAGTCAAACAGCAAGAGCAATAGTGGGTAGACGTGGGCAAGTCTCTCAAATGACAGTCATACGACGACTCAGAGATACAGGCCTTACTGCAAGACGACCTTATGTTGGGCCAAATTTGACTCACAAACATCGTCAGCAGCGCCTGCAATGGGCAGAGCAACATGTCAGATGGACTAGACTGCAGTGGAATGCTGTCCTATTCCGAGACGAGAGCAGATTCAACATATCCTTCGCTGATGGACGTATGCGGATTTGGCGACGGTGTGGAGAGCGCTTTGCAGATTGCTGTGCTCGTCAGCACAACCGATTTGGAGGTGGCAGTATTCACATTTGGGGAGGATTCAGTTTTCACCATCGCTTGCCTCTTCACGTCTTCCGTGGAAATGTTAATGCTGTGACATGTCGAGATGAGGTTCTGGATGCATTGGTTGCTCCTGCGTTCACAAATTATCCAGACTTGCAGCTTCTCCAGCAGGATAACGCACGTGCGCACACCGCATGCATTACGCAGCAATATCTACAGCAGCAGAACATTGTGACGATTGATTGGCCTGCCCTATCACCAGACATGTCCCCTATAGAACATCTGTGGGACGAGCTTGGACGCAGAGTCTACAGGCAAGGTTCTCCAGCAAATCTGCAACAGCTCGAAGCTGCTCTTACACGTGAATGGGACTTGATTCCCCGGAATTTCCTTCAGAGACTTGTGCGTTCCATGCGGAGCCGCTGTCAAGCTTGTTTGCAAGCACACGGTGGACATGCCAGATACTGAGGATAGTGTGAATGAATTTTTTTATTGGTTGCTTTTATGGTTTTCTTTCTTGCCTGCACAGAATGCAATGAATTTCATAACAATCAAATGTACAAATTAATGACCAGCATGGATTCATAGGAAAATGAATGAAGATTCCAAATGTGTAAACTTGTAAACACTTATATTTACATTTCACACTCTGTTCCTGGATTATACAGGTGGTGCGTTTTTAATGTGCTTCAGTATATATCCTAATTATAACCCATCAGAGGTTGAACGGGATATTTTCCTTCATTAATTTAAAAAAAAAAAAATCTTACTCAATGCTTATTCTCGCTACTAGCTCTGGTATTGTCTAGCCGACAATGGCGTCTACGTCGTTCAGCCTCGTTTTCGATTCTGACATAGTTCGCGTAACTCTTTATACATCTAGGGGCACTAGAGCTGACCAAGACCCTACTCCACCTCCACGTGGTGGTCCTGGAAACAGGCTGCATCACTGCAGTCTGGCTGAGAGAGTAGGGATCGAAGAGAAAAGGCAAAACTGGTCCCACAAAATGCCGTGCTGAAGTCGGATGTGTTGGCCGAAAGGCGCAGATATCGCAGCTCTGCTGTAAACAGACACAACGCAACAAACGTCCTTTTCAGGACGAACGAGGAAGAAGAAGAAGAAGATGCCGAGTTTAGAGCAACAATATCGATAACGCAATTCAAAGTAACACATTGTACAAGTAGAGTGAAGTAGCTAGCCATGTATAACCTGAATTTAGTGTTGATCGATCAAGGTCAACAGAAGCTTGTCGAGTCAACTCAGTCTATTAACTTTGAGCCTCTCACTTTGGGAAGTGGATACTGATAAAAACTCTTTTTAACAAAACGTAAAGAAGCTCGATAAAAGCTCTTATTAACAAAACCTAAAGAATCAAGTATTTTTTTTTTTTTTTTTTTTAATGAAGAAATATATCCCGTTCAACCTCTGATGGGTTATAATTAGGATATATATATTGTTTTCAATTCCAAATAATATGAACGAACAACTTCCGATATGAGAAAGTGGCATCACATTTGTCAAATACTTGTAAATAGGGAAAATCACAATAATCAATTATGCGTATATGTTAAAAAAAAAAAGTCAAGAAGTAACTCTGAACAAGAATAATATTAAAGTGGAGGGGTATTAAGACCTAGTGGTTCAAGTTATATAACAAACTTTAACAGATATTTGACTTTCATCTGTTAAAAGGCATATGCGTTGTAAGAATAGCATCAGACCTTCACATTCCCAACCACTATATATTAACCTTTGTTCGTGTTAAATATTGTTTGACTATATTATGCAGTTCCATAGGTCTGTCTATTCTTAACACCTCTTCTATATTTATAGGTAAGTTTGATGCCTGCAAATAATCTAATATTGGTATTCTCATTTGTTCATACCTCTTAAATTTTAACAAGAAATGTTCTATATTACTGTCTTGAAGACATCCTGCACAGTAAGGTTTTTCTATTCTGAAATAGCCTTTTCCCAGCTGTAGTCTGAGAAGTTTCTTATTACTGGGAATTTTCAATTCCCAATATATCTGACATTTTCTTGTTGGAGCCTTGAACAACTTATATGCATGTCTTCCTTTCAGATTTTTATCCCACTCTGCTTTCCATTCATCTGTTATTAAATCTTTAATTAAGCTCTTAATCTCTGATTTACTAGTCCCTACATTTATTAGATTTTTATCAGATCTACCTTTCTTGGCCTCTTTATTTGCCTTTTAATTTCCTTCTATGCCAACATGTGAAGGCATCCAAGCGATTAAGACTGAACATCCTCTGGAATGTAAGTATGTAGTAGCCAGAAATATCTTCTCTGCTATATCAGGTCTACTACATTCTCGTAAGTTTCTAAGTGTTTGAATTGTTGAAAGAGAGTCAGTTAAAACTGTTAGTTTTTTGGGAGCGTTATTAGAGACTATTTCTAGTGCTTTTAGTATTGCCACCATCTCTGCAGTGAAAATTGATGTTTTTTCCATGATGCTATATTCTTTTGCCATTTTCCATATTGGAATATATATTCCTATTCCAAATTTGCCATCCTCTCCCTTGGATCCATCTGTGTACACAGTAATGCTGTCTTTTGATATTTGTCGTATATATTTATTGGCTGTGTTTTTAATATTTTCTACATTATTTGTTTTCTTAAGTATTTTTGCTAGGTGGTAGTCCGTGTCTGGTTTCTTGATCTCCCAGGGTGGAATCATTGGCTTGTATTCCCAACTGTTATTAATTGATGTAATTAATGTACCCAAATGGACAATTTCCTCCATACACTTCTCTCCTGTAAGGTGTTACGTGTCTTTTTTCTTTCTAATGTTAATTTTATATGACAGGATGGTTCCTGTAGGCCAAGTTCACTTCTAGGGTAGCAAACATCTAGACACCGAAACAAGCCAACGTCAATCACCCTTATTTGAGCCACAAAGGACGACGTGGACAGTATACAATTTTATTCAAACTTCACGAGGCTCCAACTTGAAATATAATTAAGTTCATTATACAAACGACATATTATATGCAGTCGTCGATAAAACTTTAGGCAGTCCGTTCATGTCTTGAACGCTGTCCTTTTCATCTTCCACAATTTATTAATCATATTTTTCCACTCGACATTAAGAATTCATACTCCCTTTAAATGAAGATAACTAGATACACCTCACAGAAGATCTTGATGTACTAGTGATGGAACAACATAGAGATGTACAATAGTTATATATTCAGGAGCTCAAACACATGCGTCCACTCGCCATGACACACAATGGTAGAAGGCTTTGCAGACGATCTCAACATTCTTAGTTTCACATCTGCCAAATAAACCATAGAGGCATGACGTCACTTCCTGTATTAAAAAATGACTCCGTATAAAAAAAAATAAACAAGGAGCCCTGTCGAGCTACCTAATGATATCGACACAATCTTTATGGATTTGAATCATAACATTACTCCCCCCCCCTCGCAAAAATAATGGAAACAAAGTTTTCATTATTCCCGTGGTGTGAGTATAACATCACCAGAGTGAAATATGGTAACATCAAATTTCACTGTAAGCCAGAAATATCATAGCACCCAGGTTTCAGCCCTAGGGTAGGCAATTTAAAAGGGTGGTCGATGGTTAATACCAAAGCCAATGTCTACTTTGGACACATTCCTTTTTAACAGCAATGTGAGGTAGCCATAACTAATAGTACTCAACATATAAAAAAAATGATGGTAGCAATACATGCACTCACATACCTCACACCGTCCAATAACACCAATCAGTCAAGTCCAATTTCAGTTGTCAATTAATTAACGTATTGATCAACAGCAATAATGCAAAGCATTAAAGAATAAACAAATATGTAAAAGCGTAAATAGATGACATGAGGCAGGCAATCATATTAGTAAAGTGAATGAATCCTACGCTAAAAGATTAAAGTCATGTGTACATCTTAAGTATTTGTCAGAAAAAGTGTATTGTGGTGTCAATAAAAAAAAATGTTATCTTGCACCTAATGAAGTGTGTGACCAATCAGGTAAGAATACGCTGATGTATGGTACGAATAGACCATAGCATTGAGAACTCTCAAACTGTTCACTCAATAATTAGTGTGAGTGTATTAATATCTTGGATCAAAGACCGAATTTTATCTCGCGAATTAAAATTACTTAACAGTTAACTAAAGAACTGTAGTTAAAATTCGTAGTGTAATAGTATTATACACACTAGTGAAATAATACACAACTAACGACCAGCGAAAATATTTCTAATCAAGCACCAAGTTCATGTCCATGATTCTCTGCCATATTATCGTATATTCCTTTCTAAATTCATGATAAGTAACAATGTTCCCTGTCCAACAAAAGGCACGATAGGATATCAGTAGTTACGTCCCTTTGACCATGCAAAGCATTCTCAAGTTACGTTCCTTAATCTGTAGACGTAGTTTCAAATAATAGAATAAACCAAGATTTTGCATTCAAAATATCCAATGTCACATTATTCTTAGATTATTAATGAATGTGTGTGTGTTTGCCCATAAACCGAGTATGACCACTGTTAATAAGGTACAAGACATCCTCGTAATGCGCTGAGTAAAAAGAGTTACAACTCGAAATTGGTGATATCAGCATTCATCATCATCAGTACCCCGAGTGAACCGATCAATAACTGTAAGTACTGTCAAAAGAGTCATTGAGAGATTTCCTTCAATTTCAGATGAGAAAATTCAAGTTAGTTCTCAGCGTTGGTATTCCTCACCGAGTCATTGTACATTCTATCCTTGGACAGCAGCAATAAATCTGGAAATTCCCGTCAGCATCAGCACTGTCAGCCAAAAGAGTTCCTAAAAGTGCAATGTTCCACCGGTCAACACGTGACGAAGTCAGTTAATAGGTTAGCTGTAACCTCACAAGGTACCTGTATTTGCCGAGTTGACAGGTGACAGTGAGTTTTTTACACAATGGGACAACACATCCGCGACCACGTTGTGACTGCCCATGATGGCACGAATGACATAGTCGTAGGGTCAGAGTGCAAGTGATGCTCTGGCAGCCCTCTCATTACGAAACCTTGCCGTTTTCAGATAGGACAAATCCCTCTGATCTGTCTCCAAGACAAACTTTGCTCCAATGAGGTATCTCTGGAGTTTCGAAAAACAACATACAACAGCAAGAAGTTCACGCTCCACAATAGGATATTTTGGTTCGGTGGGTGTCAATTTTCGACTGACATGCAGAATTGGATTAGACAATCATCGAATTCCTGCATAAGTGTACCACCGATTCCCGATCCAGAGGCGACGACTCTAAGGATAAAAGGAAATAGAGCTTCAGACAATCTTAATATTGGTGATTTTGAAACGTTTAATTTCAATAAATTTAAAGAAACATCGCAAGAATATGTCCAGACAATCTTATTTTGGGAGTTCTTTCTTAATAACGAAGACAGAACTGAAGTAATTTCTGAAACGTTAGGCAAGAATTTCCTATAGAATCTGACAAGACCTAAAAGACCGCGAACCTGTTTTTTGTGTCTTAGGAATTTCTAGATTCAAGATCCTAGAGATAGTGGAATCTTCAGGCTTAAGAAAACCTCCTCCTACTTTATGACCAAGACAAGAAATTTCAGTGAATCCTATTTTAGTTTTTGAAGGTCTAGCAGTAAGAAGATGGAGACGAAGAGTAGTCTACAAAGACTAAATTCCAAGAACATGTTCTTCCCAAGATTGATAAAAAAGGCAAATATCATCAATATAGGTAATTATGTCATCACGATTAGAGAAAATTTTTATCATCATACGAACAAAAGTCGCAGGAGCGTTAACGAGACCAAAAAACATAGAATTAAATTGGGACAATCCCAAAGGTGTAGCGAAAGCAGTATAAGGTTTTGCTCTGTCCGATAAGGGGACTTGCCAATAACCTTTAGAGAAAACAAATTTACCGAAAAAAGTAGCTGTAGACAGTCTATCCAATAGAGAATCTAACACAGGCAGAGGTTCGGCGTCCAAGATCGTAAACATTCTAAAATCACTGCAAATCCAAATGGATTTGTCTTTCTTTCTAATCAACACCATAGGAAAACTGTATTTAGATTGGGAAGGAGAAATTATGTTTAATTTTATCATATCCTTAATTTCTTCTTGTACTTGTGATTGCAAATGTAAAGGGATAGGATAAGGTTTCAGCTTGATTGGTTTGAAATCAGTAAGAAGAATATCATGTTCAATGATATTTGTACGGCCAGGAATATCAGTGAGCACGTCAGGAAAAGATTGTAGTAACAAGAAAATCTGATCTTTCTGATATGAAGCACGAGCTGGCGAAAAAGAAATATCCTTCCAATTCTCAGTAGATGAAAGTGGTAAAGTAGGTAGAGACAAAAGAGGCTCAGAAATATTAGGCAGTTCAGACAACTCTTACTGAATGACAGCTAAGGAAGAGCGACAATCAATGGGCTCGTCGATATCCTCAAAGACTGGTTTAAGATGTGGAGGACGAGAGTGAAATTGTTGCAGCAGGTTGATGTGAAAGGTTTTTTACTTTCCTTTAATAGATATATCGTAGTCAACATCTGACAATCTTTCAAGTACAGTATATGGTCCTCTCCAATATACAAGTAATTTATTGTCTTTATTGGGTAACAATACATAGGCCTCATCACCCGGCCATAATTGGCGCAGTTTTTTGTTTTGATTAACAAACAATTTTGCCTTAAGTTTAGCTTTTCTTGAAGCTTCTACAGCTATCTGGCTTGCGTCGATAATTTTCTTTCTTAAGCTAACTACGCATTGGTAAGAGGTTTGAACATCTTCATGGATGTCAGCTCCACCAATAACTGCTTTAGAATGGACATAGGTCCTCTTGGCTTGGCACCGAAGACTAATTCAAACGGCCCAAATCCAGTATGTTCGTTAGGTATTTTCCGATAAGCGAACAATACCGCTGGGAGTACTCTTTCCCAATTCTGTGGGTATTTCGCAGTTACCTTGCCTAGCAATTGTTTAAGACAGCGGTTAAACCGTTCAATGTTACCATTTGCGCTGGGGTGATATATGCTACTTAGAGATCGATTTATATCAAACTCTCTCATTACCTGAGTCATAACGTCAGAAATAAATTGAGTTCCCTGATCCGATAATATGTTTTTGGGAAAACCCAATCGACTGAAAATTAAAAATAGCGCGTCAGCAACGTCTGTAGTGGATATTGTTTTCAGAGGAATAGCCTCTGGCCAGCGCGTACACATATCAATGCATGTCAGCACATAACAATTACCTCTAGCTGACGTAAATGGTAGTGGACCTATAAGGTCGGTTGCCATTTTTGCGAAAGGACGCAACGATATGTCTGACCCCTGAATAGGAGCATTATGCTTGGGGCGTTTAGCTGCCCCATCTTGTCAAATTTTGCAGGTGCGACAAAAGATTTTCACATCTCTTGTCACCTCAGGCCAAAAGAAATGAGACAAAACCGTCTGTTTTGTCCTGGCAATCTTCAAATGTCCTGCACAATTAACATCATGAGCATTCCGTAAAACAAATGGACGGAAACTAGTAGATACCATAATTTGTTTTTTTACTGATGTGGAATCTTGGAAATTCCGAATCAAGATCACATTATTTATTGTGTACCAGTGTACAGAATTATCATTATATACCACATCATCAGATTTGGCAAAATGAAAAAATGTCTAAATGAATCATCATCATTTTGCATCTGTATGAATAATTCTTTGTCAATAAGTTCAACATGTAAAACATCCTCATTTGCCCCCTCCTTATCATTTATCATTTCATCAGTCACCATCTCATCATTCATTACCTCATCAACAACATTCTCAATTGGGACATGTTCCTGCACTTCTGCACGAGACAGCTCTAGTCGTGACAGCATTTGCCATAATCAAATGTTGCTGTTCTCACTTTAAAATATCATCATTAGTGCATTCATGAAGTCCAGGATTATTTAGCAGGGATATCCCAGAAATTGGTTTGTCCAACAGGCACACGAGAGTCCGCCCAGTAAAGTAAGGGGTATCCACGAATACTTCCGCAGTCGGATAATATTCCACTGTGCCACCGAAAGTAATGCACTTGACTTCTTTGTCCGTGTAATCAGATTGATCCACCAACGATCTGCGCACTCCAACAGTAGTGCATCCAGTGTCCCTAGGCACTGAAACAAGTTGGTCGTTAACAAAACCCCTATTAAACAACACTGAACCTGTCCCATCATTAGAGGACATGACTGGCAAAGGATGTCCACACAAGAGCCTAGGAACTCCCTGTAGCTGAAATAAAGAATTACATTCAGATCAATTAGTACTATTGGATAAGTCCACACTACATGCATTTGCATGAAAAACAACATTGGTATTTTGGACTGTATTATTGTCACTTTGATGCACAACAGCATTGAAACGTTCTGGATTCCTAGAACGTAGAAAGCTGTTGTTCTGTTGAGAACTTCTGTTGTTGTAATTATTGTCATTGTTCCTACAGAATGACCTTTGGCCTCTGCTTGACTGGAAATTATATCCATCTCTGTTCCACTCCCTGTTTGGTCTGAAAGATGTCTGTTGAGGTATATATCCATCATCATATGAATGAAAATTTCTTTGAGGTTGTTGTGATCTATTATTAAAATTGTGCCTCCCTCTGAAAGATCCATTATTATTATCTCGATTTAATCAAAAATTTATATCATGCTATATGATCTGTGTTTGGGTGGTTTGGACATCATAGTTCTAGCAGATGCCAATGGCAATGAATCCTTTATGTTATTCCTGCTAAGATTTCTACCAGGATGTGCATTTTGGTATTGCTGTCCAAGATATTCCACAGCAGCTAACGATTCAGGCTTTCTCTCCTGCAAAAAGGACAAAAAGTCACCATTGACTGAAGACAGCACTTTGACTTTTAAAATTAAGTCAGCCAGCCCATCAAAAGTTTTATCAATTTTTGACAAATAAACTCAACTAGAAAAGCAAAGCTTAATTGATGAAACAAATTCAGCAAAATCTTTAGCTGAATCAGGCTACAGTGATTTCAGTTTCAATCTGTAACCATTTTCTTCTAGTTGATACTTTTTTAGCAATAAAGCCTTCACTGCATCATAATCATTTCTAGTATAATCATCCATGGTGCAGACTGCAGTAAGCGCCTCACCCACTAATAAACTCATCAACCTGCTGGGCCATGTAGCTCTATCAATCTTAAACTCCTGGCATCATGTCTCATATCTATTTAAGAAGCATGAAATGTCGTCTATATTAGGACTAAATTTGGGCATATTTAGTTTAATAGTAAAGGCATGGTCTTTTTTCCAACCTCATCACCTGCTGGATGAACCTGTTTATGTTGCAATCTTAATTTTTCCAACTCAAGTTCTGCCATTCTTTGAGCATGGGCCAGTTCTGCTAGAGCATGTGCTAATCTTTTATCCTCGAGTTCTAGTTGTGCCTTCATTTCTGCATGAGCTTGTGCATGTGCCAATTTTTTTTCTTCAAGTGCCAATTCTTCCTGTCTTCTCTTCTCATCTAATTCTTCTTCTCTCCTCTTCTCAGCTAATTCTTCTTCTCTCCTCTTCTCGGCTAATCCTTCTTCTTTCCTCTTGCTAATTCTTCTTCTCTCTTTTTATCATCTAAGAGCCTCTGTTCTCTTGCCACGTCTTCTAACCTCTTTAATTCATTTGCATGCTCAGTGGATGCATATGTCCAAGCTTGACAAAATATTCCAAGGCAGCCATAATTCACTATTATTGTGACTCCAAATTGTCCAATAATAATTCAAATAAGATATATATTTAATAAATGAGCAATATTAGCAACAATTATTTCACCACTCAAAAACAATCAACTGCATGAACTTATAGATGTTATTTTAGGAGCAAAAAAAAAGAAGAGATACCAACAAGATTACAGAATAACAGTTGAAAAAGCTAACCGAAGAAAATACTAATGATTAAACAAGACAGAAATGTACGAACTGTAGAAAAATGGAAAAATTTTTCAGCTCTACCATACTTATGACAATACAAGCTCAATTTCACAACATATATTACATCTAATAACTGAGGGATAGCAAGATTAGATGAGTGCCTGATCATACCTTTGTGTGTTGTTTGTTTATTTATTTACTGTTTACAGGCCTCGGGTTTCCCCTACTTATATGTTTATACGTTTATAAAATACCAGAAACCTACATTCTGTCCTTTACGTATTCTCATGTTCTATCATTTACTAGACACAGTATTAAGGCCTTTGTCTTGTGTAATCTGGCCTGTACTGTTTAAGAGTGGAACTGCAGCAGTGATTGCGTCTATAATTAGTCTGGGTCGTCCTGTGGTACATGTCCGTGCCGCGCTGGAGTTCGTGCTAGACCTCTGTCGGTGAAGCATTATTTTTTGTAATGCTTAGCTGGCAGAGTGGATAGTGACGATTCGCTCCCGTGGCTAGGCGGTGGGTGCCGTTCGGAAGGTCCTGGTTTGATCCCGGTAAGCCTATCACTTCTGTTGTTTTTCTGTTGTCTGGTTTTCTACTTCTTTATTTTCCCACTGAGTGCCTGATCATACCTTTGTGTGTTGTTTGTTTATTTATTCAAGATTAGATGAACAAATTTACAAACAATAATGGAGAATTAACCAAATAAAATACAATTAACCTGACAACAAATACAAAATTACAAATAAACAGGGCAAAGCAGCTAACAGAAATGGTGATGATAAGCTCAGTAGTAGCAGTGAACACACAGCTTTGTAATGCCGGCCTCACTATCTGAGAAAATCATGAACCAGCCTTAACTAACAACCAAAAATTCACGACCATAGGATTGGTATTGTGAATTAATGGTTCCCTTGCCAACCAACCCGCCTAACACAAAACATGTAGATACAGAAATGCATATAACATGTAAAAGAAAGAACTCTGTCAAAAGAGATTCTTCAAGCCTCACACTGCATGATTCAATAAATTTACTTATCTGCTTTTCATGCAAAATCCTCCTGGCATCAGCCTCTGCCTCAGAAAACGACGATTCAAATACAGTGTATTGACCAGGATTAGGTTTAGAATTCCAGCTTGCAGCCGATTAACACCGCCATCTTGAAAAATTTTCTGAACATGCAACAAATGTAGTTCACAACCTTGAAAAATTTTAGAGACATCACTGGAAGATATTTTGTTCAGGATCCCGGCTTGAGGCTCCCATCTATCAGTTGTTACGCGTCTTTTTTCTTTCTAATGTTAATTTTATATGACAGGATGGTTACTGTAGGCCAAGTTTACTTCTAGGGCAGCAAATATCTAGACACCGAAACAAGCCAACGTCGATCACCCTTATTTGAGCCAAAAAGGACGAAGTGGACAGTTTACAATTTTATTCAAACGTCACGAGGCTCCAACTTGAAATACAATTCAGTTCATTATACGAATGACATATTATATGCAGTCGTCGATAAAACTTTAGGCAGTCCGTTCATGTCTGGAACGCTGTCCTTTTCATCTTCCACAATTTATTTATCATATTTTTCCACTCGACATTAAGAATTCATACTCCCTTTAAATGAAGATAACTAGATACACCTCACAGAAGACACACAATGGTAGAAGGCATTGCAGACGATCTCTGCACTTCTGCATTCTTAGTTTCACATCTGCCAAATAAACCATAGAGGCATGACGTCACTTCCTGTATTAATAAATGACTCCGTATAAAACAAACAAACAAGGAGCCCTGTCGAGCTACCTAATGATATCGACACAATCGTTATGAATTTTAATCATAACATAGGGTATCTACTGGTATTCATTGGATTGGCCTGAGTTGTTAGTTGGCATCTGGTAAAAGCCTACAGACTTGTGGCACAGATGAATTAAACAGACGAACCGTTCTTTTACACGTGTCTGAGATTTCTTTTAATTTTACAATAGATTGCCTCTTTTGACTCCGTGTTTCTTCAGTTTCCTAGTTCCAGTGTTCCTTATTAAAGTGTAGAGATTCCCTGCGCTTTTGTAAGTCTTATCTCGTTCTACAATAAAAGGTCCGGTTAACAAATAAGAATTATGAATCTAGTTCTTCACTCTGGCGAAGGTCTGATGTTGTCTTGGCAAGCGTGCAAATCACAGAGAAATAAAACTGTGAAATTGTCAGCATATATTCCCTCTAATGATGTTATGAATCTTATCAGAAAGATCCAATCATGTCAAATCATGCAGGGTAGGCTGTGATATTTCAAAATAGTCCCACGTGAACTAAGGTGCGTGCCTGCAAAGGTCACTGTTGCGTGAGAAATTCTCGCAACATCGTTTTGTGTACAATATATATATTTTGTAATGAAAGGGAAACAATCTTATGAAATTTATAGTCACTTTTCATTGTAAGCAGTTGTCTTCTCGCGTTGGTGTCGATGGCAGTTAAGTTTGTTATGCGTTCTTGAATTGTGTCCATGTATGGACTTGCTAGGCCGCTTTTCTCAGAAAGCGGTTGGCAACCTGTTGGGTTATCCTTATAAGGTAATCATTCTTAAGCTGGTTCTTAGTAAAGGTCCTTGTGTCTTAAGTTATCTGAGCTGTGGTCGATTCGCGCTGGACTGCGCATGTCTAAGTCTTGGGTCTTTGTCGAACGATTTCCGCCCACCAGTCAGTGAGCGAAGATTTTGGATAGCGAGCAAGACGTCTTTGTGAGCGTCTGTGCTTTTCTTGTTCTTCAGGAATGTGAAGTCCTCTTATGGATATTTCGTTTATTCGAGATAATACCTCTAGTGTATTTCCACACGCCGCGAGGCGTATTATTTCTGTGGTTATTTCCTGAAGGCAAGGTAAATTACATTTACATTAACTTTATCGATATCTGTTCGTGAGTGACATTTGATTCGTAGCCTGTCTTTGAAAGTCGTCATCACGAGATGTTTTCTCAGCTCACATATTGCTACATTGTACCGCATCGGGTTGATGCATGTCCCAAGGACCATTACTTGCTACTTCGCTACATGAACTAGGTTTGAAACCTTTTGTTATCTAGAGGATTTTTTGAGGACATTATTTATATTTCAGAAGACGTGTCTGTCTTGCCGAAGTCAGATTAAGGAGAGTGAACTGATCTCATACATCTTGCTATCTCCTGGCTGTTATAGAAAAGGATGGGGATTTCCACCTGACTACATTTACAGTACTATGATGTATAACATGCATATAATTCATCTTTATTATGATGCCGTCTACCGTCCATTGCTGTACTGATATGTTGCTGTGATAATGACTGTCTGATGTACCTACATATTCGCGTATACATTTTTGTCACTGTGGCGTCCACAATAAATGATACAGAGTGACATGTTAGAGACTTCACCATGCTATGTCCAGCATAGAGCAAAATAGTGAAAATATAAATGAAAAGGCATGACTTATGCCAAATAAAAGCGATGAGTGAGAAACTGAAGAAAAAGAAAGGATGCTGTTGGAGAGCTGAAGGTGTGAGAGATCACACAAAAGAGCATGTTCAGACGTTTATTCATATATATATATATATATATATATATATATATATATATATATATATATATATATATATATATATATATATATATATATCGATGCCGTTTAAAATTAGAGACTTCACTAGGTCTCAGCTTAATGACATGCAACACAGTCAATGCCTTCCCTAAATCACGAGTACAATACCCATTTCTATAGTCAGGTAGACCACAGCGTTATACAGTATTTCTAAATCCATCCAATTGCCAAAACAACTCAACGCTCTAACAGTATTCCAGCCACTCGTGTTAGCAGTGGAACGCAGTTTATATATGTGTGTGTGGTGTGTGTGGGTGGGTGTGTGGGTGTGCTGTTGTGAGTGTGTGTGAGTGTGTTCTACGATTGGTAAGTGTAAGTGGCCTGTTTGTGAGTGTGTGTGTGTGTGTTTGTGTGTGTGTCTTCTGTGGTAAAATCTGAACATTCTCTTGTTATATGTTTTATAGAAGATATTACCCGGTTAACTATACCCCCCCAAAAAATGTAATTGGTCGGTTAATAGCGCCTTTCGTCTGTTTAAAAAGAGATAAGACTTGACTAATTAGTTTTGTCCTGAAGAAATGGTCTGGGTTACCGTTTGGTGCATTTGTTATCTTTAATTCAAGCTGAGTTGCAGCTGTTGCTGTTATATAGCCTTGCGAGATACCTCAAAGATACATATTCAAATTTAGTGAGTAGTATTGTTACTGACCACCTCAATATATACAATGATGCGCGTCTTTCTTGTAGGGGTATAAATAAAAAGATTATTTGGACTTCCTACTCTTGAACATCCTACATACAGTTGTCCATGGGAAAAGCAAGACTCATACAATTGTAAGCCAGCAATGGTTAATGTTTGTTTTGAAATTTGTTTAATTGGTAGGCAATACTCTTTCCGAATTTTAGTCTCTTGAAGCTAAAATTTTTGATGGTATGACTGTGAGTGTCGTGGTATTTGTAGACATCTCCTTGCCACAGCCAGTAAGATAGTTCGCCTCACAGTTTTTGAAGCATTAGATTTTTTAACTGCAAGCTTTGTGCATTTTTTGTCGATTTCTAAATTACGAGATGTTTTTGATTGGTGCTGATGGAGCGTTTGTTAAAGTTGATGACATTGTTATGGGGGTTCTAACATTGTTTACATTTTTTACATTCTGTAAGATAATTCACAACCTCGGATAGATCCTCAACATGTCAACCGATTTGTATGTAAGGGAGTTTCCGTATATCAAATCTATAAGTTAGTTATTAATGTTGTTCACAACTACATTTTTTGGTGCAAGAATTGCTCTTTCAGAAAGCCACTTATGATTCAGATAATTTTGTTCAAGGTTTGTAAATTACCAAGTGTTACCCAGTTCATCAACTGAACTTGACCATTGTTGACATTTCATGGGGTTAAAAATTTCTTTGATTCAAGAGCACTTTTTTTCCCAAGATGAATGGGGCATATAGATGTGATGTAAATATACAAGTGCTTAATTAGTAGAAACTTCATTGTACTGGACATAGGTTTGAGAATAAATTAGTTAATTATGCTTCAGGCCCTTTTGACTCATATGTTGACTAACATGTCTACTGTTTCGGTACTCCTGTTCAGCAGGTAAAGTTTCTTGGAAAGATCGTTTCTTAGGTGGCATTTTATAATTTAGCACATATAATTCTACGGTGATCTTTTGTTGATAAAGAAAACAGGAAGCTGAACAACAAAAAAAACTGCAGATGTAATTGGATGAAAAAAGATCTTTTGTTTTTATATTTTGAAAACAGGAAATGGAAAACAAAATAACAAAAACTTGAGTGAAACAAAACTCCAAGCTAAAACTAAAACTGTTCTAAAATTTAAAAGACTTGAAAAAGATTCTTAAAATAAAAGACTTGAAAAATATTTTTCCTGAGAATAATAGACTTGAGAACGAAGTTGAAAAAGACTAGAAAGGCTCCCAGGCTTTACAAAGGATTCGTGACAGAGAGAGCATGATGACAGGAAAGAGAAACTTTGGAACATGAAGAAAAACTCTTAGCTTTAGAGTTGGAAGATCAGTTGAAAATTGACGAAATGACCTTTGCTAATGACAAACAGGGTTGCAGATCTTATGATAAGGCTAACTTAATGATACGTTTAGGATTTTAAGATTAAGTGTTACCATGCCATTTAGTCCTCCAGTGATGTTTATTGTTCTATACTGGACAGATTTTTGAAAAAGCATCGTAAAGCTCATAACATAGACAAAGCAAAATAGTGGAATCACACTTATCAGGGAAAATGATAACTTGCCACCCCTATCGACACCTGGTATTAAAGTGCAAGATGTAGGTGTCTTCTCTGATTTAGAATGTTGCTGTGTGTGTTGCAGTAGAACAGTTCACAGGGTACACCACAGGCAACATGACGTGTAGAGTCATAGAAATGGTAACTTCGCTTTAGTTTTATACCATTTATTGCACGCCACAAAACAGTCATGATATTTATGTCATCATCAGCACAGTATAACGAATGCAGCATTCAAAATCATCTTAACTGATAGTCATGTAGGATTCAATACTCCATAGTTGTATGGTAAACAGATATCATAAAGTTCTGGTTCGTGAAGCTTTATAAATAATATATATAACTTCTGCAACAGTGTCAGCTGCAGATCTTCAATGATCATAGACAATAATAATTATTCCCTTCCTGATGCTAGCAGATCAGATGTATACAATAAGTCCGTTTACTGTCTGCACGTGAATAGCATACATGGATTACAGGTCAGCTCGACCTTTATAACCTTCCTAAGTCTAACCATCTGACTTGGACGTGATCTCTGATATAACGAATCCTGGAACACAGACAATAGTCTTGTTGGTCTAGAGCGACCCATATATATATAACTAGTTCAGGTATAAAGATACCGGTGACTTAATCCTAGTCAAAGTACCTCTCCATTTTGAATCACACAGGCGAGCAAAAAGGCGACAAAATGACGAACCTCTAGATGATAGCATAAAGTTCGATACAAGAGGAATTACCTTATTTCGGAAAATCAACCATGAACATATGCCTCCAGGCAGGCTTGAATAATACTGGGAAATAGTCTAGTTAGCTAACTAACTCACAAAGACAATGTATTTCCCTCAGAAAATCACAAGACGCAGGTCGCGTCTGCTCGCTACTTAGACCATTTCTAAACTGCCCGAGCTGGGCGGAACAACAAACGAAAACCAAGTCGAGACATGCGCAGAGCGACAATCTCTGAGTCGCCGTTCACAATAAGACGATTCTAAGAACATTCGAGATAAAAGTCTTATACAGTCGCGCCTTTTATGGTCATGAACAGAAGCGTTAAGAAAGGTTTCAGGCATCTACAACAGTTGACTGATACTACCAAATAAGGAGATATGGTCACGCTTCGTTCAAGAAATTATAGACCGAACGTGTCTCTATACAAGAGAAGGCAAACTCCTAAAAAATTGTAGTCTCGATAACTCGGATTATGTCCCTTTGACTGTAAAAAACATAATACACACTTCAGTCAAAAAATGATCATACATACGAAAAATGATCATACAAAGGCTTTGAAAAAAGTAATTATTTGTGCGTAACATTACCGCACCCTCCCGGGAAAAAAAAAAATGAAACATTTTTTTTTTTTAAATCCTGGAGCCGGAAAAAAAATCTAGGCTCCTAACGCACGTATGATGCGCGGATATATACCTAACAAATTAGCTCAACGCATGGAGCGACACTGAGATCATATCTCAGATCCTTAGAGAAAAAATTTATCTAAGTATACGCTTATATATTCCAGGAAGGTGCCACCAACACACGCCACAATGATGGCAACATCATAATGAAAGTCAAATTATTCTCATACCAATATATGAAATTAAATATATTATTATGATATCATACAATGTGTTGCAAATAGCGGTGTAATTTACTAATATACCGCACTATATTATTACATTATATAAAGCAACAGTAATTAATAAGTAATACATGTGTTGATCTTCGTTGACATAAAACATTCAATAGAAGAAGATGTGGACATCATCCGCTCCCAATCTAGGACAGGACTTGATATCCTCAAAGTTCCACAATGGACACAATCTCGCATCTTCAATGATGTGCTGCGAAAATATCAATAACACAAATCTTAAAGACAACTGGTAAATCTCTTAATACAATTATGCAAATATATTGTTTAAATGTGGCCGAGTGATCTTTTGGCCCGTATATCACTAACTAAGCCTTCTTAGATAATTACATGGTACAATGTTATAAATTCCCCTCAAAAAAAAGTGAGAAAAAAAAAATCTACTAACATGTCATTATAACATTGGACTGTATATCAGGAAATATATATATATATGACAGAAGAATCATGTGGAATCGTGTGGGCATCTGGACAGAATGTCTGCCATCACATTATCCGAACCACGGATAGCTCGAACCGAGAAATGAAATGGTTGAAGAGCTATGGCATAACGAGTGGACCTCGAGCTCTTCAAGTTTTTGCTCTGAATAGCAGTAAGCGCTTTCTGGTCGGTTTCCACAATGAAATGTGCGCCTAGAAGAAATCTTTGTAACTTCAGAATAGACCATACCATAGCCAATAACTCACGGTCTAAAACCGAGTAATTCTTTTCTGCAGCATTTAATTTCCTAGAGATATACATCACCGGATGCAGAGTATCAGAATACTCCTGCATTAGTGCTGCCCCAATCCCAGTTGACGAGGCGTCACTTCGAAGAACAAAAGTCTTCTCAATAGTAGGTAACCTAAGAATAGGTGGAGATGAAAATAGGGCTTTAACCTGGTCCAATGAGGATTGACATTCTTTAGACCAGCGGATCAGATTAGGCGACCCTTTCTTCAATAAAGTAGAAAGCGGTGCCATAATGGAGGACAAATTCGGAATGAATCGTCCGTAGAATTGGATCAAACCTAATAGACTCCTTACTTGTTTCTTCGTCTTAGGGACCGAAATGTTAAGTATTTTTGAAACATTGTGGTCCTCTGTCTTTAAAAGACCACGACCAACACGATGACCTAGGAAAGAAATCTCACTAAATCCTATAAAGGCTTTAGAGGGTTTTGCAGTCAAGTTATACTCGCGAAGAGTGGACAGTAATTCGTATAAACCCAAATAGTGATCTTCCCAGGAATCACTGAATAGACAGATATCATCTAGGTATGCTATGACATCTGTACGATATGCGAGAATTCGCCGCATCATGCGTACGAATGTAGCAGGGGCGTTCATAAGACCAAAAGGCATGAAATTCCATTGGAATAAACCCCTAGGTGTAGAAAAAGCTGTAAAAGGTTTGGCACGTTCGGTTAGAGGAACTTGCCAATAACCTTTAGACAAATCTAGTTTGGTAAAGAATCTAGAATTAGAAAGTTTATTGAGTAGCTCTTCTAATGAAGGCATAGGTTCAGCGTCGAACTTCGTAACTTGGTTCAATTTGCGATAATCTACGCAAATGCGAATGTTATTATCCTTCTTTCGAACAATAACCATAGACGAAGAGTATGCTGAAGTGGATGGTTCAATGATTTCCAAACGTATCATTTCATCCAATTCTTTTTCGACTTGAGACTGGAAATGGATAGGTATTGGATAAGGTCTGACTCTGATAGGATTATGATCAGTTAGCACAATGTCATGTTCAATGACATGTGTGTGTCCCGGGATGTCTGTAAGAACATCCTGAAATGTTTGCAACATCGAAGAAACTTGTCGATGTTCCTCAGCGGAAAGATTTGGAGAAACGGTCACGTTTTTCCAAGATTCCGTAGAATAAAGTGGGACCATAGAAAGAGGAAGATTGACATCAGAAAAAGTAGTTTCCTCATCCTGTATAACTGACAGAGATGAGTACTGACCATGAGGTACTTGAGAATTGTCCGTTGCCTGGAAAATAGGCTGCAAATAGTCAGGTCTTTCATAAAATTCCGTGAGCATATTTATGTGGAAAGTTTTATGCTTTCCATCAATATCGACAACATAGTCGACATCAGAAATTTTGGAGACTATTGCATATGGACCTTTCCATGCAATTAGAAGTCTGTTCTCCCTTGAAGGAAGTAGAACGAGAGCTTTGTCACCTGGACAAAGTTGTCGTAGACATCTATTCTTATTTGCAAACTGCCTTGCCTTTTCTTTAGCAAATTCGGAAGACGAAGTTGCTAGTTTGCATGCCTCGATGATCTTTTGCCTAAGAGCAATGACGTACTCATAAGAAGATTGAGTTTCATCGCTAATATTATCGGCAGTGATTAGATCGTGAAGTAAAGACATAGGGCCGCGCGGTTGCGCGGCAAAGACAAGTTCAAAAGGGGAAAACCCCGTATGTTCATTGGGGACCTCTCTATACGCAAAGAGAGCCGCGGGTAAGACCCTGTCCCAATCCTGAGGATGATCCTCAGTTATTTTACCAAGTAAAGTTTTCAGAGTCCTATTTAAACGTTCGACTAACCCATTAGACATTGGGTGATAGATACTGCTGAGAGACCTTTTAATGTGTAGCATAGACATTACCTGTGACATAGTGTCTGATATAAGTTGAGTGCCATGGTCTGACAATATTTCTCCGGGAAAACCCAAGCGAGAAAATATCAGCCAAAGAGCGTCTGCGATGTCAGCAGTTGAGATGCTCTTGAGAGGTATTGCCTCTGGCCAACGTGTGCACATATCGACACATGTAAGGATAAATTGATGTCCTCTAGCCGACTTAATTCTAAAAGGACCGATAATATCTATTGCCATTTTTTGAAAAGGGCGAATAGGAATGTCAGCAGCCTGGATAGGCGCAGCATGTCGTGGTCCTTTAGATTTGACCTCCTGACATACTTTGCAAGAGCGACAGTACATTCGTATGTCCTTGCTCACAAATGGCCAAAAGAAAGCCGCAAGAACTCTCGACTTTGTACGGGAAAAACCCATATGTCCAGCACATTGCGAGTCATGAGCATGTTGCAATATTTGCAATCTCATGCTCTTGGGCACAAGAATTTGTGAATGAGTGGACGTAGTCGAGTCTTGTACCATACGTACAAGTACGCCGTTCTTCATAGAAATCCAAGATTTTCTATTAGTATTTTGATTAGGATCACCTTTTTTTGCTAGAATGAAGAATTTTTGTAAAGAAGGATCTTCTTCTTGCAATTTGATAAATGAGTCACGTGTAATAGTCAAGTGACTATCTTGGTCATTTACTTCATCATTATTAGTTAATGAAGTTTGAGGTGGATCCAGAGCATGTGCTCTTGTGACCACCGCATTGGTAGCTTCAATGTTTTGCTCTTCCCAAACAGCAATCTGCTGTGGGGTACATTCCCTAACTCCGTGAATACGACCAATAATAAGGTCCGCAATAGGGTTTGGAAGTAGACACGCGTGGACCTCTCCCGTGAAGAAAGGAGTAGCAATGTGTATTATAGCAGTAGGATACTTTTCCAACGTGCCACCAAATGTGACACATTTGATGACCTTTCCTGTAGCACAGGATGGATCTACAAGAGATTGCCTAACCCCGACAGTAGTACATCCAGAGTCAAACAACACTGAGACTGGATTACTATTTACAAGCCCCTTATGTAATATAAGAGAACCTCTCCCATCATGAGCAACATTAGCAGGAAGAGCGGGCAAAGGATGACCACAGCTTAAAGTACTAACGGTCTTTGGGTCAAATAAAGTACTGCATTGGATACATTTATTTGCTCTACCAAAATCAAAAGATGAGCATCCGATAGCATTATGGTCTTTATTATCATTAACCTGTTTATCTACTCCCTGAGATTCTTGTTGAACAGAGTTTGTCTGTTGATATTTTTTTCTCTTATGTTGCGATCTACCGCGACCATTATTGCCTCTGCAATTATCATTAAAGTCCCTACTGTAATTTTTATCCTGGTTTGAGTTCCAGTTTCCATAACTGTCATTACCATCTCTATACTGTTGAGAACCTCTATTATCCTGGTATTGAGGTCTCTGAGAAAAATATTTTCCTCTATACCGATTACCTTTGTGAAAATTCCAAAATTAACCGGAGTAGAATAACGTGTAGTATTAGGATGTCTCCAGTTCTGGGAAGAAGAATCACCCTGGAATTGATTACTATGATTCTGGGCATAATTACGGTTACTCTTTTTATTGAAATTTTGCTGGCTACCCTGAAATTTACGCATAAAATTTGGGCCATAAGGTGCTGCCGAAGCAACTGGCAGACCTTCTTTTACTTTAGAGTTGCTAATGGTTATGTGGGGATGCGCAGTGACATACTGGCTACAGTATTCTTCCATTTCTTTTATGTTTTTAGGCTTACGTTCATGAAGAAAAGAAAGAAAAGCTTCATTAACAGAAGACATAACCTTATCTCTAAGTAGTAAATCCATAAGAGCTTCAAATGTATTTTCTGTCTTAGACAACTCAACCCATCGTAAAAAAGTAAGACGGATGCCTGAGATGAATTCAGAGAATTCAACTCCAGTTTCTGGTAACATGTTTTTAAATTTAAGACGATATCCGTCCTCGTTAAGTTGGTACTTCTTTAACAATGCCGCCCTGACAACCTCATAGTTGTTCTTGTCAGGCACATCTACCATACCCAACAAAGTCAAAGCATCACCTCTAAGTATCTTGGACAGATGATAAACATATAATGTTTTATCTATATTATGCACCTTACATGCACTTTCAAATCTATCTAGATAAAATGTTATATCATCAATTGAAGCATTGAATGCTGGTAAATTAAGCTTGAAATCAACAGCATTAGACTTATTAGCAGATGATATCTTATTAGCATCATTAGCATTACTAGATAACTTCAACTTCTCTAACTCCAAAGCTAAGAGTTTTTCTTCATGCTCCATTTTTTGCTTTTCTCTCATCAGCTTCTCTTTGTAACCTTCTTTCTTCAGCCTCAGCCTGTAACTTTCTTTCTTCAGCCTCAGCCTGTAACTTTCTTTCTAATCTTTTATTTTCAGCCTCTATTTCAAGTCTCTTATTTTCAGCTTCTTTTTCAAGTCTCTTATTTTCAGCTTCTCTTTTTTTGTTTTTCCATTTCCATTTGTAATCTTTTCTCATCTACCTGCATCTGCAGTTTTAAATTTTCAGCATCTATTCTCTTTTGTTCAGTTTGTTCTTTCATTTTCTTTTCTTCCGACTTCAATGCCTTGGCATATTGAACAGTCGCAAATTCTTCTAATTTATCACCTGTCTTCCCAAGGGATTTATCCTGCTCAATAAAGTACTCAAATGTAGACATGATGTCTAAAATGTGAGTACAGAACCTGAAATAATTAATTATCTTATTTCAATCTTAATAGCAACAAGACTTAATAAAGTGCTTGTATAATCAATATGTTTACTCCAATCTCTGTGGGCAACAAGACTTGACACCAACTTATATTATCAAATGTATAATAATATCACAAGTCACCTCTTAATTATCAGTGCACTACACAAATCAGTGCATAACCATCAGTTATTTATCATAACTGCACTACAATAGTGCATAAGCAACAAACTACCAGTTAGTTATGATAAGTGCACTATAGACCAATAGTGCATGAGCATATATGTAACAATAGTGAAAGCTAACTATGCAAGAACTATGCAAACAATAACAAGACAATGTAAACAATAACAAAGGTCACCAACAATGTAAACAATAACAAAGATCAAAGTCAATGTAAACAAAAACAAAGATCAGAGTCAATGTAAACAATAACAAAGATCAAACAATATGAAAACATTCGCATAAGTCAAATAAATAAACAGCGAAACTAAAAAGAAATGTGATGACAAAATGCGAAGATATGACAAACAAATGACGCTACAGTGTATACACAAAAATATACTCAAAGAACTGAATAATAGAAAAGGGGAGACCTACAAATACAAACAATCGAAATCGAAACTAAAAAACAGAAAGAAAGAGAGAAAAGAAAAGGAAAAAAAAAATATACAAGAAACAAAAATAAAGCACAACTCGTCACAACTAAACAGATATAGCAAACGATTGTCGCTAGCAAATTTCACAGTAGGAAATTCGCACAGTCCCTAACGAAAACGCTAACAGTAGAACCTCTGTGACGTGGTATCTTCCACTGAAAGACACCGCCCAACCGAGAAAACCCGCTGAAATATAAACATATAAATACAAATAACAAATAACATATAACATATAAACATGTAAATAGTGTGAAAATGTGATAGACAGAATGCTCAGTTAGAACATAAGGGCACAGTTCACAAACAAAACAGGCCACTTAACTTCTATATGTCCCAAACGTCAGCACGGTGCAGAACAGGATGTCGTCAGCATTCTGAGGATAAAGATCCAACGTTGATTAACATCTGCTCCCATAGACAGCCATGACGAGGGAAATGAGCTTCTGACAGGAAACAGCTTCTGAACTTGACCTTCTGAATTCTACAAATTGACTTGAGCACTTGACCTTCTGAATCTGCAACAGTACCTCTGAGACCGGAACAGTTGTTACGGCACTTGTCCTTCTTCTTAACAGATCAGGAAATCCATTCGCTCGGTACTTGTCCTTCTAGTTGTAGACAAACTTCAATACTGCCGAGCAGCGCCGGGTAGTTTTTGCATTGGGAAATATGCAGGTCAAGAGAAATCAAGTCCAACACGAAAATATGAATCTTCAACTCAAATGTCAAGTCAGTCCTATTGTATGGCCCTGAGACATGGAGAGCAACAAAAACAACAACTAAAAAGCTACAGACTTTTATAAACGGGTGCTTGCGTAGAATAGAAGGACTGAAATGGTATGACAAAGTCACAAATGTGGAACTGATGACAAGAACCAGACAAGTGCCAGTGGAACAAGAGCTGAGAAGAAGACGCTGGCGATGGATAGGACACACATTGAGGAAACCTGTTGAAAGCATTACAAGGCAGTCCTTGTTCTGGAATCCACAGGGAAAGAGAGGCAGAGGTAGACCAAAAAACACATGGAGAAGTGAACTGGATACAGAGGTGAAAATGATGAGGAGAACGTGGAAAGAACTTGAGATGATGGCACGTGACAGGAAGACTAGGCATGTGTTTGTTGAAGGCCAATGCTCCTCGGGGAGCTAAAGGGTATTGATTTGTTGATTGGTATTTTTACATTCTTTAATAAAAATATATTTTAAGGACTTTTTTAAAATGGAAAATACACTGCTATAAGGGAAACAATACAATCAATGTCTAACTTTCAATTAAAATAACTTGTTGCGTCACCTGAAACACAGACAGACACACACAAACAGAGGTTCTAAAATTTAGATAATATATATGCGCGTGTGCGAGTGTTTGTGTGTGTGTGTGTGTGTGAGTGTGTTGCGTCACATTATACAAAAAAGGCCACACGTACCTGGGTGCCATATCCAAAGGTACGACGGTGGAAATGGTTGATCCAAAAGTGGTACACATACAAAATAAAATAACCAGAACACTTGCCACCCACTTATGCTGCTCATTCAAAAAGGAAATCCCGAAAGCGAACACAGTTGCGAGGCCTTGACCTGATGACGATACCATTGTTCATTAATCTTCAAAATGTTTACCTTGATATCGGACAAATCAGACTTAATTGTAGTTATATATCGACCCACACTGAAAGTCTGTATGACACAATCCTGGAGAAATGACGGTTTTATATAAATACACCCGACCCTCGATGCGTAATTCTCGTATAAATGGACATGGCATCTATAGAATGCTTTAACATTAGAGAGGTGGCGTGTAAAAATGTAAAATATAATATCTCAAATGCATTGTAACCCCTTTTAACTTATGTTAACACATCAGAAATAAGCACAAACATTAACAGAAATATTTTTTCTTTCCCTTTGGAATATACTTTGTTCTTACTTAAAAATTGTCAAATCAGGAGTGTGTGTTGTTGAAAGCTTTGCCTTCTTATGGCGAGGCACATCTCTTTCAACCTAGACTAAAGTCCTTTGGTTATACCAGAGTGCAACATGTCATTCAAAAATAAGTGAATTCTGTTACTTGAAGCGATGTGTTGATAAACTCAAAGCCCTGAAAAGGACTACTAGCATCTATTAGCTAAAATGAAGTAGCCATGAAAAGGACTAGTCCTGAAAAGGACTGCTAGCCCGACCAGTGTTGGTACATACTAGGTCCTGAAAAGGTCTGTTAGCCTGACCAGTGATGACTTTATCTATCTGCTAGGATGATAAAGTCCTGAACAGGACTTGCCATGAAAAGGACTGCCCGTACCTCCTCAGTGTTCAGCCTAGTGCATTTTAACCATCGTCGCCATTAGGGGTTTCTAATCTTCGTGATTATCTTGTCAGTTTACGGTGTAGAATTAACGACAGCAGTACGAATTTTGTCAGCATTTTTCTTTGTATTCCATTTTGAAGACTCACCCTGTTAGAATACACGCCAAAGGCCAACGAGCTTTCACTAGCGTCAGCACTTTTGTAAACTTTCCAACTTCGCTTTAAAAGTTAATAAGGTGCTCTACTGTTTATCAACTACTCCATCAGTAGCATAGGCTAAGTGGTATGTCGGCCGCCTCTAATTCTAAAGGCACCGGGTTCCATCCTAGCACAGGGAGTTCATGCACTGTGCTGAGATCCTCCTTGTGTGATCTAATGGAGAAGATCGGAGCCCTTATGGAATTGTCCGTGTGCAATGAATAACCAAACCTAACCAGTTATACAGGCACTTACAGGACGTCTGGAACCCATGATAATCAACAAGATGTAAACAAGTGCAATAAACAGGATGGTAAGTGATGCGTCACAACAGCACAGATCAACACAGCACAATACCAAATGCGAGACTAAATGGTACCAGCGGAGCAGTGTTGCCACTTGGCAAATTTTAGAATTTCCAAGTACTGATAAAAAAATTCCCACATAAATTCCCACTGATTATTTTTTATTACACCTGCATCTTCTTGTGTACCACGATACCTTCCCGTAATCTTGCTTTTCCCCACTTTAATAATAATAAATTCTTTAAGCACCAAACACGGCGCATAAGGCAGAAACCAGTGCTCTCCAGGTTGTACGTTGTGACGCCACTCCTCTTAGCTCTTGTACATTGTTTAATCCCAACGTTCTTCCTTCTTTTATTATTGTTCTTCTGAGTGTTTCTTTTGGTCTTCCTTTTTTCCTCTTACCCTCAGGAACCCAAGTGAGTGCCTGCAATGGTATTCTGTTGTTTTGCATTCGTAGGACATGACCGATATATGACCATCGTCTTTTCCTTATACAGTCCGAGACATATTTCTGCCTAGAGTCTTCTCTTATTTGTCGATTATGTGACCGTGCAACTATTTGTGCGCAGGTCGCGGCATCAATGAAAAGAATGTGTGTATGTGTCCGTCAGCTGACCGGGTCAGTTCCGTTAATGGTTGACCGCAGGTAAATATTTTGAAGAGCGCTAACTCTTGTACGTTTCTTGGTTCAAGTCGTTACAGGTCTGACCGCCTGAGATGGAAATACTTGACCTTATTTTATCCTTCCTTAACCCATAGTTCTTTCGTACCCTTTTTATGGTTAGTGAAATGCAATGTCTTGTATAGTGCTTTAGTCAAATAATCCAACTGTAATGTTTCAAGGAAAACGCAGCAATGTAGAAAAATAGAATATATTTTATTAACGTGATTGGAACAGCAAAATGTCATTGGCACAATAATGAAGCACGTATTTCTTTCTTACCCAAAGTAGTCAATATCCAAAACAAAATAAAAATTATATCCACAGGAATAATATATCTGACAGGGTAAAATACAAACTGTCTACTTTAACACACTAGGCTCACTTGAAAAACTTGTCAAGTTAAAAACAACTTGTCTTGATAATCTCAAAAAAGAAGTTCTGTAAAAATTCTCTCGCCTAACGACTCCTAAAATCTGTACAAGTCCTGGATCCTGTCAAATCGCCCAAGTCTCCTCTTTATATACTGCCCACTCTTTTTTTTCCCGCCAATTTTCACACGATGCTTTATTTTTCACTCGGCACCAAACATCAACATTTGCACACGCTCTTCTCAGCTTTTCGACTTTTATGCACACGACTCTCCAACATTTTATTTTAAACAAGATTACATACACGGTAATATAAATATTAAAAACCTTACCTACCGGAAACTTTAGTTGAAAAAAATATATAATCAGAGCAGCCCAAGCAGATTGAACATGAGCAAATGAAAGATGAACTACAGGAAAAGAATATTTGCGAAGAAAATAAAACAGAAATGATAAACTTATTTGGTAAAGAACAGATGGCTACACGGTATATTCAGTTTATCTGTCTGTCTGTCTAACGTGCAGTGCGCCTAGTTTCAGACAAAAACCTCACATAGTGTGCAGAGCAATATACATTGTGACCGTGAGGTAACCACGGCTCCAATTAATAGTACATATATATGTAACTGCTTCTTTCAACCTAGCAAGTTAGTTACTAGCTGTCCGCTAGAGGTTATTATTCTTGTAGAGGTACGACAGGTTCTTTCGACTCTCGATAGTTGTTATAAGGTGCTATAGTGGTGTACTCTCTAACACAGTTGTAACTTTGTGGTTCACGACCTAGGTTACTTTGACCTTCGCTTTCATAACTTTCAGTAAAAGTAGTTGAGCCTTTTTATTTTCAATACGTAAATGTGATATTTTCTTCAGCTTCTGAACTTTAAAGTGATTTATAGCCGTTTCTTGGTTTTCTTCCCCTAATAAAATCAATTATAGCTGGGGACTGAAAGAAATCGAGATGTACTTACTTGAGTTACACAGTCTTTGCTCCTAGTTCAGAATATAGTGAATGCTTTTATTCTGTTGTGTGAATGATAGCATTAAACCTTAACACAACCTAAATTCATTCTGAAAAACGTCAAGAATTAAAACTTAGAAGTGCCTTTGTGGTTCTGCGTAGATGAGACTGCTCAAACATGGCTTCTCAACAACTCACAGGTACAAACACAACCTTCGCCGAGGCCTGCTATCTGGAGCTCTCCTTAAGATTTTAACTTTTAGTTAGCTCGACGGTGTTGTGAGTTCTTGTCACCGTCGATGGTTTTGATTAGTGCTACTAAAAATGTATGAACTTATTTCATTGGTAAGATAAGGCTGGGGTAATATTTCAATACCATTTCAATCCCTCTATTCAACGCAAGCACTCATTTATGAAAGTCTGTAGCTTTTTGGTTGTTGTATCTGTTGTTCTCCATGTCTCAGAGCCATACAATAGGACTGACTTCACATTTGAGTTGAAGATTCTTATTTTCGTATTGGATCCAATTTCTCTTGATCTCCATATATTTCCCAATGCAATGAAAGTTCCTCTTTCCTTTTGTATTCTCACTTTGATATCGCGGGCTGTCCCTCCAACTTTGTCTATATTAATGCCTTCCTGTCTATGGCCTCTTTTAATCTCTCAAGGATAATCCTGTTTAATACTTTTCCTGGCACTGATAGTAACATTCCTCTATAATTTGTGCACTCTTGTAAATTTCTCTTCTTAGGCATCTTAACCAGATATCCTTCCTTCCATTCTGCTGGTATCTCTTCCTTTTCCAGACTTTACCAAGTAATTTATATAACATCTCTGTAGCCGTGTCGATATCTGCTTTGATGGCCTCTGCTGGAATGCCAACAGGTCCAGGCGCTTTTCCATCTCTTAGAAGCTTTATGGCTTTCTTTATTTCTTCCTTCGTTGGTCTTTCACCGTTAATTTGTAGCTCTTCTTCTGCTGGTTGGATGTCCGGGGGGTTTTGTGGAGCTGGTCTATTGAGAAGGTCCTCAAAATATTCTGTCCACCTCTTCATTTGCTCTTGTATATTGCTGAGCAGTTTTCCATTCTTGTCTTTATTGATGCAACTTGTTTGCTTGTATTTCCCTGTTAGCTTCTTTGTGCTGCTATACAGTTCTCTCATATTTCCTTTGGCTGCAGCATCTTCTGCCTCTCTTGCCAACTCCTTAATATACTTCCTCTTGTCTCTTTTGATACTTCTTTTTACTTCTTTGATTGCTTCTGTGTACACATCTTGAGCCTTGGCTTTGGAACTTCTGGTTTTGCTTGTGTTTAAATCTGCTTTCTTATTTTTTTCTGTCTTTTATCTTATTGATGGTTTCTGTTCTTATCCATGCTTTTTGTTGTCGTTCCCTTTTCCCCAGTATTTCTTCACATGTCTCGTTCCATACAGTTTTGACCTGCTGCCAATAGTCTTCTGTATTATCTACATCTTCCAGCTGTTGGAGCACTTGGAATTTGTTGGATACTGTGACCGTAAATTTGTCTGTTGTTTCTTGATTTCTTAGATGTCCTACATTAAATGGGCTATCTGATGGGCTCTATATTTTTCACGAACTATAATTTCTATGGGGTTTTCGCCTGTATACTTGCGTTGCGTCTGCAATAAGTTATCTAGCGGAAACATTGGCTCTCTACCATATAACATATAAAATAGGAGAGAGTCCTGTTGTTTCGTTCGTGTTTACGCGGATAGCTTCCAGGGCCTGGTTCAGATATAGGTCCCAATATTGAGTATTCCCCTGGATATACTTAGCGATGACATCATGCATGATGGAATGCATGCCCTCATTCCTTCCGTTGGCCTGTGGTCCATAGTAACTCGTCGTGGTATGTTTGATATTTAACTTTTTCAACATGGCAATGAAGGGGTCGCCGATAAACTGTTTTTCGTTATCAGAAATTATCCTTTTGGGGCAGCCATGCCTGGGTACTAATTCCTGTAAGAAGAAATCTGTCACGGTAGCTGATGTGACATCCTTCATAGGATACGACTCGGGCCAAACGCTATATTGATCCACAATGTGTAATATATATCTATTTCAAGACTTTGTGAGTGGGTATGGTCCTGAAATGTCTATACTGACAGTCTCCATTGGAAAATGGGATGGAGTCATTTCATGTGTTGGAGCTTTTGTTGGACGCATGATTCTTATTTTGCAGACTTTGCGAGTCGCCACATAATCAGTGATATCTTGGTACATCGTTGCCCTGTAGTATCGTCTCTTCACTATACCAATCGTCTTGTCCCTGCCGACATGGTCGTTCTGGTCATGAGACTGTGTATACCAAGGCCAACGCAGATTTTTCTCGTTCTGTCTGTGGTCATAAATTTCATATTAAGTGGCCGATTTCCCAGCGCTGATCAGATTATATGTTTCGCCACGCACTTTTGCAGTCTACTTTCCGAATTTTCATCTATTCTATACAAGGTGTCATCGTATAGCAGAATCGTAAAATGCTTGACTTTGGATGGATTGTCAGCTATATGCTTCATGGTTGTTATGAGTTCTTGGTCTTTATTCTGTTATGTTCTGAAATCATATTTCTCTATCTCATTTGTATTATTTGGGGGTGGTGTATCCTCTACACCTCACGGTAGAAGAGGAACGACTAAGTAAGTAAGTATCCGTGTGGTTTGTTTCCGTACTGGTATCGTATTGGCGGTAATTTATAACATTGATCTCTTTGGTGTTGTCATCTATATCGGTGGAGATATGCAGATCTGTAACTTGTGTGTTTTCTTGTACCATTTCATTTGGGTAGGGGATGCGTGACAGCAGATCAGCGCACGTGGTTTGAGTGCCGGCAATATATTCTATATGAGTATCATAGGATTGTAGGTTCATGCTCCAGACCTGTAATTTCTTAGGTTGCTCCTGTGTTTTCGAAAGCCAGTTAACTAGGGGCTGGTGATCTGTCCGAATGATTACCTTTGTACCTCTCAGATAAAAATCAAGTTTTTGGAGTGAATAATGAATAGCGTAAGCCTTTTTTTCTGTTGTCGTCTAGCGTCTTTGTGTTTTACTTAGAGCGTGAGAGCTTTTAAAAAGGCAAGGCCTTTTGGGTCTTCGGTCCACTTGAATCTGGCAAATTTCGGGACAACAAATCCTAGATACTTAGTTTCGGTTTTGAGAAACTCACATTTTGATAATTTTAATTTTATATGGTGTTGCCTCAATTTTTGAAAAACGTTTTCAACACATGACAGGTGCTCCTCAATGGTTCATCCGGCATGGATCAGTATATCATCGCTGTATGCGAGCGCAAAGGGCTGCGTACCTCTTAGTACCTCATCCATAAGGGCATATACGTGGCTGGGCTACCTTTCAGACAGAAGGGCATCACATTCCAAGCAAAACTTCAGACGTGTGTACTGAATGTTGATTTCTGCTTAGCCTCTGGTGACATGGGAATGCACCAGAAACCCGATCGTGCATTTTATGTGGTGAAATGCTTGGAATTTCCCAACGTCGCCAGTATGTCTTCAATTCTTGGGAGAGGATAAGAAATGGTCTTAGTAATCCTATTGAGGGCACGGTAGTCGCAACAAAACCTTGAAGAACCATCCTTCTTCGCTACAATGACAATGGGTGAGGACCATTGGGATCGGGATCTTTCAATGATCCCAGCTGCTAACATTTCATTGATCGAACGTTCTACAATTTCCCGATTCTTAAGTGGGGTGTGGTAAGGCTTGAGGTGTATAGGTTCCTCCGTGGTAGTTGGTATTTCCATTACGACGGTATCCGATCGGTCAAGTTCCATATCATTCAAGGCAAATACGTCTTGATGTTTTATGGCGAATCTGGTGAGCCTTGCTTTGTGTTCTGCACCAACATTTAGTGTGTCCAAAAACTGTGAGACTCTATCCTTCTCATTATTTCGCGCCTTCCTCTCTTCATGCATGGGGGCGGTGCTTTGTTAGTCTCTCCTCCACTATGGCTGTATCTCTGTGTTGTGGACTGGTATTCTTGATTATTTTGTCTTTGGTATGTCTGAACCTCTGCTCGTGGATTTGGGTTTCTGTAATTACGCCAGCGTTGTGAATTATATTCATTCTGCTTGTAATTCCTGTCATCGTATTGGGCTGAAACAGTCTGTGATCGCCTGTTATGAAAAACGTGTCTGTCTCTTGGATAGTACATTATGCCATTTGTATTTACCGCATTTATACTGCACGCCTCCTTTGTGTTCATGGGGTGCACAAACTCTGAATGTCTGTCTTTGTATACTTCTCTTAAGATACCTTGGTCGACTATATCAGCATATTGAAATTGAAAATCGGATTCAGGACGTCTTCCTGTGGTATTTTATCAGAATGTGTTTGCGATGTTCCGTTCCTTCCATGGTCGATGTTTTTTTCCCCGTCATCCTTGGATATCCTCCAGGTAAAAAGTGTTCTGTAGTTGTCTTACCGTGGGCTTGTCTTCTGGGTTCCATGTTATTTCTTCTATCATCAAATGTCCGCTTCACTTAATCGCTTGGGTTGCGACAGGGGCCGAGCGGGGAGTATGTTGGGGGCTGATGAGGGGGGTGGGGACTGATGGTTTTGGTCACGTGAACAACGTTACGGACACCGATGAGCTATTTCTGTGTAGTGCGGGTAGACTCTCATGTTATTCCTGTGAGAAGTTCCTGCGTCTTTGTTTCTTCGTGACATCGCATTGCTATTTCCCCTCGTCGTCTTGGTAGTTGTGTCCCTGTTGTGTACTGAAACTGTAGCTCTATTCTCCGTTTGTGTCGCGGTATCCACTTTCAGCTGTACGATGTTTATAGTTCGTAGATTTCGAAGTGGTCGTCTGATATTCTCACTTTGCCCACTGTTGGTTCTCTTTCCCAACCATATTGGACATATAAGTACGTCCTGTCCGTTGTCCAATGTGATTCTACTGTGTTTTTCACTTCTGTCATCACATTGTTTATCTGCCATGTTGTTCCTTTTCTTATTTCGCCTATGAAGTTTCTCACTGCTGTACGTCTTGTTCTGTTGTTGAGGCTTTCCCAGTGCTTTGGGACACTATTTATCTTGTTGCTGTGGCCATAAGAGGCGTTCCTTTGAGAACCTAGGTTATTTCCATTAGCTTGGTGTCCTCCGTAGTTATTGCTGATGAGTCTTGATCGACATACTTTAGCAAAATGATTTGGCTTGCCACAATTGTAGCAATGTATCTGGGATACATTATGAATCTGTTGTGGTCTGGGTGGTGATGTATAATCAGTATTTCTATACTCGTGCTGTTGGTGGTCCTGTCTGTGGTGGTAGTGATTTTTATCACTGTCATTCCTTCTCCACTGTTGATGAGAATGGCCAATTTTCATGGGTTCGTTTTCAGGATGTGGTTCGAACCTGGGCTCTCTACATATTCTCTGTGTAAATCTCTTGCGGACGTTGTCTTCCGTAACCGCTGCTTGTATTGTTTCGGTTATAGTCTTAGTGTCTTTGCGAATCAGATGGAGCTTGAGATTATCTGAGTAGAAGCCATTAACAAAAATGCCGACTAGGTGTCGCTCAATTTCTTGAGATGCCACTGCACCGTCCAAAAATGCATATTTTGCTAAATTTAATAATCGATTTCCATAAAATTGTACTGTTTCTCCCTTCTCCTACTTGATTTTACGAAACTGTGACCAAGCATGTTGAGTATCGATCACGTCTGAGTATCTCTGTATGAGCTCCTTTTTCAAAGAGTCGTACGTCTCTGTTGGGTATGCCTTGTTTCGCCGCCTTAGAAAATCTGTCACCAACGAATCCGAGGACAAAAATGCTATTCTTATTCTGTCAACATCGGAGTTGGCATTTATCTTGGTTGCAGACTTATCCGTGTTCATGATCCAGAGTCGAAATGACTTGGGGTCTCCACCAAAAGGGGTGATCACTGAGCGAATTTGGGTATATTTTGCATAGTGATCTACATTACTGAGCGTGTCAGTAATGCGCTGTAATGCTGCCATAGTGTGGCCTGACTCCGAAGGTAAGGGAACTGTTGCTGTCGTTTTTTGACGGTTTCATAAGACGTAAATCTATTTAATACTTTTGACGATCGAAGGTAGAGAACTGTATGTTAACTCTCTGGGACAGGTTGATTTGGGGTTGTCTTCCCTGTGTTTATTCTTTGTGGTTGATCTGTCTTAAGAGGGCCGGTTAACTGTTCTCAAATCTGTTCTGTCTACGCATGCGCTAGTTTTTAGCGCGAACCGAGAAGACTTCCGTCTGGGAGTGATGAGCTGTTTTTCTGACCGGACAAGATGTCCGTTGTTTCTTCTCTGCATTATCTGGGGGAAAAGATAGTCTTCAGTGTAACTGTGATCTTAGTGATTCTCCCCAGAGTTATTCTGTTCGTCTAGAATGACGACAGTGGTTATTTGTGTATTTCTCGGATTCTGTCCAAGGTAAAATAAACTTTATTATTATGCCAAGATTGCAGAACATTTAGTATGAACCTGTGAGTAGCGCTCACAGTTCTTGGGATCCAGAGTCCATTACGTGTGCTTGACGTAGCTAACTAAGTCTATTCGTCGAATTACTTTACAGAAGCACAATGAACGTATATTTATATGAAACCCGCATTATGGCGGTATGTTTCGGCACGGAAGATAATGCCTGCCTATGAAAATACATAGTTGTTCATCAATCATTATGAGGCCCGCCATTACGGCCTATCCCAACGGGCTGATCACCCGTTTGCCAGTCACTTTGATTACGGAAACAACAACAAACGGATTGATTTGTCGTTGCCCTAAAGACGCCATTAGGCGTGATGGGAACAACGGCAAAGAAAATCTATTCGCTGTTGCCCTTAAGACGCCACTAGGCGTAATGGCCACTGATTGCTTTGCCGGTCGTTGGCTAAGGACGGAAGAAGAAGAAGAAGATTACGGCCTATATCTTTGAGCAGAAGAAGAAGTGTCTGGCGGGAGAAGCCAGATGAAGTCTTGACTTTATCAACAAGTTCACAGACTTCGATATTAAGCAACTATATTTGTCACAAGACTACCTGACGCGTTTAGTCAGGGGCTCTGAGCTACAGTATGAGAATATATATATTATCAAGCCAACGTTACTAGCATCATACATACGAGCTATGCAGGGTTGATTTTGCTCGATGGTTATATGCATTACTACACATGAAATGTCCATGTTCCTTGTTCTACTGACTGTGTTGTCCGTCAACGTACTATTGCTGTAATAAATGTTGAAGAGAAAGTCATCTGCATTAACCACATCTATGACTTCTACGTGTGGTGGAGTGAGTTTGTGTGTTCCTAAATAAGAGCCTATACGACTTCGTGTTCTCGATCTGCTGTATACACATACCAGTACTCACTACAACACCTTATCCTTTGTTCTACACACCTGAGAAAACATGTATGCTGTTTGTGTGTGTGACTGCACTACATCCTGGCAGTGCCTCACGCTGGTGACCTAGATTCACGTCCATGTTACACTGTCCAGGTGATAAACGACACACCCACTCAGCGACACTTCAACACGGTACAAATACCAGAATTCACACGAGCAAACAGACTTTAACATCTGGTAATAAACAGTCGGCAAAACAGAGTGTTACATCAGGTGCCCAGTTGATGGGGCTATACTAATCTGTTTCTACAACGCAACACTAGACTGCTACAACTGACTGTTACAGGAACTATTGCAGGATTAGTCAATGGTTGTTGATGTTGCATTTGTGCTATCTGTTGGGCCTGTTGTTGGGCTAACATTTGTTGTTGTTGTTGCTGGGCCAACATTTGTTGTTGTTGTAGTACTTGGTCATGATTAGGATCCATTTCAAAATTTCAACAAGTTTCGTTGAGATCGTTCTTCTGTTATGGGTACTCTTCTTATATATCTAGCATAGGTATGGTCGTGTTCATGTTTTATGGGTGCACCTCGAGAGTTAGTCATGGTACCAATTTAATAGTATACTTATGTGACCGTGAAGACAGGTAAACTAAGACAGGTCACGGCAGAAATGAGAAACTATAGGTTACACATTCTAGGGATAAGCGAGAGCAGATGGACAGGGGCAGGAAAAGTTAAAACAGCAACAGGAGAAACAGTACTTTACTCTGGAAGAGAGGATGGACAGCACAATGAAGGCGTAGCCATTATTCTACAGAAAGGAATAGAAGGGACATTACTGGAATGGAAACCCA
The DNA here is from genome assembly GCA_024509875.1 of Oreohelix idahoensis. Taxonomy (NCBI): domain Eukaryota; kingdom Metazoa; phylum Mollusca; class Gastropoda; order Stylommatophora; family Oreohelicidae; genus Oreohelix; species Oreohelix idahoensis. The sequence goes on from JAMPIV010020740.1 coordinate 69,921, forward strand.
TCAACAACAGACTGATAAGATTAAGATTGAGAGGGAGATTCACCAACACTACAATAATACAATGCTACGCACCAACGAATGATAGCGATGAGGAGGTCAAGGATGAATTCTATCAACAACTGCAGAAAGAAATGGAAGACACACCTAGATATGATCTTGTTATAGTAATGGGAGACCTCAATGCGAAAGTTGGTACACACAATACATATAATGAAAAAACAATGGGGAAATGCGGCAGCGGAACAGCAAACGAAAATGGGGATAAACTAATAAGTTTCTGTAGCATTGACAACCTGGTCATTGGAGGAACACTCTTCCCACATAAAGAAATTCACAAATTAATATGGGAATCACCAAATGGTCGGGACAGAAACCAGATAGACCACATCATGGTTAACGGTAGATGGAGACATGCATTACAAGATGTGAAGGTAAGAAGAGGTGCAGATGTGGGAAGTGATCACCATTTAGTAGTAGCAAAACTGAAAGTGAAACTAAGAAGGGCTACACCAACTGTAACTACACAGAAAAGGTTTGACATCAGCAAAGAAGGACTCCCTTACCAGAAAAGCTTTTGCGGCCGACATAAAGAAACGATATCAATTTGCCAAAAGTCAGGAAAAGACATTGACTGATGATATAGACCAGAATTTCAACACCATTTCAACAATATACAAAGAAAGCAGCAAATCATGCTTGGGATTCCAGGAAAGGAAGAAGCAAGACTGGATAACACCAGAAACATTAAATACCATAACGATGAGAAAGGAAATGAAAAGAAAGAAAACAGAAGCGAAGTCGCCCAGGTTAAAGCAACTATATAGCGAACAGTACAGTCAGCTGGACAAGGAAGTTAAACGCCAAACCCGAGCCAACAAAAGGAATTTCCTAGACGATCTTGCAAGACAGGAAGAGGAGGCAGCACTGAGAAATGAACAAAGCACATTATACAAAATAACTAAATTCATCAGCGGAAAACGAGATGCAAACAATATTACATTAGTAAGAGATAAGCAAGGTAATCTCATCACCACAGAAGAGGGACAAGAAACAAGATGGGCAGAGCACTTCAGAGAAACTCTGAACAAGGAACCACAAGAGACACAATTGAATGTTCCTGAAGCTGAAAACGATCTAGATGTGAATACAGACATTCCACGAAAAGAAGAAATCATCACAGCAATCAAAGGGTTAAAGAACGGCAAAGCTCCGGGCCATGATAACTTAAATGCAGAGCTATTTAAGACAGACCCTGAGCTAGCAGCAGAACTATTAGAACCACTATTTGCACAAGTCTGGAAAACGGGGACAACACCATCAGAGTGGAACAAAGGAATAATTGTCAAATTGCCCAAGAAGGGAGATCTTGCAGACTGCAATAATTGGAGAGGAATCACTCTTCTCTCAGTTCCCAGCAAAATACTAGGCAGGATAATTATACAGAGAATTTCAAAGGCAGTAGACCACAAACTGAGGAAAGAACAAGCAGGATTTAGAAAGAACAGGAGATGTGTAGATCATATATTCACTCTCAGGAACATTATAGAGCAGTGCTCAGAATGGCAAAGACAGCTTTACATTAATTTTGTTGATTTTGAAAAGGCTTTCGACAGCATACATAGGGACAGTTTATGGAAAATACTGAGGGCTTATGGAATTCCAAGCTGCATAGTGTCAATCATAAAAAGCCTCTATGCCAACTTTACGTGTAGTGTTGGGCAGAGCAACCTAACCTTTGAGGTGAAGACAGGAGTACGACAGGGATGCCCCTTATCAACCACTCTATGTTTAACAGTCATAGACTGGGTGATGCGCCAGACAACAGAGGGCAGTCCAAGAGGAATAAGATGGACTACATTTTCTACATTGGAAGATCTGGAATATGCAGATGACATTGCACTACTAGCACATTCACATCAACACATGCAGGAAAAAACGGATAGACTTAATACGTTTAGCCAGCAGGTGGGCTTGAATATCAATTTAAAGAAGTCAGAGGTCATGACGCTCAATGTGAGCAAACCTGAGCCCATATCAGTAAGGAATCAGCAATTGGTACAGACAGATACCTTCACATACCTAGGAAGCATAGTAACACCAGACGGCGAGGCAGGCAAAGACATCAACATCAGAATGAATAAGGCAAGAACAGCCTTCTTTAGTCTAAACAACATCTGGAAGTCCTCCCAATACAGCACAAGCACAAAATTAAGATTATATCAGAGCTGTGTGCTTTCTGTGCTTCTCTATGGTGCGGAATGCTGGAGAGTTACAGAGAAGGAAATGTCGAAATTGTCCTCTTTTCACACAACATGCCTAAGAAAAATTCACCGAATCTTTTGGCCAAATACCATCACTTACCAAGATCTGCATACTCGTAGCAAGCAAGAGGACATGAACACCATCATAGCTGGCAGACGCTGGAGCTGGGTTGGTCATGTCCTCAGAAGAGACCCCGATGCCATCACAAGAACAGCTATGCTTTGGACCCCTGAAGGAAAACGAAAGAGAGGCCGACCAAAAACAACCTGGCGGAGGACTGTGGAGGCTGAGATGCAAAGAATGAATCGAGTTGGGGCACTGTACGAAGGATGGCCACCGACCGAGCAAAGTGGAATCAATTTGTTGTTGCCCTACAAGACGCCACTAGGCGTGATGGCCACTGACTGCTTTGACGGTCGGCGGCTAAGGATCAAAGAAGAAGAAGAAGATGTGACCGTGAGGTAATCACGGCTCCAATTAATAGTACATATATATATATATATATATATATATATATATATATATATATATATATATATATATATATGTGTGTGTGTGTGTGTGTGTGTGTGTGTGTGTGTGTGACTGCTTCATTCTATTTAGCAAGTTAGTTACTAGCAGTCCGCTAGAGATGTTTATTCTTGTAGAGGTACGACAGGTTCGTTCGTCTCTCGATAGTTGTTATAAGGTGCTATAGTGGTGCACTCACTGACAGAGTTGTAACTTTGAATTCAACTCTACAAAATCTGCATAACTCAGCCGAGTCACATAACATAGTTTATTTACAGAATACATAATAAACAAAATGCAGCTGGAATCAAATCAGTTTCTTTCATTGTGAAGGTAGTTTTCTGCATGTATCCGTATTTTCCTTATCTCTCTCCGTAATCATGTGAGATACAATAAAATCCCGTGTGGTTCACGAAAATACTTTGACCTTCGCTTTCATAACTTTCAGTAAAAGTAGTTGAGCCTTTTTATTTTCAATACGTAAATATGATATTTTCTTCAGCTTCTGAACTTTAAAGTGATTTATAGCCGTTTCTTGGTTTTCTTCCCCTAATAAAATCAATTATAGCTGGGGACTGAAAGAAATCGAGATGTACTTACTTAAGTTACACAGTCTTTGCTCCTAGTTCAGAATATAGTGACTGCTTTTATTCTGTTGTGTGAATAATAGCATGAAACTTTAACACAACCTAACTTCATTATGAAAAACTTCAAGAATTAAAACTTAGAAATGCCTTTGTGGTTCTGCGTAGATGAGACTGCTCAAACATGGCTTCTCAACAACTCACAGGCACAAACACAACCTTCGCCGAGGCCTGCTATCTGGAACTCTCCTTAAGATTTTAACTTTTAGTTAGCTCGACGGTGTTGTGAGTTCTTGTCACCGTCGATGGTTTTGATTGGTGCTACTAAAAATGTATGAACTTATTTCATTGGCACGGATAATGCTGGGGTAATAGGCCTCACTGTCACAACATATTTTAACATATTACCACTAAGAAAGAGCTTTCTCTTGAACAAAGCCAAATGTTTTCACAAAATCCTATCACAGAATACTCCAACGTATCTGTGGCCTATTTTCAAATACAATGGAAGATGCAGCCAACGCTTAAACAAATTACACATGCCCAAGCCTAGGCTCGATTTATTCAAGAAAAGTTAAGGTTCTGCTCGTCTGAGGAATAATGTTCCACACGACTTAAAAAACACGCTTCGTCCATATTCATTCAATCACAGACTGTTCAAGTACATCATGAGAGCAGATTATATGCCTCCCTAATTTAGTTATGTTCTGAAATAATTATATAACATCATATGTAAGTTTTAAAGATAATTTTGCCCTGTTTAGTATTAATTATGATTTTGTGCTGTAAATGTGTATAACTGTTATTGTACTGTTACAAAGTTGGGATTTTATTTTATTGTATTTTATTTTGTTATTTTATTATTTATGTAATATTAAGATACATGTGAGAATAAATGGTTTCAGTATGGAAGACGAGAGAAAGGAAGGGCAGAATGTTAGACTGGCCTGCACGCTCAATTCTAAACCCTTTGAAAATAAAGTTCGTTTGTTCCATCTATCTATCTATCTATCTATCTATCTATCTATCTATCTATCTATCTATCTATCTATCTATCTATCTATCTATCTATCTATCTATCTATCTATCATCTATCTATCTATCTATCTATCTATCTATCTATCTATCTATCTATCTATCTATCTATCTATCTATCTATCTATCTATCTATCTATCTATCTATCTATCTATCTATCTATCATCTATATATCTATCTATCTATCTAGCTATCTATCTATCTATCTAAATTATCTGTTTGTCTATGTCTGTCTGTCTGCCTACCCCCCCCCCCCCTTGCCTGTCTGTCTGTCTGTCGTTATCTATGTGTCTCTTGTTTGTCAACATGTTTGTCGCTCCAGATTTTTAATGACTATGCGAAATATTACAGTAAATCGTTTCTCTTACCAAGGCCCAAGCAGATTTTTCTCGTTCTGTCTGTGGTCATAAATTTCATATTAAGCAGCCGATTTCCCAGCGCTGACCAGAACATCGTGGCAGGAAGTCGAAGTGTAGATGTCACAGCCAGGAGAACGCCAGCCTGGCAAGTTTTATTTATTTTAAATATATCAAAAAAGAAAATTGGCGGTAATCATTCTGATGCTTACAGGTATGACGATTACGTAAAGAGCTGAAAAAACATAACTCTTGAAAACGTGTTACACACACACATACACACACACATATATATCGTATATGCAATGCATACACACATACGAGTACATCCTTCCAGACATCCATACATCCAAACATACATACATATCAGAATCGTTATTCTACATTGACTATACTGAAATCATATAATAAAGTACAACATATAGGTATTTATCTGTTTACGCATGTTTAATTTCCACGAGTTGGAACTTACGCGCTCCAATTTTTAGGCATGTTTGTTTTGTTTATGCGCCAAACGGGAAGTTAATTGACCCTAGATTTAGATATTTTTAGAATGTTGTATCTGTGATTTTACGAAAGCGAAAGAGCAAGATCATGACAGTTTGAATTTTTCTTTGAAGAATTTTTTGAAGACATTCACGTTTAAAGAAGCACTTTCGCTAATCAAGACTGCATGGAATGAAGATCCGCGGCAATCATGAACAGAGTGTGGAAAACAAAACTGTGCCTTCAGCTCTGTCATGACTTTGAAGGCTTTATCGTTGATGACTTTAGTATCGCAGCTATTAAGGATGGTGTCAGAATGACCTCAAGAGCTGGTTTAGATGGATTTGACGAAAATTTGCTTGAATCTCAGAAAGTAGAAGTGAGTAATGAAAAGTTACTGGCTCTTGAAAAGATCACAACTGAAGAAGAAGGAGAATAAGCAGCAACTTGCACCAGCCAGCAACAACTACCAGGCCGACAACTTGCAGCAGCCAGCAACAACTACCAGGCCGACAACTTGCACCAGCCAGCAACAACTACCAGGCCGACAACTTGCACCAGCCAGCAACAACTACCAGGCTGACAACTTGCACCAGCCAGCAACAACTACCAGGCTGACAACTTGCACCAGCCAGCAACAACTACCAGGCTGACAACTTGCACCAGCCAGCAACAACTACCAGGCTGACAACTTGCACCAGCCAGCAACAACTACCAGGCTGACAACTTGCACCAGCCAGCAACAACTACCAGGCTGACAACTTGCACTGAAACAATTAAAGGTAGCCTTCCAACTTCTTGAATCCTGATTGATGATCTTTGAACAAGATGATCCTAACATGGACAGGAGCTTTATGGTCAGGAGAAGAATTATAGGATGTGCTGCTACCTATCAAGAAATCTTCCGTGAGCAGAGAAAGTCAGAAACTCAATTATCAACTCTGGACACCATGAAAAAATCATTGCTGCATCACCTGCTTCTCATTCAGATAACTCAGCCCCCTCCCCACCCCTCGTTGAGTTAGAAGTTGATGAAGATGAAGAAAGTAATGGTCCTTTCCCTGCCTATGTTCAATAAATTGCCAATGTAATTTTCTGTACTTGTAAATCTACTTAATGTTAATGGTACATCTTAATTTAAACTGTTTTATTTTATTACATGTGTTTATTTTTACTATGATGTGCGACGTTGGTGGAACGCATCCTCCTTACTTTACATGTATTTGAATAAGAAAGAACCAGAGTACAGTATTTTAGCACTGCATAGTTGGAGAGAACACTTGAATGGCGGGGAATACACAGTATGCCACGCACTTCTTACTCCTAGCTTGGGGCCAGATGTGACGATACTTTAAATGCAAGCCAAGCTGGAGAAACTGGAGCTCATGACTTCCTCAACACGTTTCAGATTTGCAGAAAAGTCACAGGAAAAGCCTAGATCTACAGTGTAGATAATACCAAGGAATCTTCAACTCGGTATTGGCCGCTAAAGAGCGAGAAGCTCAACAGCCCTAGTTAAACAACAACATGGTTTTGCTACTTCTACTAGAAAAGCGGTTTTACTATAAAAGAATCCCGTTACACGCCCATTGAGGCATATTGGGAATATGGTGTTAGGCCCATATTTTCTTGACCGTCGGCACACTAGGGGTGATGTGGTCAGCATCACGCCGGCCGCCTTAACCTTCCCAGAGTTGCTCTGGTATCCTTTTGGGGCTGGGTCGACCCAGGACCCGTTTGTGGCCTTAAAAAAATCCCACCTCATCTGGGGATCGAACCATAGACCTCTGCGCTAGGAAGCCAGTGCACTAACCACTATGCTACCGCGGCTCCTGGTTTTACTATGTTGATTGATTATTGTTCAATTAGGTTTTACGGCACGTGATTTAAATGAATTTCTACTGCTGCCGAAGTGAGATGATTTAACTAGCATTTCTTTATTTATTGTTATGTCACTATCATTAAGGTTTGCAGATTTTATTTTCTCATAAACAATGTCTTCAACATTGTTGTGTTTTTGTTGATATAAGCTTTGAAAGTGAGTACATCCATTTAATGCACGTGAATCTGTTCTGTGTGAGGGGTTACGTATTTTGCAGTTTTTCCTGTATGACTCTGGGCAGTATAGATGCATACATCTTTCACATTAAAGTAACTGCTCGATCTCCCAGCAAATGCCTGTAATTATCACTTAATTTAACATTACATAGAAAGCTAGATGACATTGAGTGGTTCACACATTTTCATTTGGCGATTAATCTTCCTTGTCATGATTTACTTTTCAGTACATTTAGAATTTGATTTAATTAAAATGATTTTAATCCAGAATAAAACATACATACATACAAACACGTACATATACATACAACTTGTGTTTCATTGCGAAGGCTTAAAAGTGGCAATTGGGGGGTTACACAAGCATATCATGAAGGGTTATTTATGTAATTTTGACTTACATCCTGCAAAGAAAACTTGAGAACACTTGTCAAGTATAAAGGTAAACAGGCTGTTACCGCGACTTCACTCCACAACCGACATACACCGGATATAAGATATGCCAGAACAGGACGTGACGTAAAAATTGTTCGATATGGCGGTCTCTCAGATTCCTGGTAACAATACAGACCAAAAACGTTTGAGAGTGCATCAGTGTCTTTAAGTTGCTCGGAATTGTCTGAAAGCCGAAGCTATTTTGCGAATAATATTTTTACCAAATGTATTTTTTATTACTCTCATAATTAATATGCTAATCATTCGTTGAGTAATAGACTTTTCTCTTGATAATTTTATTACTATTATTTGCAAAACTGTAGTTTACGTTTGTATATACTTTATAACGTGGCTTTCATACAGAAAATAATAAATATTGATTGGTAACGATGCAAACATTCATCACTTGTAACACCTTATCATCTACGTCTAGTTCCAATATAATATACTACGGTATATAACTGAGAAAAATAACAGTAATTTAAGTAATCATTCATGAGAAAGAATAAATGAAATAGGTGTTACAGACCAGTGACCATATAGATTGTTTATTCTCTAGACTAAGTTTCATTTAATAAATTGTTCAATGGTTTGTGTTGCAGTGGAACGAAATGCTATACGCTTTAGATGTAGATTCCCACTACGTTGTAGAGGAGTGAAAACCTCAGTTACCATGTTCTCTGACTAACCCCGCTGTTCTTTTGCAGCTTGTTATTTGTCATTACCTCCACCATAATATGTGCAATGTTAATTGGACAACTTCTTGACATCACACAAAGTACGCTGGACGATATCAACTACAGATGCAGACGTTTTCTTATGTTTATTAAAGAAGATCCCAGAACACAGCGTTGGTTCGAAAGTAAATATCAAATAGCATCTAAAAAATTATAGAGTGTTCATAGTCGTATTCCTTGAGGCTGGAATACATTCTAAGTCGTCAGTCGTTTATTACTTACTTAGTCGTTCCCCTTCTACCGTGAGGTGTAGAGATTTGGAAGAGAAAGCGCCAGACTATCCTATCGGCTGTCTTCCTCCTGGCCTGGTTCCATTCTAGTCCTCGGTCCTTCAAAGATTGTTTAATGTTGTCCTCCCAGCGGACTGTGGGTCGTCCTGTAGGTCTGGATCCCTGGCTCTTTGTTTCCCATGCTTGTCGGGGTAGCCAATCTTCTCCCATTCTGCAGACATTGCCAAACCATCTTAGTTGGGACTGTCAGTCTTTTATATCAAGTTCTAAGTTGCCTGTTTGGTCACGTCATCAAGTATTTAAAATAGCTGGTTGAGAATCACGGAGCTAGCTTCTTGTAAAAAAATATGTAGTTACCTTTATTGTTCTGTGGGAGCCGCGGTAACATAGTGGTTAGTGCACTGGCTTCCTAGCTCAGTGGTCTATGGTTCGATCCCAAGATGAGGTGGGATTTTTTTAGGCCACAAACGGCTCCTGGGTCGACCCAGCCCCAAATGGGTACCAGAGCAGCTCTGGGAAGGTTAAGGCGGCCGGCGTAATGCTGACCACATCACCCCTAGTGTGCCGACGGCCAAGAAAATATGGGCCTAACTCCATATTCCCAATGTGCCTCAATGAACGTGTAACGGGATCCTCCCTCCCCTCCTTCAATGCTCTGTGCTGAAATTTTCATCTGGTTAAAGAAGCTTCTATAAGTCGAAAGTTGTAATGGCCCTGTTTCTATAAATAGTTAGAAGCACTCTTGCTATGAATTTCTCATGAGTAGTGAATAGCCCAGCATCACACTGAGATTGGTTGAAGCTTTATAAAGTCAATGGTCGAAACGAAAGAATATCATCTTTATAAAGACTCTTGACGAAACGAAAGTTACTTTCTCCTATCTCACGTGGTCTCTACTTGTTAGAACTTAACAGTTAGTTACCTCATTATGCTGACGTGTCTCACCAAGGCTGCTGTAGGTAATGCTGGACGTTTCTGCTCCAGAGTACATAAGTTTCCTAAATTGTTACTAGAAAATAACTGGCAACGCCGGGTACTAACAGCTGGTTCTAACTACAAGTCAGCACTTCTGTCTGCTGTCTACTTCTACATGGTGGATTCCGAGCTCTCCCTCTGACTATACTAATTCTAGTATTTGTATCATAAATTTGTTATTGGCATCTGTTTTTCTCTATTGTTCTCTGAGAAAATGTCAGAATTTCATAATCTTTGTTAACCTGACATCTGTGTGAAATGCTGATCTTAGCATTTGTCTTTTCAATCAAATAACTCTTTCTGTTAGGCAACAGCAATATACATCTACGTATATTCTCCTTAAAACAAACATCAAATTATATGTTATTCATATGCAATGTCCATTTTACACGCACTATCCAAACACATTGTTTTTTGTTTGGGCTGTCAATTCTAGAATGACCTTCACCAGTGCGAAAACTATGATATAAAACTTAAAACTGTCACTCAAGTTTCCAACAATATTACACAATGACCTGCACATAGACCACACGAGAAACGTTCCCATGCACTGATGTGCAGATGTCCTGCACGCAGATGCTTATTGTTATGTGTTAGCGTCCTTAAGATTGACAGCTGCCGACATCCGGGTCACCCGTAGTGAACCCGGAGTTTAGTTCTATACATTCAATTTGTGAGAAATAATAAGTGGATGCTCTTGCTGTATGTTCAGCTAACATTACAATGTATTTCGTTATACTTTATATTGTCTGAAAAACAGTGCTCCAGACGGTGCAAAAGCCAAGTTGTATTATTCACCACTTCCTTATTATTTGTTAATGTTTTACTTTGAAACTCAGATGTTTGTTTATGCATCTGAGCATTGCACTGTCACATAGGATAGAAAGACAGTTAATCAGTGTTATTAGACGTAAAGTTTATGATCTATTTTGTGTCTTCACTCCTGCAGAAATCTGAGTCTACACATTAAGAGTCTGACGCCTAATCGGAAAAAAAGCTAGAAAGCGTGCGTCTGGATGCATAATTGACAGTAAGGACATAACATTACAACTTTGTAAGTTGGAAAGAAAGATATAACCTGCTCACGTGTTCAGTGATCAGGTGGTGACAGCACCGTGCAGCCAGTTCTTTTATTTATTTCATTTATTCCCACAAAGTTCATTGCACGAAACTTCAAGTCACACAAATTCCAATTCATCAAAATCTTATTTCATGCAAATTCACTCCACATAAAATTAGAGGTTGAAGTAAAATTATTGACCCATTCTGCCAGCAGATATTACATTTAATATCCTACAACTGTAATTAATTAGGTTGGGAAGAAGACAGCAATAATAAATAAAAATAGAATTTGGCTGTTTTTATATATATATATGTATACGAGGGGCGTTCAGAAAATAATGCACCACATCGTTTTTCTCAGGAGCTGTTTATTCAAAAAGCATGAAATTTATACATAATATACATGGATATGTCTTGTAAACATCGGTATTATTCAACATAATCCCGATCAACTTGTACGGATTTATGCCGGCGCGAAACAAGTGCATGTATTCCTCGCCCGTACCAGATTTTGTCTTGATCATGTAACCATTTCTTCGCTGCAAGAATCACTCCTTCATCATCTTCAAACCTTGTCCCACGGAGTGCATCTTTAAGTGAACCAAATAGATGAAAATCAGAGGGTGCCAAATCGGTACTATAGGGTGGATGGGGTAGTACAGTCCAACCCAATTTGGTGATTGCTTCCCGTGTTACCAGACTTGTGTGAGGTCGCGCATTGTCGTGAAGGAGAAGCAGGTCTGCTGGATTCTTGTGCGGCCGAACTCTGCGAAAACGTTGATTGAGTTGTTTCAATGTCTTAATGTAAGCTTGCGAATTGATTGTCTCTCCTCTTGGCATAACGTCCACAAGAATCACACCTTCAATGTCCCAAAAGACAGTGATTATGACCTTTCCAGCTGAAGGAATTGTCTTGAATTTCTTTCTTCGTGGTGATTGCGGATGATGCCACTCCATTGACTGTCTTTTTGTCTCAGGTTCAAAATGATGTGCCCAGGTTTCGTCACATGTAACGATCTTAGCCAAAAAGTTCTCTCCATCAGCATTGAAACGCTCCAACAATTCAGAAGAAATTGCTTTCCTTCGCAATCGGTGGTCATTTGTGAGACTTCGAGGAACCCATCTTGAGCAAACCTTAGAAAATCCGAGAGTTTTTATAACTGCATTTGCACTACCAATGCTGACTGAGAGCTGTAAGGCTAATTGTTGAGTAGTGATTCACCTATCAGTAAGAATAATGCTCTCAGCGCATTTCAACATTTCTGCGTTGGTGGCTGGGGCAGGACGTCCACAGCGCGGCCGATCAAGCAGCTCCGTATCTCCACTTCCTGATTCTTTGATTCTCTGAACCCAGCGACTGACTCTACTCCTGTCGACTGCAAAACTTCCATACACATCACATAGACGCTATTGAATGTTCACAACAGTTTCCTTCTCTGCAACGAGAAATTCTATCACTATTCGCTGTTTATAACGCAAGTTGCTAACACGCTCCAATTCAACGGTTTAGGACAGCCGTATTATTTGGCCGGCTGCGGTGCAATTTATTGCACACAATTGGCACATGCCATATTTGAAGTGTGCAAAATTTCATGCTTCTATCTTCATTATAAGCTGAGAAAAACGATGTGGTGCATTACTTTCTGAACGCCCCTCGTATATATATATATATATATATATATATATATATATATATATATATATATATATATATATATATATATATATATATATATATATATATATATATATATATATATATATATATATATATATAATAATAATAATAAATTCTTTACGCCAAACACGGCGGGGAAACCGCTTCCAGGTTGTTCGTTGTGACGCCACTCCTCTTAGCTCTTGCACATTATTTATTTTATTTATTTTTTTTATATTTTATATATATTATATTTATATATTTACATTTATATTTATATTTATATTTATATATATCTTCTTCTTCTTTGATCCTTAGCCGCCGACCGTCAAAGCAGTCAGTGGCCATCACGCCTAGTGGCGTCTTGTAGGGCAACAACAAATTGATTCCACTTTGCTCTGTCGGTGGATATCCTTCGTACAGTGCCCCAACTCTGGTTCATTCTTTGCATCTCAGCCTCCACAGTCCTCCGCCAAGTTGTTTTTGGTCGCCCTCTCTTTCGTTTTCCTTCAGGGGTCCATATCATAGCTGTTCTTGTGATGGCATCGGGGTCTCTTCTGAGGACATGACCAACCCAGCTCCAGCGTCTGCCAGCTATGATGGTGTGCATGTCCTCTTGCTTGCTACGAGTAAGCAGATCTTGGTTAGTGATGGTATTCGGCCAAAAGATTCGGTGAATTTTTCTTAGGCATGTTGTGTGAAAAGAGGACAATTTCGACATTTCCTTCTCTGTAACTCTCCAGCATTCCGCACCATAGAGAAGCACAGAAAGCACACAGCTCTGATATAATCTTAATTTTGTGCTTGTGCTGTATTAAGAGGACTTCCAGATGTTGTTTAGGCTAAAGAAGGCTGTTCTTGCCTTACTCATTCTGATGTTGATGTCTTTGCCGGTCCCGCCGTCTGGTGTTACTATGCTTCCTAGGTATGTGAAGGTAGATGTCTGTACCAGTTGCTGATTCCTTACTGATATGGGCTCAAAGTTGCTCACATTGAGCGTCATGACCTCTGACTTCTTTAAATTGATGTTCAAGCCCACCTGCTGCCTATACTTATTAAGTCTATCCGTTTTTTCCTGGATGTGTTGATGTGAATGTGCTAGTAGTGCAATGTCATCTGCATATTCCAGATCTTTCAATGTATAAAATGTAGTCCATCTTATTCCTCTTGGACTGCCCTCTGTTGTCTGGCGCATCACCCAGTCTATGACTGTTAAAAATAGAGTGGTTAATAAGGGGCATCCCTGTCGTACTCCCGTTTTCACCTCAAAGGTTAGGTTGCTCTGCCCAACACTACACGTAAAGTTGGCATAGAGGCTTTTTATGATTTACACTATGCAGCTCGGAATTCCATAAGCCCTCAATATTTTCCATATATATATATATATATATATATATATATATATATATATATATATATATATATATATATATATATATATATATATATATATATATATATATATATATATATATATATATATATATATATATATATATATATATCTGCCATCAATGGTGCCTATACCTTGTAGCGGTATGGCAGCTTGTGTACGCTGACAATCCCCAGAGCTATGCCAGTAGGAGATTTACTCCTGGTAGGTTCAACCCAGCTGGACTGGTCTGCGTGGGTAGGGGTCAGACAAAAGCTGGTACCCTCGTCCTCCAGGCTGGGGGTTTCAGCACAGGGCCGACACCCCTATCTATGTAAAAAATCGCAGATGTTACGGAAACAGCAAAAAATGAAAAAACTTTGGTGCGGGACGGACATCCGGAGTCTCAGGCTCGTATGACTGACAGTGGTGAAAGCCGAAAGGAAGCCATTGGCATGAAAACGGATGCCCCGCCCGCAAAACACGAAACCAGAATTGGTTTTTGGAACGTCAGAACTATGAATGAGGCAGGAAAACTGAGACAGATCACAGCAGAGAGGAGGAACTATAAATTACATAAGTGAGAGCAGATGGACAGGGATGGGGAGAATAAAAACAGCTACAGGGGAAACAGTACTTTATTCTGGTAGAGAGGATGGTCAGCACAACGAAAGTGTAGCCATTATCCTGAAGAAAGGAATGGAAAAGTCTTTACTGGAATGGAAACCCATCAACAACAGACTGATAAGAGCAAGACTGAGAGGGAGATTCACCAACACCACAATTATACAATGTTATGCACCAACAAATGACAGCGATGAAGAAATCAAGGACGAGTTCTATCAACAGGTACAAAAGGAAATGGAAACTGTACCCAGGTACGATCTTTTTATAGTAATGGGAGACCTAAATGCGAAAGTTGGAGCACACAATAATTATAACGAAAGAGTAATGGGGAAATGCGGCAGTGGAACAGTAAATGAGAATGGGGACAAATTAATAAGCTGCTGCAGTATTAACAACCTGGTCATTGGAGGAACACTTTTTTTCACAGAAAGAAGTGCACAAGTTAACATGGGAATCACCAAACGGACGATACAGAAACCAGATAGATCACATAATGATCAATGGCAGATGGAGACATGCACTACAAGACGTGAAAGTAAGAAGAGGCGCGGATGTGGGAAGTGATCATCACCTAGTAGTAGCAAGACTGAAGGTGAAACTCAGAGCTGCTGGACCAGTTGCAGTCAAACAGAAAAGATATAACATCACGAAACTTAAGGACCCCCTCACCAGAAAAGCTTTCATGGTCGACGTAAAGAGACGATATCAGATTACCTAAAGTCAGGAAAGAACAGAGACCGATGATGTTGACCAGAGATTCAACACCATCTCAACAATATACAAGGAAAGCAGCAAGTCATGCTTTGGATTCAAGGAAATAAAGAGCCAAGACTGGATAACACCAGAAACGCTAAACACCATAGCGAAGAGAAAGGAAATGAAAAGAAAGAAAACAGAAGCTAAGTCTCCCAGATTAAAGGCAATATATAGTGAACAGTACAGTCAGCTGGACAAGGAAGTTAAACGTCAAACCCGTGCTAACAAAAGGACATTTCTGGATGACCTTGCAAGACAGGAAGAAGAGGCAGCACTGAGAAATTAACAAAGCACAGTATACAAAATAACTAACATCATCAGCAGAAAACGAGGTGCAAACAATATTACATTAGTAAGAGATAAGCAAAGAAATCTCATTACGACAGCAGAGGGACATGAAACAAGATGGGTAGATCATTTCAGAGAAACTCTAAAATAAGGAACCACCAGAGACACAACTGAATGTTCCTGAGGCTAAAAATGATCTAGACGTTAATACAGACATTCTATGAAAAGAAGAAATCATCACAGCAATCAAAGGGTTAAAGAATGGAAAAGCGCCTGACCATGATAACTTAAATGCAGAGCTATTTAAGACAGACCCTGAGCTAGCAGCAGAACTATTAGAACCACTATCTGCACAAGTCTGGAAAACAGGGACAACACCAACAGAGTGGAGCAAAAGAATAATTGTCAAATTGCCCAAGAAGGGAGATCTTGCAGACTGCAATAATTGGAGAGGAATAACTCTTCGCTCAGTTCCCAGCAAAATACTAGGCAGGATAATTACACAGAGAATTTCAAAAGCAGTAGACCACAAACTGCGGAAAGAACAAGCAGGATTTAGAAAGAACAGAAGATGTGTAGATCATATATTTACCCTCAGGAACATTATAGAGCAGTGCTCAGAATGGCAAAGACAGCTGTACATTAATTTCGTTGATTTTGAAAAGGCTTTTGACAGTATACATAGGGACAGTTAATGGCAAATACTGAGGGCCTATAGAATTCCAAGCTGCATAGTGTCAATCATAAAAAGCCTTTATGCCAACTTTACGTGTAGCATTGGGCAGAGCAACCTAACATTTGATGTGAAGACAGGAGTACGACAGGGATGCCCCTTATCAACCACTCTATTTTTAACAGTCATAGACTGGGTAATGCGCCAGACAACAGAGGGCAGTATAAGAGGAATACGATGGACTACATTTTCTACATTGGAAGATCTGGAATATGCAGATGACATTGCACTACTAGCACATTCACATCAACACATCCAGGAAAAAACAGATAGACTTAAGATGTATAGCCAGCAGGTGGGCTTGAACATCAACCTAAAGAAGACAGAGAAGTAGTACAAGGTATATTAGGCTCAAAACGGTTATTATTCTGCAGGATGAGCGCGAGACGTTTATATAGGGAAATATACCGATGAATAGTGCAGGATGAGCGTGACTTTTATATAAGGAAAAATATTAGATCAATAATGGCGGCGTAGGTTAGTAGGTTACTAAGGGGATATAGGTAGATTGTATTGTGAGGGTATTTTAAATGTTGTGTATGACTCAGCCGTGTTGTTATGTTTCTTTATTCGGGTGATACAATATATACAATACATACAACATACAAGGGGATTGACATAAGTCTTGGGCCTGACCATGAAGGACATGTCACAGAGAGCTGAAATTTGGTATAGTGTTTATTCCTTTTCAAAATAGCCACAGTCTGAATTGACACACTTCTGCCATCTCTGCTTGACCTTGAAAAGACCTTGGGAGTAGAACACCCTATTTTTCAAACTAAACCAGTCATCACATGCCAGTATAACCTCTTCATCGCTGTCAAAATGATTTCCTTTTAGCTGTTTTTTAAGATTTGGGAATAGAAAAAAAGTATGATGGAGCCAAATCTGGAGAATATGGTGGGTGTGGAAGAATTTCAATATTCAAATCGTTGGCTGCTAGCTGCACAAGCCGTGCTTTGTGACAGGGCGTGTTGTCTTGAAGCAAAGGAAGATTTTGAGTGCGCGTTATCCCTCGTTTTCTGGTCACAACCTTTCTTAGTTTGGTAAGAAGATCTGCATAGTACTGTCCATTAACTGTGTTGCCACGAGGGTGATAATCTTTCAATAGGACACCTTTGCCGTCCCAAAAAACAGTCAGCATCACTTTTCCTGCAGATTTCTGCGCTCTCGGCTTGACAGGTGTTGGGGAGCCCGGGGTTTTCCATTGCATGCTGGCAATTTTGGATTCGGTGTCATAATGGTGTACCCAAGTCTCATCTACTGTCACCATGGTCTCCAAAAAATGTTTTGACTGACACTTTTTGAGCAACTGTTCTCAGCAATTTACCCTCGTTTGCTTCTGTTCACGTGTCAACAGTCGCGGAACACAGCGTGCACACACTTTTCTCATGTTCAGTCTGTTGTGTAAAATTCTATAAACTGTTCTTTCATTTAGTTTTACTCTACTAGCTATCTCCACAATTGTCATTTTTCGATCCTGGTCAATGATTTTCTTCACTCTTGTTGCATTTTCATCGTTGCACTCTGAGGCTGGTCTACCAGATCTTGGCAGATCAGCAACATTTGAGTGGCCGCACTTAAACTGTTGACACCAGTTTTTTACCGAAGTGTATGAAGGACAAGAATCACGAAACACTGGTTCCACCTCCCTGTGTATTTCTGTAGGTGTTTTTCCCTGAAACATCAGAAATTTTATCACAGCTCTGGCCTCCTTCTTTTCCATTGTTTTGTCAAATCTTTGGAGCAGCAGATCCGGTCAATAGGGTACATTGCGCCGTGCACCGTAGCTGGATAACCCATTGAAGAAACAAACGCGTACTTCATACATTCAGTGCAAATACGATGAACTTTAAATGTGCCAAGTTTCATTTTTCTCCAGTGACTCCTTCATGGTCAGGCCCAAGACTTATGTCAATCCCCTTATATATATATTCATGGTCAGGCCCAAGATTATGTACGAAACAACTGGAAATCCTCTAGTTTTCAATGCTTTGTATGTAAGATTAAAGACATCCGTCCGGGTACTATTTTTTTGGAGTTGATGTATAGCGGGATAGAGGATATATTGGGAATATTGGTTGATAACAACTGGAGTTGTTGTAGTTGTACAAGCGGGACTGGGGTTGTTACTAATAATAGGACAGTAACCTGTGGGTGGTAACTGTAGTCGTCAGGGGGGATAAGTAGGTAGGTTGTAGTTAATTATTGTCGTTAGCTGGTTGGTGGGGTATGGAGAGTGCGAGGGTGGTATTGATGATGAAGTATGTGTGTTGGCGGGTAGCGGGGTGCCAGAGTAAGACAATATATATAGATATAATTATTATCGTTAGGTGGTCGATGGGGTATGGAGAGTGCGGGGGGTATTGATGACGACGTCACAAAATCGATAAAATCCGGCACTCTTGAGCTAAAGAGGAAAATATAAAAATCGATAAACTCGCTTAGTATGAGTTTTATAGAGGAAGATGGCTAATTAGTGTGGTGTGGCGCGGGGGGTTATTTATGCTGACTTATGGGGTGTGTTGGGGTGTAGCAAGGCGCCGGAGTAAGACAATGTATAAGCACGCATACACACAGATATATACGACATCTAAAGCAAACAGAGGCGTAATAAGTGTTTATATATATATAAATTTTTATTTAGTAGGGCGGTTTCGACCCCCTATTTTGGGGGAGGAATGGGTTTATATAAGGAAATATGACGTGATAAAACCAATAAAATGGGGGAGCAAAGGCTAATTATTGTCGTTAGTTGGTCGGTGGGGTTTTTAATGGATAGTGTATTGAAGCTGACTGGCGTGGGTGATGACCCATGGGTGTATTGGCTCGGGAGTAAGACAATGTATAAGCACACACAAAGATATATACGACATCTAAAGCAAACAGAGGCGTAATAAGTGTTTATATATAAATTTTATTATCACTTCGGAGGTTTCTACTCGTTTTTTGGGATGAGGAATGGGTTTATATAAGGAAATATGACGTCGAAAAACCGATAAAAGGGCGGAGCAAAGGCTAATTATTGTGGTTAGGTGGTCGATGGGGTTGTTTAATGGAGAGTGCGGGCGGTATTGCTTTTGGTTTTGTCTGGTGTTTTATGTGTAGGTATTGATGAGAGTATAGGGGTGAGAGAAAAAAAAACCATATGCGAGAGAATACAAAATGTACACGAAGTGAGAAAAAAATTTTTTTATATATTTTTTTATATATTTTATTTTCAAACAGCAGTAACAAAAATAGAAAAAAAAACATTATGTGAGCAGGGTCACATATTGGAAGAGAGATATTTTTAGATTGAAAGAGGTGAAGTGGTGACATTGGCGAGTCAACTATTCTTTTTATGTAAAAAAAACGATAGGGAGTTGCGTGTTGTTCGTATGAGTAGACGGCTGGACACGAAATATGCTACATTTAGGGGTAGTTTGAGAGCTGAGTGAGCTGTTCGACCTCTTTCCAATAATGTAGAGGCTATTCCGGATGATGCAACGGCAAGAGCAATCTCATTTTGCGTCCGAATTTTTGCAAGAATCAAATTAATAAGAAATGTTTTTCCTGTCCCGCCAAGTGCAGCAAGAAAGAATAGGCCTCCATTTCTATTTCTGAGCAGGTCCAGAATATCGTTGTATGCCAATCTTTGAGCATCAACTAAGAAGTACGGTTCATTGGTTTCAACAAATCTTTCCAACTGATCAATGTCATAGTTTGTTTCCCGCAAAATATATCTATCAAGTATCACAGAAACAGTTCGTGCAGGCGCTTCTAGAACCAGTTGTTGAAGATGTCTGCCATTCATGGGTATACGTTTATCTTCTAGCAATATAAGTGCTTTGTTAAAAATTACAGAAGAGTAATTTAAATCCATAGTCAGGATTATCTCTACGTGCTTGTCTAAGAATATCTTCACTCAAGCTGTATTTATATTTCTTCCTGAGAGTGTTTGGATCTGAGGGACCGCAGGTTGTTGTCATAATTGCAAATGCATTTCGTAGTTGAACTGGTAAACATGTGACAGAAATTTCCGACAAACGATTCGCGTTTTATCGCTGGTTATGAAATCGGATCGATGGTCGGCTCAAACTTCGCGAGGAAATAATTGATCGTATACTTTTATAAAATTCCGTTAGCATAGAGTGTCTGTAATCTGTCCACAGACGGGTAATTTATCGCCCGGCACGCCTTAGGTAAACCGAAAGCTCGGTCGTTGACCGGCCAATCTGGGTTCATGACGAATTATCACTGAGAGGCGTGTAAGATGATTTGAAAGTACAAAATATCTGAAAATGAAAGAAATATTCGACAAAAATATGTGGCAGCTATAAGAAATATTTGAAGAAATAATTCGCAACTAGAAAAAATATCTGAAGAAACATTTGGCAACTAGAAAAAATATCTGAAGAAACATTTGGCAACTGGAACAAATATTTGAAGGAACGTTTGGTGACTAGAAGAAATATTTGAAAAAATGTTTGTCGACTAGAAGAAATATTTTAAGAAATGTTTGGAAACTAGAAGAAATATTTGAAAAAATGTTTGGTAACTAGAAGAAATATTTGGCAATTACGAGAGATGTTTGACATTTGGAAGAAATGTTTGACAGTTGCAAGATTTATTTGACTTGTCAAGTACTGACAACAGGAAACATATTTAATGAAAAAATATTTAATGAAGTATTTGACAGCTGCAAGAAATATTGGCAACCGAATTAGTCATTTGTTGAAATATGTGCCAACTGCAAGAACTATTTGAAGAAATATTTGAAGAAATATTTAGCGGCTGCAAGAAACAGTCGAAGAAATATTTAATAACTGCAAGAAACATTTTACAATAAATATTTTAAGAAAATTTTGATTTGCAGATGACCTCCCTTTTAATACATGACTATTTCTTTTTGCTGTGTATTAAATGCCCAGATTTGTAATATATGCATAGTATATCTGAAGTAAAACTACTCTCGTAAAAAATTTTTTCTTATGGATCCGCTTATGTATAGCATAGGTGTTAAAGGGCCGCTATCTACAAAACGTTGGGGACCGTTGGTCTAGTTAATTTTTAGAAGACTTATACATTTAGCCTTTGGGGTACATTGTCCAAAAAGTAATAGTAAAGTCGAAAAAACATTTGAAGACATATTTTACAACTTGAAAAAAACGTTTGAAGAAATATTTGACAACTGGACAAAAAACATTTGAAGAAATATTTGACAACCAGATAAAAAACATTTGAAGAAATATTTGACATCTTGAAAAAACGTTTGAAGAAATATTTGACAACTGGACAAAAAACATTTGAAGAAATATTTGACAACTAGAAAGAAAAACATTTGAAGAAATATTTTACAACTTGAAAAAACGTTTGAAGAAATATTTGACAACTGGACAAAAAACATTTGAAGAAATATTTGACAACTGGAAAAAAACATTTGCATAAATATTTGACAACTGGAAAAAAACATTTGCATAAATATTTGACAACTGTAAGAAACATTTGAAGAAATATTTGACAACTTGAAAAAACATTTGAAGAAATATTTGACAACTGGAAAAAACATTTGAAGAAATATTTGACAATTGGACAAAAAACATTTGAAGGAACGTTTGGTGACTGAAAGAAATATTTGAAGAAATGTTTGTTGACTTGAAAAAAAATTTGAAGAAATATTTGAGAACTAGAAAAAAAAATTTGAAGAAATGTTTGGCAACTAGAAAAAATATTTGAAGAAATATTTGGCCATTACGAGAAATGTTTGAAGAAATTTTTGACAACTGGACAAAAAACATTTGAAGAAATATTTGACAACTGGAAAAAAAAACATTTGAAGAAATATTTGACAACTGGAAAAAAACATTTGCATAAATATTTGACAACTGTAAGAAATATTTGAAGAAATATTTGACAACTTGAAAAAACATTTGAAGAAATACTTGACAACTAGAAAAAACAACATTTGAAGAAATATTTTACAACTTGAAAAAACGTTTGAAGAAATATTTGACAACTGGAAAAAAACATTTGAAGAAATATTTGAATACTTGAAAAAAACATGTGCATAAATAATTGAAAACTGCAAGAAATATTTGAAGAAATATTTGACAACTTGAAAAAAACATTTGAAGAATTATTTGACAACTGAACAAAAAACAATTGCATAAATATTTGACAACTGGAACAAAACATTTGCATAAATATTTGACAACTGTAAGAAACATTTGAAGAAATATTTGACAACTGGAAAAAACATTTAAAGAAATATTTGACAGCTGTAAGAAATATTTGAAGACATATTTGACAACTTGAAAAAACATTGGAAGAAATATTTAACAACTGGACAAAAAACATTTGCATAAATATTTTGCAACTTGAAAAATACGTTTGAAGAAATATTTGACAACTGGACAAAAAACATTTGAAGAAATATTTGACAATTGGACAAAGAACATTTGAAGAAATATTTGGCACGTGCATAAATAACAAAATTAAAAACAGGTTAATAGATATTTACGTACAGGATGAAACATTTGAGCAGGACTGGGAGAAAATTTTGGGACCATCTTTGCTGCTTGGCAGAAAAGTTTTCACTAAAGTTTGAAAATTGCAGGACAAAAAGTAGATAAACGTTTGATAGCTGGAACAAATACTTAGTTACATTTATTTAATGTACTAAATTTCCTTGGTCGCCCCTTTTCTTTCTCTGCTGTCAAGCAGATATTTTGTACTTTTAAATCATCTTACACGCCTCTCAGTAATAATTCGTCATGAACCCAGATGGGCCGGTCAGCGACCGAGGTTCGGTTTACCTAAGGCGTGCCGGGCGATAAATTACCCGTCTGTGGACAGATTACAGACACTCTATGCTAACGGAATTTTATAAAAGTATACGATCAATGGTTTCCTCGCGAAGTTTGCGCCGACCATCGATACGGTTTCATAACTAGCGGTAAAATGCGAATCGTTTGTCGGACATTTCTGTCACATGTTTACCAGTTCAACTACAAAATGTATTTGCAATTATGACAACAACCTGCGGTCCCTCAGATCCAAACACTCTCAGGGAGAAATATAAATACAGCTTGAGTGAAGATATTCTTAGACAAGCACGTAGAGATAATCCTGACTATGGATTTAAATTACTCTTCTGTAATTTTTAACAAAGCACTTATATTGCTAGAAGATAAATGTATACCCATGAATGGCAGACATCTTCAACAACTGGTTCTAGAAGCGCCTACACGAACTGTTTCTGCGATACTTGATAGATAAATTTTGCGGGAAACAAACTATGACATTGATCAGTTGGAAAGATTTGTTGAAACCAATGAACCGCTCTTAGTTGATGCTCAAAGATTGGCATACAACGCTATTCTGGACCTGCTCAGAAATGGAAATGGAGGCGTATTCTTTCTTGCTGCACTTGGTGGGACAGGAAAAACATTTCTTATTAATTTGATTCTTGCAAAAATTCGGACGCAAAATGAGATTGCTCTTGCCGTTGCATCATCCGGAATAGCCTCTACATTATTGGAAAGAGGTCGAACAGCTCATTCAGCTCTCAAACTACCCCTAAATGTAGCATATTTAGTGTTCAGCCGTCTACTCATACGAACAACACGCAACTCCCTATCGTTTTTTACATAAATAGAATAGTTGACTCCGCCAATGTCACCACTTCACCTCTTTCCATCTAAAAATATCTATCTTCCAATATGTGACCCAATACCCAAGCATGACATAATAGCAGTCATGGGTGATTTTAACGCCAAAGTAGGTGACAACAACGATGGAGTACAAAGATATCTCGGTACTCATGGCATAGGCTGTATGAATCAAAATGGCGAAAGACTTCTAGAACTTTGTGAAATATCAAACCTCGTTGTGGCAGACACCATCTTTCCACATAAGAATATCCACAAGATAACATGGAATTCACCTGATGGCAGAACTAAGAACCAGATAGATCACTTCTGCATAAGCGCAAAATTTCGCTCATCAGTTCAAGACGTCAGAGCATACAGAGGTGCAGAGATCGGAAGCGATCATAATCTCTGCATAGCTAAACTGAGAATTAAACTGAAGAAGTTATACCAACAGAATAAAAATAGAAGAATAGATGTACACAGACTGCAATCAAATGATATAAAGGAGGAATATAATGTCAAAATGAACAACTATTTCGATGCTTTAGGCAAAATTGACAACGATATCACCACCAAGACAATCGATACTAAATGGGAACAACTGAGAACAGCAATGACAGAAGCAGCAGTAGCGACCACCGGATACCTAGTACATAAAAAGAAAAAATGGATGAGAGAAGATACTTGGGATAAAATACAAGAAAGGAAAACAGCAAAACTTAAACTACTAGCGGCAAGTACACATAATGCAGTTGAATCTTGCAAACTAACTTATAACTTGTTAAATAAAGAAGTGAAGACAAAAACTCGAAGAGATAAAAGACATTTCATCAATGAACTGGCCGTAGAAGCTGAAAATGCTGCAAGAACTGGTAATAGTAGGTGCCTTTATCAAATTACAAAACAACTATGTCACCAGCCTACTGCTATGGAAACACCTGTTAAAGGTAAATTAGGGAATTCAATACCAACAGAAAAAGAACAAATGAAGAGATGGGCTGAACACTTCATGGAGGTGCTAAACAGACCACCACCAACAGTAACACCTGATTTTAATAATGAAACACCCACAACCACCTTGCCAATAACTTGCGATGAATTCACGCTGGACGAGATCAAACAAGCCGTTAAAAGATTAAAAAATTTTAAAGCTGCTGGAGTTGACAAAATTTCAGGGGAAATGATTAAAGCAGTTAATGACAACAACCTCTTGAGAATTTTAGATATTATAAATGAAGTATGGAGAGAAGAACAACCACCACAACAATGGAAAGACAGTATTATTGTAAAGTTACCGAAGAAAGGTGATCTATCAGACTGTAATAACTGGCGTGGTATATCTCTATTATCAGTACCTGGAAAATTATTATGTTGCATGATGTTAGAAAGACTGAAATTGCATGCTGACGAAAAGATCAGAGAAGAACAAGCGGGTTTCAGGCCGAAACGATCATGTATTGATCAAATATTCACACTAAGAACAATTATAGAAGAATCAGTGGAAAGGCAATCGCCACTTATTATCACCTTCGTCGATTTTAAAAAAGCCTTTGATAGTCTACACCGCCCATCATTGTGGAAGATACTTACAATCTATGGTTTTCCAACAAAATATGTGAATATAATCAAAGCGCTATATGACAATGCAAGATGTTGTGTTAGAACAAATAAAGGGAATACAGAATGGTTTACAGTAGAAACAGGGGTGAAACAAGGCTGTATTATGTCACCACTACTTTTTGGAATAGCTATTGATTGGGTTATGAGAAACTATACCCACAATGAACAATTGGGTATAAAATGGACAAATGGAAAATTCCTGGGGGACCTGGATTTCGCAGATGATGTAGCATTTTTAAGTTCAACACCAAGACAATCCCAAGAAGCAATAAATAATTTGTGTCATCTCTCGGTTAAAATAGGTCTCCAAATAAATGCCTCTAAAACTAAACTTATGAACTTTTCTACCGAGACCTTTGATATCATCTTGAACGGGGAAAAACTACAGAAAGTTGAAAGTTTCAATTATTTAGGCATTAAAATGACTCAGGATGGTGACACAACAAGAGAAATCCAAATTAGAATTGCTTTGGCAGCTAGCGCCTTCAATAGATTATCTAACATTTGGAAATTACGATCATTGAATATACATACCAAGCTTCGTCTGTTTAATTCAAATGTTATCTCAGTGTTAACTTACGGCTGTGAGAGTTGGAAAATAACAAAATCATTGGAGAACAAGCTGAATACATTCGAGAACAAATGTCTTAGAAAACTCATGAACATCAGTTGGAAAGAATTCAAGACTAATCGACAAATAAGAGAAGACTCTAGGCAGAAATATGTCTCCGACTATATAAGGAAAAGACGATGGTCATATATCGGTCATGTCCTACGAATGCAAAACAACAGAATACCACTACAGGCGCTCACTTGGGTTCCTGAGGGTAAGCGGAAAAAAGGAAGACCAAAAGAAACACTCAGAAGAACAATAATAAGAGAAGGAAGAACGTTGGGCCTAAATAATGTGCAAGAGCTAAGAGGAGTGGCGTCACAACGAACAACCTGGAGAGCACTGGTGTCTGCCTTATGCGCCGTGTTTGGTGCTTAAAGAATTTATTATTATTACTATTAATATGTGACCCTGCTCATATAATTTTTTTTTTACTGCTATTTGAAAATAAAATATAAATTAAAATATATAAATTTTAAAAAAATTTCTCACTTCGTGTACATTTTGTATTCTCTCGCACATGGTTTTTTTTCTCTCTCACCCCTATACTCTCATCAATACCAACACACAAAACACCAGACAAAACCAAAAGCAATACCCCCCGAACTCTCCATTAAAAAACCCCACCGACCACCTAACGACAATAATTAGCCTTTGCTCCGCCCTTTTATCGGTTTTTTGACGTCATATTTCCTTATATAAACCATTGCTCCCCCCAAAAACGGGTCGAAACCTCCGCAGTAATAATAAAAATTTATATATAAACATTTATTACACCCCTGTTTCCTTTAGATGTCGTATATATCTTTGTGTGTGCTTATACATTGTCTTACTCCGGCGCCCCGCTACACCCCAACACACACTCGCCAGTCATCGTCAATAAACTCTTCATTAGAAACCCCATCGACCAACTAACGACAAAAATTAGCCTTTGCTCCCCCATTTTATCGGTTTTTTGACGTCATATTTCTTATATAAACCCATTCCTCCCCCCAAAAACGGGTCAAAACCTCCGCAGTGATAATAAAATGTATATATAAACACTTATTACGCCTCTGTTTGCTTTAGATGGCGTATATATCTGTATGTGCGTGCTTATACATTGTCTTACTTCCGCGCCAATACACCCTTTAGTCATCACCCCCGCCACTGCGCATCAATACTCTCTCCATTAAAAAACCCCACCGACCAACTAACGACAATAATTAGCCTTTGCTCCCCCATTTTATTGGTTTTATCACGTCATATTTCCTTATATAAACCCATTCCTCCCCCCAAAAACGGGGAGAAACCTCCGCAGTGGTAATAAAATTTATATATAAACACTTATTACGCCTCTGTTTGCTTTAGATGTCGTATATATCTGTATGTGCGTGCTTATCATTGTCTTATTCCCACGCCAATATATGCATGAGTCATCACCCCCGCCAGTCAGCATCAATACACTCTCCATTAAAAACTCCACCGACCAACTAACGACAATAATTAGCCTTTGCTCCCCCATTTTATTGGTTTTATCACGTCATATTTCCTTATATAAACCCATTCCTCCCCCAAAATAGGGGGTCGAAACCGCCCTACTAAATAAAAATGTATATATATATAAACACTTACTACGCCTCTGTTTGCTTTAAATGTCGTATATATCTGTGTGTATGCGTGCTTATACATTGTCTTACTCCGGCGCCTCGCTACACCCCAACATACCCCATAAGTCAGCATAAATAATCCTCGTGCTACACCACACAAATTAGCCATCTTCCTCTATAAAACTCATACTAAGCGAATTTATCGATTTTTATATTTTCCTCTTGAGTGCCGGATTTTATCGATTTTGTGACGTTGTCATCAATACCCACCGCACTCTCCGTACCCCATCGACCACCTAACGACAATGATTATATCTATATATATTGCCTTACTCCGGCGCCCCGCTACCCGCCAACACACACACTTCATCATCAATACCACCCGCGCACTCTCCATACCCCACCAACCAGCTAACGACAATAATTAACTACACCCTACCTACTTATCGCCCCTGACGACTTGTAACAACCCAAGTCCCGCTTGTACCACTACAACAACTCCAGTTGTTATCAACCAATATTCCCAGAACCGAGTTGGTGTCCTCTTAACAACACCAGTCCCGCTTGTACCCCTATATCAACTCCAACCATAGACAATCACCCTGACGATGTCCTTAATCTACAACCACCACCACCGAAGCAGAAGAAAAGTTCTACAAAGAGTTTGAAACTAGAGATTTAGATTAACATTTCGTGTTCTTATAAAAGAGATCATTAAATATATACTTCTATTAAAAAACCCTTGGTCTTTGTATAAATGGTGTCTACATGTTGTAAAATATATATTGTATGTATGTTGTGTATGTATATATATATATATATATATATATATATATATATATATATATATATATATATATATATATATATATATATATATATATATATACATATATATACATATATATACATATATATACATATATATTGTATATATTGTAACGCCTGAAAAAAACATAACAACACGGCTGAGTCATACACAACATTTAAAATACCCTCACAATACAATCTACCTATATCCCCTTAGTAACCTACTAACCCACACCGCCATTATTGATCTAATATTTTTCCTTACATAAAAGTCACGATCATCCTGCACTATCGATCGGTATATTTCCCTATATAAAAGTCTCGCTCATCCTGCAGAATAATAACCGTTTTGCGCCTACTATACTACTCAGAGGTCATGACGCTCAATGTAAGCTACCCTGAGCCCATATCAGTAAGGAATAAGCAACTTGAACAGACAGACGCCTTCACATACCTAGGATGCATAGTAACACCAGACGGCGGAGCAAGCAAAGACATCAACAACAGAATGAACAAAGCAAGAACAGCCTTTTTTAGTCTAAATAACATCTGGAAGTCCTCTCAGTACAGCACAAGCACACAATTAAGATTATATCAGAGCTGTGTGCTTTCTGTGCTTCTCTTTGTCGCGGAGAGCTGGAGAGTTACAGAGAAGGAAATGTCGAAATTGTCCTCTTTTCACACAACATGCCTAAGAAAAATTCTCCATCACCAACCAAGATCTGCTTACTCGGAGCAAGCAAGAGGACATGCACACCATCATAGCTGGCAGACGCTGGAGCTGGGTTGGCCATGTCCTCAGAAGAGATCCCGATGCCATCACAAGAACAGCGATGCAATGGACCCCTGAAGGAAAACGAAAGAGAGGGTGACCAAAAACATCTTGGCGGAGGACTGTGGGGGCTGAGATGCAGGGAATGAACCAGAGTTGGTGCACTGTACGAAGGATGGCCGCCGACCAAGCAAAGTGGAATCAATTTGTTGTTGCCTACAAGACGCCATCAGGCGTGATGGCCACTGACTGCTTTGACGGTCGGCGGCTAAGGATCAAAGAAGAAGAAGAAGATATATATATATATATATATATATATATATATATATATATATATATATATATATATATATATATATATATATATATATATATATATATATATATATATATATATATATATATATATATATATATAAAGTTAGATAAACCTTTGAGACTGCCACAACCACAGAAAAAAATTAGTTGGATAAAATGAAAATCAAAGTAGTAAAAAGTTAGTTTGTATTTTAAAAAATGTGTGCACGCGCGTGTGTATGTGTTTGTGTGTGTGTGTGTGCGCGTGTGTGTGTGTGTGGGTGTGTGTGTGTGTGAATCACCTGTGTGTTATTGGGGCCCGAAAGGGGAGCAAAGAATAGTAACACTGTTCCCTACCATACATGTTGGAGAAAGCGACTATGGAGGGTTGGACATGGCGCTGGTTACCCCATCCTGTAAAAAAAGATTTAAACCACAAAAAACTTCAACAAATATGGACAAGTCAATTACAGAAAATAAAGCACAGCCATCCAAGACAGGGGAAGGTCCTCTCGCAGGGAGGCGTATGATGCAACACAGAGAAAGCCGAAAGGAGTCTGTGTTACTGGCTGTTAAGTGAAGATGCTACTGGTTGTTTGTTGAGTCTGTATTAGTGTGTTTTTGTTTCATTCTTGTATTATATTGATGAAAATCTATCAACTGCGTCTCGGGTCGTTCTGATCTCGTGGTCTAGGTCGTTCATTTTTCCAACACTACATCAACAGAAAAATATGGCTTAATTTTCTTCAGAATGGATTAAAGGTAAATTTGTAGCATTCACTCCAACTGCACTGCGTACGAATTTGTGGAACTTATAAATATTTCTTAAATTCCATTTAATAAAACAAATGAACTATAGACATCAACGTCGCAGTCCATTCAATATTTCGACTCATTTAATTTTGCATAAGACGATTTTACATAATGAAGATACATCAGGATAAGTAACCATGTCCGATTCACTGTCATTATTCAATTCAATATTATCGTCCATGTGTGCTTTCAGTATCAGCTACTATATATTCATTTCATTTATTTTATCCTGAGTTAGTTACAATAAAGTTCCATCTCAACCAATTATTACTTAGGTTCGCCCTTTTAAGACATCCACACTGTTTCTACATCCTTCTATTTTCCGAAAGGATCAACAAATGTGTATTCACACAATATTCCTTATATACTGAAGCACATTAAAAACGCACCACCTGTATAATTCACGAACATAAAGTGAAATGTAAATATAAGTGTTCACAAGTTTACATATTTGGAATCTTTATTCATTTTCCTATGAATCCATGCTGGTCATTAATTTGTACATTTGATTGTTATGAAATTCATTGCATTCTGTGCAGGCAAGGGAGAAAACCAAAAATGCAACCAATAAAAAAATTCATTCACCTTATCCTCAGTATCTGGTATGTCCACCGTGTGCTTGCAAACAAGCTTGTCAGCGGCTCCGCATGGAACGCACAAGTCTCTGAAGGAAATTCCGGGGAATCAAGTCCCATTCACGTGTAAGAGCAGCTTCGAGCTGTTGCAGATTAGCTGGAGAACCTTGCCTGTAGACTCTGCGTCCAAGCTCGTCCCACAGATGTTCTATAGGGGACATGTCTGGTGATAGGGCAGGCCAATCAATCGTCACAATGTTCTGCTGCTGTAGATATTGCTGCGTAATGCATGCGGTGTGCGCACGTGCGTTATCCTGCTGGAGAAGATGCAAGTCTGGTTAATTTGTGAACGCAGGAGCAACCAATGCATCCAGAACCTCATCTCGATATGTCACAGCATTAACATTTCCACGGATGACGTGAAGAGGCAAGCGATAGTGAAAACTGAATCCTCCCCAAATGTGAATACGGCCACCTCCAAATCGGTTGTACTGACGAACACAGCAATCTGCAAAGCGCTCTCCACACCGTCTCCAAATCCGCATACGTCCATTAGCAAAGGATATGTTGAATTTGCTCTCGTCTGTGAATAGGACAGCATTCCACTGCAGTCTAGTCCATCTGACATGTTGCTCTGCCCATTGCAGGCGCTGCTGACGATGTCTGTGAGTCAAGTTTGGCCCAACATAAGGTCGTCTTGCAGTAAGGCCTGTATCTCTGAGTCGTCGTACGACTGTCATTCGAGAGACTTGCCCACGTCTACCCACTATTGCTCTTGCTATTTGACTTGCAGGGAGAGAACGATTCCTTAGGTGACTCAGCACAATATGACGATTTGCGCAGGGGTAGTAACTCGTGATTGGCCACTCCGAAGTCTATCCCGGCACTGCCAGTTGTTCCGTAACGTTCATTGAGACGTGCAATAGTGCTGTGGTGGCAATTCATCCTTCTGGCAATGGCCCGCGAGCTCATTCCGGTCTCCAACACACCAATGGCTCGTTGGCGGTCGTTTTCAGATAGTCATGGCATTTCAAGCACATGTACTGGGTGTTTTGTCTCAACGGCCTTTTTATACTGAGTATACTGCCACAACGCGTACACATTTTCAGGGTCATAGCTGTTGGGAATCGTGTTGCACGTGTAACTTTCATTGTTTTCATGTAGGCTGTACACAAACCCGTGGGTTAAATCATGCACTGTCCATTCCAGCAGCCATTCGCTCTCTACCTCATGACAAACACGGGGAAAATCCATTCCCACACTTTTTTTTCAACTTCTCGGCATCAGTATATATAATAGTGGTGCGTTTTTAATGTGCTTCAGTACACATTTCGTTCACTTCCAACGGGGGTGGTTGAGGTAGTCGATACTTACCCTTCTCGACATTTTATTTCCGAATTATTCGAGGTTAATACTAACCTTAGTGATAAGTCTATCACACATTCCTGGCAATATTAGCCGTATTTCTGTTCCACTTTCTTATTTCACTTTTAATATATCTGTAACGCAATCTCAGTTTCAGAGTCAAGTCAGACTCCTGGTAATGATAAATCTATCACACATTTATTTCAGTAGAAGAATTTCTGCACTTTCCAAGTCCATTGGACCCATCCCCCTTGGACGAACACTTTCCGAATTCAGTGGACACAGCCACCTTGGACGAACACTGCGGAATATCTCCTTGACATTCAAATTTTCGTTATCCTTCACTATGACGATAGTCAGACCCTGAACCCAATATTCTGCGTTTATGTGAGGCATATCGTGGTGCGAAGCAAATCTTCAAATTTGTCCCACCCCCTGATGTGCACTCAACACTGTTTTACCTTCTTTCTTCTAGGAGAACCTCCAGATTTGGCACCAGATTACGGACATTGAACGAACAAGGGAAAGCGGCACAAGTAGCAGCAGAAATGAGGGAATATAAAATCGAGGTTCTGGGAATGTGTGAAACAAAGTGGAAGGGGGTAGACAAGAAGAAACTCATCACAGGTGAATTGGTGCTGTTCTTGTGACATGAAGACGAAAGTTCACACCACAGTATATATAGGGATAACTCTTATGTTCTCTAATGAAGCACTGAAAGCACTCATTGAATGGGAAGCCGTTGGCCCAGAATAATAACAGCTACTTTTAAAACAGCTAAAGAGAAAATAAATGTAAATGTCATCCAATGTTATGCACCAACTAATGACAAGGCAACATGGATATCACATGACCATAGAACTGAAAATCAGATTGATCATATAATCATAAATAAGAAGTTAAGATCATCATTGCATGATGTAAAGGTATATAGAGGAGCATATGTGGCATCAGATCACCACCTTCTAATGGCCAAAGTAAAAATGAAACTCAATGGATATGCAACAATGCAAAGTTATAGACAACACTTTAATGTAGGACATCTAAGAAATCAAGAAAGAAGAGACAAATTTGCTGTCACAATATCAAACAAATTCCAAGTGTTCCAACAGCTGGAAGATGTAGAGAATACAGAAGACTATTGGCAGCAAATCAAAACTGTATGGAATGAGACATGTGAAGAAATACTGGGGAAAAGAGAACGACAACAAAAAGCATTGATAACAACAGAAACCACCAAAAAGATAAAAGACAGAAAAAAAACAAGAAAGCAGATTTAAACACAAGCAAAACCAGAAGTTCCAAAGCCAAGGCTCATGAAGTGTACACAGAAGCAAACAAAGAAGTAAAAAATAAATATCAAAAGAGACAAGAGAAAGTATATTATGAGTTGGCACGAGAGGCAGAAGATGCTGCAGCCAAAGGAAATATGAGATAACTGTATAACAGCACAAAGAAGCTAACAGGGATACAAGCAAACACGTTGCGTCATAAAATACAAGAATGGGATGCTCAGCAATGTACAAGAACAAATGAAGAGGTGGACGGAATATTTTAAGCACCTTCTCAATAGACCAGCTCCACAACCCCCCCCCCCCCCCCAGACATCCAGCCAGCAGAAGAAGTGCTACAAATTAACTGGGAAAGACCAACAATAAAGAAAGCCATAAAGCTTCTAAGAGATGGAAAAGCGACTGGACCTGATGGCATTCCAGCAGCGGCCATCAAAGCAGATATCGACACGGCTACAGAGATGTTATATAAATTACTTGGTAAAATCTGGGAAAAGGAAGAGATACCAGCAGAATGGAAGGAAGGATATCTGGTTAAGTTACTTAAGAAGGGAAATTTACAAGAGTGCACACATTATAGAGGAATAATGTTTCTATCAGTGCCAGGAAAAGTATTAAACAGGATTATCCTTGAGAGATTAAAAGAGTCCATAGACAAGAAACTGAGAGATGAGCAAGCAGGTTTTCGACAAAACTGATCCTGTACAGACCAGATAGCCACTTTGAGAATAATAGTTGAACAAAGTCTGGAATGGAATTCACCACTATACATCGGATTCGTGGACTATGAAAAGGAATTTGACAGTGTAGACAGAGAATCGCTTTGGAAATTGATGAGGCATTATGGAGTTCCCATGAAGATCATTAACTTAATAAAGAAGACCTATGAAGACAAGACACGCAGAGTTCTTCATGAAGGACAACTTACAGAACCGTTTAGGATTAGAACGGGAGTGAGACAGGGATGCCTCTTGTCTCCATTTCTTTTCTTCCTAGCAATAGATTGGGTTATGAAAACATCGACATCGCACAACAGAAATGGAATCCACTGGAATCTGACTAAACAGCTTGATGATCTGGATTTTGCAGATGACTTGGCTCTTCTGTCCCATGACCGTAATCAGATGCAGGACAAATTGAAAACACTCGATGAGAGGTCACAGTTATTGGGTCTGAAAATACACATGGAAAAGACAAAATAGTGAGAATAAATGCAGGTAATGATAACAGCGTTGAACTTGAAGAAACACCAATTCAAGATATAGAATCGTATTCATATCTTGGCAGCAATATAGACAAGGTTGGAGGAACAGACAGTGATATCAAAATAAGAATACAAAAAGCAAGAGGAGCTTTCATTGCATTGAGAAATATATGGAGATCAAGAGAAATCGGATCCAACACGAAAATAAGAATCTGTATGGCTCTGAGACATGGAGAACAACAATGACAACAACAAAAAAGCTGCAGACTTTCATAAATGGGTGCTTGCGTAGAATAGAGGGATTAAAATGGTATGACAAGGTTACCAACGTGGAACTGATGACAAGAACCAGACAAGTGCTAGTGGAACAAGAGATGAGAAGAAGACGATGGCGATCGATAGAACACACACTGAGGAAACCTGTTGATAGCATTACAAGGCAGTCTTTGTTCTGGAACCCCCAGGGCAAGAGAGGCAGAGGTAGACCAAGAAGCAGATGGAGAAGAGAGCTGGAAACAGAGATGAAAGTTATGAGAACATGGATAGAACGTGAGATGATGGCACGTGACAGGAGGACTTGGCATGTGTTTGTTGAAGGCGGGAGTGGAGAGTTATGATGATGATGGTGATGATGATATATAAGTGAATGATTGATTATTTGTTTTATTTTAAATATAACTAATGAACAAACACTTATATGGTGACATAAACAGAACTGAGTCATAACCTCTTTGATGACTTGATTCATGCCGCCTCGATGAGCCACAATGTAGGCTAACTCTTTGTCAGAGATAAAGTGGTGGTTTTCTGGTTTCCGAGAGCTAAGACAGTACCAGGTTACAGTCCATATAACTATGAGCAAACCTGTTGAGTCATGAGAAGAAATATCCATGGAATTAATTTGAGCATTTTCTCTTACTTACATCTCACCGTAGTATCCCTCTACAGTGACAAACTTTTAAAATTACATATATTTCCCGTACGAGTTGCCACTAACTCGTTTCCAGAAACATGTTAGCATTAACAAGTCTAGCACTTTCCAAATTGCATTTAACATGTAAAACTTTAATAGAGTCATACCTCGCTAATACAGCGGGTTAGGGACCAGCCCCTCGCTGTAAAGCAAAAATCACTGAAACGCGAAGCATATTATGGTTTTTTTTTAGCTTGCAAATGCATGTAGGTTGCCTAAAAGCCTAAAGAACATGCCTACACTATCATATATTAAGTGTGCAATAAAACTAGGCTTAAATTGAAATACGACAGTAAAAATTTTAATTTCCGTTAACACTTTATCCTTAGCTAACTGTTTGGCGAGCTAGGGCTAGTTTACGGGCTATCTCAGCATTAGACATTCCTTGCTCACTTAGTTTAATTATTTGTAACTTTTCTTTTAAAGTAAGAGGCGTACTGCTTCTTTGTATTAATCACTACACATCATTTCCGTTATAAATAAGCACAACAATATTACACTACATATGCAACATGTTTGTAAACGTTTTGACAATTGCCAGTAATACACAAAGAGACAAGAGTAAATAACTTTTGTAAACAAACTGAACGACACAGGTGCAAAACGACCGAGATTAAAATAACGCAGGCGCGCTTGCTTCACTTTTTTCAGCTGTCCAGTGCTAGCGTGTCATGCCGAAAATTGCCGAATGAGCGAGGCAAGCGCCGAAAATTATGAACATGAATATGATAGAAAAGCGCCGTATTAACGAAGCTCCCAAAAAACGAAGCACCGAAAAGCGGGATACGACTGCGAACCTAGGCACCCAAAACAGAAAATGTACATTTTTACCTTTTTCTTCTCTCAAACGTTGTAAACAAAAGAGTCATTGTTGTTACACAATCAGTTAATCAGTTTAATAAAATCAGTCTTAATGCCAATTCTTGTCAAAATTCGGAACCATCAATATTATTGACATTTCAGCCAGAGAGTGGCGTTAGGTTTGGTGACAGTCTGTTTACACCAGTTGGTTCTGTTGTTGGGGGATCGCTTTACAAGATCTAGAGTGTTTGAAAGATTAATGCCTCCAAAGTAGGTTCGTTCTTCTGTCCCTTATTTGCATCATGAGTACAGCTACAATGGAAAATGTTTTATTATATTATAAGGCATATATACCGGTGTGTGTTTGTATGTATTGTGGCAAAAGGTTTTATGAGTGTTGTTTGTAGTAAATGATAGATGAGAAAAGAATTCTGTCTAAATGAATGTAACCCAGTCTCGGAGAAGAGCACTGGTATCACGGGTATAGTCACGGCTGTAAAGGTCTCTACTTCAGATGGTGATAATATTAAAGATAGAGCCTACTGTGCCCCTTTGCTAGTAACAATCCTATGATCAATAATAACTCAATAACTTTCAAAAACAATTCAACAAGATAAAATTTAAGATAAAATTGATGTCTGAAAAATGCTCGTATTGAATTATTTATTATACACAACTATTTTTCTTTTTGTGCAAATTATGAAAATTGTGAACTCAATAAAATTTATTTATATCAATAATCACTGGTTGTGTTATAGTTATTATTTTACAGTGTTCTTGTAGTTATTCTGACTCTAGAACGGGTTGTTCATCCTAACACAATCCTTTTAGATTGACTTCTCACAATGGCTGTAGAATATGCACATTTAGTCACTTATCTTCAGAGATATGGATTACGTTGGTGATGATAATTCACTTTCAGAGCAAGAATGTCAGGTCTTGTACCAGGCCACCAAACACTGATGGAGCCTAGCATGTGAATATAAAGTACACAGTATGGTGCTCCTCTGTAGTACAAGGGTGGCACAAGTGAATTTAGGTTCTCGACCTTCTGCTTCAGTATAACATGACCGAAATCTGAAACCATATGTGACATGTGGCGAGCCTTTGTTCTTAGGTCTCACAAGCGTAAATGTTCGTGGGTGGTAGTGTTCAGCGTTTGCATGTGCGTGTATGACTTACGTTTCTGTTCTGGTCAGTTTTTACAAGTAATACTAGTTCCTATCTGCATTTATTATAAAATATTTACATAAAACTATTAATAGATTTTAAATATAATCATGATGCTACCGTCGCCTTTTACATTCTGGAAAGCCAAGTTCATTGTTCCAGTATAGTAACTTTTATTTGAACAATCCTTGTGACATTCATGATAATTACACTGGCTAACAAAAAAAAAATTTTTTTTCTTTCTCTAACATTTCTATGTTTTTCTGGTCACTTTTAATGCGCTGTTTTTAAATCTGCAAACCGTTTTTCTCTATCAGGTCGGGATCTCTAGAAATACGCAATTGAAGTTTTTTAACAACGCATACAGTATTACAACATCATTTGTACAAGAAGTATAACAGTTATGTAGGCTTGAATTTCTTTGCAGTCGACTTTCGTCGGTGAATGGCATGTGGTACATCGCGATGAAGCATCCAACAATAATCGGCAAGCATGGTCACACTC
Organism: Oreohelix idahoensis; assembly: GCA_024509875.1. Taxonomy (NCBI): domain Eukaryota; kingdom Metazoa; phylum Mollusca; class Gastropoda; order Stylommatophora; family Oreohelicidae; genus Oreohelix; species Oreohelix idahoensis. The sequence continues at coordinate 108,114 of JAMPIV010020740.1, forward strand.
CACCGTCCTTGATAACGTGACTCAATTACGGCGATATCTTGATGGAATCGTTCTCCATGTTCATCGCTGACTTCGCCAAGGTTGTCAGGGAAAAAGTCAAGATGCGAATCGAGCAAATGGATTTTGAGGGACATGTTACAGCCCATAATTCTGTATGCATCTATGCACTGCTTAACAATATGCACATAGTCGACAGATTTGTGATTTCCCAGAAAGTTATCGACGATCGATTTGAATGCCATCCATGCGCGAAGTTCACTACCATGTAACAAGTTCTCGAACTGTTTGTCTGCAATAACTTTCCTAATCTGAGGTCCTACAAAGATACCTTCCTTTATCTTTGCATCGCTAATTTGCGGAAACTTTTCTCGAAGATAAGTGAAAGCTTTGCTCGTTTTATCTAACGCTTTTACGAAATTCTTCATGAGCCCCAACTTTATATGTAACGGTGCTAAAATGATGTTGTCTTTGTTAACTAATGGCTCGTGTATTACATTTTTATGCCCGAGCTGCATACGATCCCTGATAGGCCACACCTTTCTTGCATAATGTTCCTGTCTGTTGCGGCTGTCCCATTCACATAGGAAGCAACAAAATTTAGTATACCCAGTCTGCATGCCCGTGAGAATTGCAATGACCTTTAGGTCTCCACAATTCCGCCATTGGTAGTCATTGTACTTTATTTTTGCCACAAGTATAGCTATATTGTCATAAGTTTCTTTCATATGAACAGAGTAGGCGACTGGAATTGATGAAAATAAATTTCCATTATGCAATAACACGGCTTTTAGACTTGTCTTGGAAGAGTCGATGAAAAGTCGCCATTCGTTGACTATGTGCTCATGACTGAGGTGCACCATTAGACCTTTTACATCTTTGCAATAGCAAATGTCATCATCCATCTCAAAGTATTGAACAAGTTCTCTGTGTCTATGACGAAATTTAGATATCGGAGTATTGGGCGCTAAAAGATTCCATTCTTTGAGTCGCGAACCGAGTAATTCCGCTTGTCCTTTGGTGAGAGCGAGATCACGTATTAGATCTGAAAGTTCTGAATGGTTAATTAAGTGAATAACATCATTCACCGGTATATAATCCGAGTCAGAATTAGTTTCTAAAGCAGGTAAACTATCACTTTCTGATGGTTCATTCACGTCCAACGGATATTGTTCTGGTGGAACTGGGATCGGACACGTGATTGGATCATGAGGCACTGGTTTCGAAACCGATTCAATATTTGGATAAACCACAGACTTTCTAGTTTTAAAAGTGAAACCATAGATATTTGTCAAGCAGAAGTAACAATCAGTAGCGTGATTTGTCGGTTCACGCCATATTACTGGCACTCCAAAAGGCATCGACTTATGCTTCGGCGATTTTCGTAACCAACCTGCCAATGTATTTGCACAAGTCGAACAAACTGCAGTTGGCTTCCAAGATTTATTTGCATCATCAACTTTCGAATCGAAATGAAGTTCATATGCTTTCTTTAGCAATGGTGTAAAGTTTTTCTGGTGAACACGATCGGTAAAATATCCGCACACGTAACAGAACAGATCAGCCGAATTTCTTCAACTTCTAGAAGCCATATTTCACTCAGAATTATTTCAAAATACAGTAACTATTTGAAATATAACGTAACATATGTCATGCATCTTTTAGCAGTATAAAAAATAGAATTATTTTGCATTTTATTAATTTTTAAAAAGTTATATAGTAAAAATGAAACGGAGCAAATAACGGTTTCCCAAAAATATATTTATTCACAAATATCTTAAGAACCCGACGTGATAGAGATAAACGGATTTCAAATTTGAAATCAGCGCAAGAAACTGACCTAAGAACACTTATTCTTATATAAGAAAGAAAAATGTTGTTTGTCAGTGTTATTGGTATGCATCGAATTCCTTTATACATTCACAACCTAATTTCAGTCAGTTCTCTGGCTTGATCCTGATACATACAAGGGGATTGACATAAGTCTTGGGCCTGACCATGAAGGACATGTCACAGAGAGCTGACATTTTGTATAGTGTTTATTCCTTTTCAATATAGCCACCGTCTGAATTGACATACTTCTGCCATCTCTGCTTGACCTTGAAAAGACCTTGGGAGTAGAACACCCTATTTTTCAAACTAAACCAGTCATCACATGCCAGTATAACCTCTTTATCGCTGTCAAAATGATTTCCTTTTAGCTGTTTTTTAAGATTTGGGAATGGAAAAAAGTCTGATAGAGCCAAATCTGGAGAATATGGTGGGTGTGGAATAATTTCAATATTCAAATCGTTGGCTGCTAGCTGCACAAGCCGTGCTTTGTGAGCGGGCGCGTTGTCTTGAAGCAAAGGAAGATTTTGAGTGCGCGTTATCCCTCGTTTCCTGGTCACAACCTTTCTTAGTTTGGTGAGAAGATCGGCATTGTACTGTCCATTAACTGTGTTGCCACGAGGCAGATAATTTTTCAAAAGGACACCTTTGCCGTCCCAAAAAAACAGTCAGCATCCCTTTTCCTGCAGATTTCTGCGCTCTCGGCTTGATAGGTGTTGGGGAGCCTGGGGTTTTCCATTGCATGCTGGCAATTTTGGATTTGGGGTCATAATGGTGTACCCAAGTCTCATCCTTTTGTCACCATGGTCTCCAAAACATTTTTTGACTGACACTTTTTGAGCAGCTGTTGACAGCAATTTACCCTCGTTTGCTTCTGTTCACGTGTCAACAGTCGCGGAACCCAGCGTGCACACACTTTTCTCATGTTCAGTCTGTTGTGTAAAATTCTATAAACTGTACTTTCATTTAGTTTTACTCTACTAGCTATCTCCACAATTGTCATTTTTCGATCCTGGTCAATGATTTTCTTCACTCTTGTTGCATTTTCATCGTTGTACTCTGAGGCTGGTCTACCAGATCTTGGCAGATCAGCAACATTTGAGCGGCCGCACTTAAACAGTTGACACCAGTTTTTTTACCAAGGTATATGAAGGACAAGAATCACGAAACACTGGTTCCATCACCCTGTGTATTTCTGTAGGTGTTTTTCCCTGAAACATCAGAAATTTTATCACAGCTCTGGCCTCCTTCTTTTCCATTGTTTTGTCAAATCTTTGGAGCAGCAGATCCGGTCAATAGGGTACATTGCGCCGTGCACCGTAGCGGGAAAACCCATTGAAGAAACAAACGCGTACTTCACACATTCAGTGCAAATATGATGAACTTTAAATGTGCCACGTTTCATCTTCCTCCTGTGACTCCTTTATGGTCAGTCCCAAGACTTATGTCAATCCCCTTGTATTTCTATCATAATCATCATCTCAACCCGTAACCCATCATGGGTCGCAGGGGTGCCATGGTGGAAGCATCAGCAGACAGGGTCCGCCACTGCTCTCTATCCTCAGCAATGCGTACAAGTGTGGAAAAACCGTGCCCTGCCCATTCTTTGATGTTATCAGCCCAGTATTTTCTTTGCCTTCCTCTTCTCCGTTTACCTTCGACTGTTCCCTGGAGGATTGTTTTCGAAAGGGAGTCATGACAAGTTACATGCCCAAACCAGGCAAGCTTTCGACGTTTCACTCCTGACAAAAGTGGTTCTTGATGGCCTGCATAGGTGTTTTTTTTCTCTCTAACATAGACATTTGTTTTGTGCTCTTTATAGCAAATGCGCAAAATTCTTCTATAACATTTATACTCGAAAGCCTGAATCCTTCGCTCCGTATCTGCAGTGAGTGTCCAGCCCTCACACCCATACAAAAGAATAGATAATACAAGTGATTTGCATAATTTGATCTTCACAGGAAAACTGATGTTACTTTTCCAGATCACATTCAGCCTTGTCATGGCAGCTGAGGCTATCTCAAGTCTTGTCTTGATTTCCTAACTTGATATTCCATCACTACTTGTAGTGGACCCCAGATATTTAAAGGTGTTCACTTCTTCTAACGTTTGCCTATTTAAAGTAATTGTAGTGGTTTTTGATGGTATTGTATGGTTGTTATGTTATCTAGTGTAATGTATGAGGTCAGCTGTGAAGGCTCCTGAGATAAATGTTTATGTGAATTACAGAAGGCCCTTCTTACTACCACTTACGACCTCAAACATATCTCTTTTACTATCATGAATGTAGCTACGTTAAAAAGTCTAGGGTACTGAAATGTAATGTGTAGTATTATAATATACAGACACATACATGTAATTAATAAGTCTAATAATATTAATAAATTCTATAACACACTGAACTAACTCTGGTGGCTTTAGTTTGAAATTTAACAATTTTTTTTTAAAATTTATTAGTTCTGAACCAATGTTTTAGTTTGGTCAGAACAGATAAAATGATATGGGTTTATCAATGAAATGCATAAATATGTGGCATAATAAAATGTAATTTGTGTACATAGGTATATTATAAACTTGTTAATATTATTACTGTTTATAAAGTCTTTGGGAGAACTATTACTGGATGTACTGTTGGGGTGGTGTCATCACTCCCACTCTGTGACTACAACAAGCTTTGTCCATTGACTTATAGACTGTAGTTAAATGTTATATTTCCCAAGAATAAAGTCTTTAGTTGATGGGGAAATATTTATAAATAGTTGTGAATAGTAGTGAATAGTAGTGAATCTTCAGCAGGCCACGTATTCACTTATCTCGTCTGTGACGATCTGATGCAGGATTCTTGTGGCCCACTCCTCTCTGTAGCTGGAATATAATGTTAGGCTGCACCGACACACATGTTAGGCGGCACACACATCTGCTTGTGTATTCTTGCATAAATATTTGGCACTACCTTTAGTGCCAACACAGAAACTCACAATTCTGAAACAAAATTTGTGCCATGTGTCAGTACTCTATCCACTGCGCCACTCTTACACACAACACAACACAACGACATTACACAGAATGGGTCAGATCTCTCTGACCAACATAGCACATCTTACCCAGTTGTTTTCATATAGTACCAGTTCCCCAAGACTGCATTGCATCTGAGATATGTTCAATAGTTTCCTCTTTCCTTCAATAAGATAGGTGATATGTTCCCACTGATCTCAATAATAGATCCGCCTTCCATAGTCTTAGTTAGGCGTCCATATATTTTTTGTTTGTCTCTAGACCCTGAACTGCGGCTGGGGACCTAGAGCACGCACTTACTTGTCGTAATCATTTTTCATGATATGGCAGTATCAATCACTCAAAATATTAAAATATACAAGATAAATGCTTTCATTCTTACCAGAATTCAGAATTGAGAACACAGTTAATACTAGCAAAACTCAGCTGAGCTGCTGGCTAGAGTATGGCGTCCCACTATATTTTATGTATTCTTCCGTGGAAAACACCACTCGCAATAAATGACTGTGTCCCTGGACAGACTTATATAAAATGGCAAAAATGTGTGTCTCTATCCCGCTAATATGAATACATTTGTCCAATCACAGACTCCCCTCTACTTTTTCAAATCTTCAAACCAAAAGTCAAATTTCAGTCAGATCTCAGTCAAGTATGTATTATTGTCTGTTGGTTCGTCTGTCTCTACTTGGTTTTTCACAAAAACACACTTGTTTCTTGGACCAACTACACGCAAAACCTACACAAAACTGTCTCCTAAGTTATTTTTAGCCACAATTTTCCAACCTTCCCCCTCTCGTTCATTACAGCTAGATTTTTGCATTTCCTTTTCTCAAGGACGAAAATTTGAAACTTTAGTGAAAGTATGCACAACAATACTGTTCGCCAGTCTGATGTGAACAATACAGTCTTTCGTCAATATCTTCCATGTTATCTGTCCGTCTGTATAATTAAACGTATATTATTTCTCTGCTCAAGATGGGCTATCAAACTAGCTAGGTTTTATATTCATAACTTTACTATTAAGAAAAACATATTTTTTCTCAAGGTTAGTTTTTGAACTTTGTTGTCGAACCTTCTCCACGGCGTTTGCCGCTGAATTCAAATAAAACAACCAAGTACCGTAAAACGTCCAAGATATGACTGTTTCTAATAAGAGCTAAGGTCTTTTCTGTCCATTTCCTTACTTTGTGTCAACTAGTGACGTGAATTTTTTTTTTCCTTAAACTACAACTTGCGTCTTTTTGGCCTTTCTAGATTCAAACACGTGTTCAGTCATATTTTTCCTTTTTTATATCTCCGTTTCCCTCCCGTCTACAAGGATACCGTTTCGTCTGCATGTTTAACTAGTTAGTTTGAATGGCGGTAGGAAATGCGGGCATAGGCGAGCATGTATCCTAGTATCTTACGCCTTATTTTTATCCCTACAATGTTCTCTTTATAATTGGAGATATTTTAACGTAAATTCATCACAGTAATGTTGGTCGGAACATGTTTCTTATGGCTATTTACCAATATCTTGCGTTTTTCTATATTAATTTCCATCCCATACGTTCTTGTTACTTTCTCCAGTCTAGAGGTAAGGTCTTGAAGTTCTGATTCTGTTCCAGCTATAAGATTGTTGCTGTCGTTTTTGACGGAGTCATAATAGGGAAATCTATTTAATACTTTTGTTGTAAAACTTTGTTGGTCAAAGTTGGATAATTGGGTATTAACTTCTATGACAGGTTGTTTAAGGGTTATCTTCTCTTTCTTTCAATTATTGTCGTTGATCTGTCTTAACGATGCTCAGTTTTATGCTGTCTAGGCATGCGCAGGTTCTGGGCGCGAACTGAGGAAACTTCCGTCAGGGAGGTTGTGTTTCTTGGGCTGTCGGACATGATGTCCGTTGTGATTTTCTCTATATCATCATGGGGATTGGAAAGTTTTCGATATGACTGAAATGTCAATGTTTTCCCCAGTGATTCTTTGTTCGTCAAGAGTGACGACATTTATTAAGTGTGTATCCGGAAGATTCTGTAAAAGGTAAATGACATTCTTATTAATATGCATTTGGTTGCAGAACATTTGAAGTTACCTATCTCCAAGTGAAGCTCACAGATCTTGAGAGACAGAATTCCTTCTTTGCTTCTTGTTCTAGCCAAATGAGACTATGTGTTTTCAATTGAACAGAAGCCTAATGATGATGATAAATTATTGTGGACGCCGCAGGTTGGCGGTATATATGTTTAGCATGGTTTGATCGTGCCTGCTAACAAAGGATACACAGCTGTCTACATATTGAGGCCCTGTATTACGGCCAATATTTTTCAGCAAGAGGAAATATATCTGGCGGGCTATGCCAGTTGAATAACAGCCTTATGTATTATTGCTACGCAATTTAGGAGCTCGTTTGTTGGACGACAGAGCTAATTAAGTACCTGACGCGCTGAGTCAATGGTACGGAAGCTACATTATAAACTGTAACATTAGGACAGATGATGTTTGGGTATGTCCTAGTTGATGTATGATGCAAGCCTTTGATTACCAGACATTTAACAGTCATTCATTATTATGTGAAGTCCTTGATCTTGTCGATTTGACTGTCCTGTTGATGCTACTGTCAGTTTCGTAAATAAATGTTTGAAACGTGCCAGCAGTCTTCAATTCATCATTGACTACTGCATGTGAGTGTATGGGTGCATTATTGACTTTACTAAGAGCTTCAAGCATTCGCGTTCTCGTCTACACCCACACTCAGCACATCATAATACCAGTACCACACATCTACAACATGTACGCTGTTTTGTGTGAGTGATCATAGTACCCCTGGCAGTGCCTCACGCTGGTGGCCGTTACATTTCTGGCCGTTACATTTCTGGTGACCTACATCAACACCGCAACCTTACACAGTCCATGTGATAAACGACACGTTCACTCTGCCAGCTTGAACGACACGCATAAACAGTACGTTACATTTATGGTGGACCAGATTTGTGGGTTTTCTACATTTTCAAGACAGTGGTAAATAGGTCAACAACTGGGCTGACTCACATAAACACTGGCGTTGGCATTTTTGTGTTACTGCTACATGGACCACAACTGCTACGGAATTGAAGTGACATTGTTATACATTTCTGGAGTTCTACAAATGATGGTAATATATCTGGGCTATCAAGTCACATCGTTACCTGTCAACCTAAGATTGTAAACAGTACCGCTGGTTGTTTACACTACATTCTGAGCTATCAAGTCACATCGTTACCTGTCAACCTAAGATCGTAAACAGTACCGCTGGTTGTTTACACTACATTCTACAAACATATCGACGTTGGATCTTCTAGTCTCAACTGGTGTCGAGTATGATTTTTGTAGCTACACTTTGGAGACCACTGCCTGTTATGAAGTTACGGTGACTTTCAACGGTGGATCGTCTACCATTGTTGTTGACAGTAGTACCGCATTATACTGCATCTTTGCGGCTATTGAGGATTGTGCTTAAAGATAAGTGGCCTGTTTAGTGTGTAAACTGTGCCTTTATTTTGTGTAAAGCTGAGCCTTCCTCTATACACATACTGTATATTGTTTATTTACATATGCTATGCATGTTTTTTGTATACATGTTTTTGTTTACATGTTTATTTAGTGTGTATTTCTGCGGGTCGGTTGGGAAGGTGACTCCTTTTAGAATATACCACGTGAAAGAGGTTCTATCTGAGAGCGTTTTCTGTAGGGACTATACAAATTTTCCACAGGGAAATTTGTTAGCAATATTTGTTGCTATTTACGTTTAGTTGTGCCGAGGTGTGCCTTTTCGTTGTTTTTGTAAAATTTTTTCTGTTCTTTAGTTTTGATTTGATTTGTTTGAATTTGTCTGCCTCTTCTGTCTATCATTTATTTCTATACATCTTTGTGTTTATAACAGTGTTGCCATTTGTTTGTTTATTTTCGCAGTCATCATTACACATTTTGTAACAATTTTTTTTAGTTTCGCTGTATTGTTTATTTGACTTCTGCGAACGTTTTCGGTTGTTGTTTTGTATTCTTGTCTTTGTATTTATTATTGTAATACATTGTTGTCATACAGTCTATAGATATACTTGATCATGGACTATTATTACTAATATCATACACTTTTCATATAAAGGTTATTTATAATGATAATATTATAGAGAAACAAGGTAACTATACAAGGTCTTTGACTAAGACTTGTCTCTCAAAGAGAGTGAAATAAAGTGAAGTGAGTATACAAGTCTAGTATTACAGACTTGTCTCCCATCAAAGTGGGATAAGGTAATTTATTTAATTTTTCAGGTCTGATCTCACATAGTTAGACAGAATGTCTACACTAGACTACTTTATTGAACAAGGGAAAGCCCTTGGGAAGACAGGTGAGAAGTTAGAAGAATTCGCAACTGCTCAATTTGACAAAGCATTGAAGTCTGAAGAAAAGAGACAAAAAGAGGAAAATAAAAGATTAGACAGAGAATCTGAGAATTTAAGATTACAGATGCAGGCAGATGAAAGAAAATTTCAAGCTGCTGCTGAAGAGAAAAAACTTCAAGCTGCTGCTGAGGAGAAAAAACTTCAAGCTCAAGCTGCTGCTGAGGAGAAAAAACTTCAAGCTCAAGCTGCTGCTGAGGAGAAAAAACTTCAAGCTCAAGCTGCTGCTGAGGAGAAAAAACTTCAAGCTGCTGCTGAGCTGAGAAAAAAAATTTCAAGCTGCTGCTGAGAGAAAAAACTTCAAGCTCAAGCTGCTGCTGAAGAGAAAAAATTTCAAGCTCAAGCTGCTGAGGAGAGAAAATTTCAAGCTGCTGAAGAGAGAAAATTTCAAGCTGAGGCTGAAGAGAGAAAAGCAAAAATGGAACATGATGAAAGACTCGCAGCTTTGGAGTTAGAGAAATTGAAATTGATGAATGCGGGTGCTCATCAAGCAACTTCGGGTACGACAAAGGAGAAGTCTAATAAGATCAAATTACCTCATTTCAATCCTTTAAAGGACGATATAACGGATTATCTTGATAGATTCCAATTTTTATGCGATACGCATAAAATAAAAAAGGAAAAATATGTCGAACAACTGATGGAATTTTTTTCAGGTGAACCAGTAACTACTCTTATGACAATAGAGGAACATGATAGGACTAACTATGATGTTGTCAGAGCAGCATTACTTAAAAGATATCAACTAAAAGAAGAAGATTATCGTCTTCGTCTTAAGACAATGTTGCCAGAAAATGGAGTAGATTTCTCTGACTTTATTATAAAGATACGCCGTACATTCACACGTTGGATTGAGTTGTCTCAGACTGAAAAAACATATGAAGGCCTAATGGACTTATTACTTCGAGACAAAGTTATGTCATCGGTCAACGAATCTTTCCTTGCTTTTCTTCATGAGCGTAAACCTAAAAACATAAAAGACATGGAGGAATATTGTTGCCAGTACGTAACTGCGCATCCCCATGCTACAGTTAGCAATTCTAAAGTGAAAGAAGGGTTGCCAGTTGCTTCGGCAGCACCATATGGCTCTAATTACAATCGTAAATTTCAAGGTGCTAAACAAAGCTTTAATAAGAAGAGTAATCAGAATTACACTCAATATCAAAGCAATCCATCACACAGTGGGTTTTCTTCAAAGAATTGGAGACGAGCTGATAGTCCTCGTAATGTTGGGTCTAATAATTATAGACACTTTCGCAAAGGTTATCACAATAGAAACTATCCGAGTTTTTCTTCTCGAGATAATTATCCTCGCCGTCAAGAATATTACGATGATGGTTATGGAAACTGTGATGCAAACCAGAATAATGGTTATGATGGGCAATATAATGATAATTACAGGGAAATAATAATCGCGGCAGACCTAGACATAACAAAAGAAAATCTTATCGTCAGGCAAACGCTGCACAACATGAGTCTCAGGAAGCCTGTAGTCAAGTGAACGATAGTAGAAACTCTAATGCTATCACTGGCTCTGCTTTCGATTTTGGGAGAGCAGCTAAGTGCCCCCAATGCTCAACATTGTTCGAGCCATCTACAGTATCTACCCTAATTTGTGGTCACCCTCTTCCCGCTCTTCCTGCTACAGTTGCGCATGACGGGAAAGGATCTCTTATCTTACATAAAGGTCTAGTGAATAATAATCCAGTCTCAGTACTTTTTGATTCTGGATGTACTACTATTGGGGTTAGGCAATCTCTCATAGATCCTTGCTGTGCCACGGGAAAGGTGGTTAAGTGTGTGACATTTGGTGGAACTTTGGAGATATATCCTACTGCTATCATCCACATGGATACTCCCTTCTTTACAGGAGATGTCCACGCGTGTCTTCTTCCTAATCCTATTGCGGATCTTATAATCGGTCGTATTCACGGGGTTAAGGAATGTACCCCGCAGCAAATTGCTGCTTGGGAAGAACATAATATCCAAACAGCCAATGTGGTTGTAACAAGAGCACAAGCTCTTATTCCTTCAACTTCATCTAATGATAGTAATGAAGTTGGTAGCCAAGATGATCACTTGGTGATTTCACATGACTCGTTTGTGAAACTACAAGAAGAAGACTCTTCTCTAAATAAATACTTTCTTCTCGCTAAAAACGGTGATCCGAATCAAAATACAATTCACAAATCGTATATCACTATGAAGAATGGTATACTAGTACGTATGGTACAACACTCAGACAAATCTATGCACTCTCAAATTCTTGTGCCCAAAAGTATGAGAGCCTTAATTCTTCAACATGCACACGATTCTCAGTGTGCTGGACACATGGGTTTTTCTCGCACTAAGTCGAGAGTTCTAGCGGCTTTCTTTTGGCCATTCGTAAACAAAGACATACGAATTTATTGCCGATCTTGTAAGATTTGTCAAGAAGTCAAATCTAGAGGTCCACGACATGCTGCACCTATCCAGGCTGCAGACATTCCCATTCGACCATTCCAGAAGATGGCAATAGATATTATTGGCCCTTTTAAGATTAAGTCAGCCAGAGGACATCAATTCATCCAACATGCGTCGACATGTGCACACGTTGGCCAGAGGCTATACCTCTAAAGAGCATATCTACTGCCGATATCGCAGACGCTCTTTGGCTAATATTTTCTCGTTTGGGTTTTCCCAGAGAAATATTGTCAGACCATGGTACTCAATTGATATCAGACACTATGTCGCAGGTGATGTCTATCCTAGATATTAAAAGGTCTCTCAGTAGTATTTATCACCCAATGTCTAATGGGTTAGTTGAACGTCTTAATAGAACACTTAAGAACTTACTTGGCAAGATTACTGAGGATCATCCTCAGGATTGGGACAGGGTTTTACCCGCGGCTCTCTTTGCCTATAGAGAGGTCCCCAACGAGCATACAGGGTTTTTCTCCCTTTCAACTAGTTTTTGGCGCGCAACCGCGCGGTCCTATGTCCTTGCTACACGATTTGATAACTGCCGATAATATTGACAATGACACTCAATCTTCATATGAGTATGTCATTGCTCTCAGGCATAAGATTATCGAAGCATGCAAGTTAGCGACTTCATCCTCCGAATTTGCCAAAGAAAAGGCGAGGCAATTCGCTAATAAGAAGAGACGCCTACGTCAACTTTGTCCTGGAGACAAAGCGTTTGTCTTACTTCCTTCGAGGGAGAACAGACTTCTCATTGCATGGAAAGGTCCATATAGAATAGTCTCAAAAATTTCCGATGTCGACTATGTTGTCGATATTGATGGAAGGCATAAAACCTTCCATATAAATATGCTTACGGAATTTATTGAACGACCAGACTATTTGCAGCCTATTTTCCAGGCGACGGACGATTCTCCAGTCCAACATGGTCATATCTCATCCTTGTCGGTTATACAGGAGGAGGAAACTACGTTTTCAGATGTTAATCTACCTCTTCCTATGATTCCACTCAATTCTACGGAATCATGGAGAAACGTTTCGGTTTCTTCTAATTTGTCTTTTGAGGAACAGCGTCAAGTATCTTCTTTGCTACAATCATTTCAGGATGTCCTTACCGACATTCCTGGACACACACATATTATCAAACATGACATTATACTTACTGATCATAATCCGATCAGAGTAAGACCATATCCTATCCCTATTCATTTCCAAGCGCAAGTCGAGAAAGAATTGGATGAAATGATACAATTGAAAATAATTGAACCATCCACTTCAGCATACTCTTCGTCCATGGTTATTGTTCGAAAGAAAGACAATAACATACGTCTTTGCGTCGATTATCGCAAATTGAACCAAGTTACGAAGTTCGATGCTGAACCTATGCCTTTATTGGAAGATCTACTTACTAGACTTTCTAAATCGCGATTCTTTACTAAACTTGACTTGTCGAAAGGCTATTGGCAAGTTCCGTTAACTGAACGCGCCAAACCTTTCACTGCTTTCTCAACACCTAGGGGTTTGTATCAATGGAATTTTATGCCTTTCGGGCTGATGAACGCCCCAGCTACTTTCGTACGCATGATGCGTCGAATTCTCTCATATCGTACAGATGTCATCGCATACTTAGACGACATCTGTCTTTTCAGCGATACTTGGGAAGACACTATTAGGGTTTAAATGAGTTACTGTCTACTCTACGCGAGCATAATTTGACTGCAAAACCCTCTAAAGCCTTTGTTGGGTTTAGTGAAATTTCTTTCCTATGTCATCGTGTTGGTCTTGGTCTATTGAAGAGAGAGGACCAAAACATTTCTAAGATATTAAATATCTCCGTTCCTAAAACAAAAAAGCAAGTGCGTAGTCTCTTGGGATTAATACAATTCTACGGAAGATTCATTAAAAATCTGTCCTCCATTATGGCACCTCTTTCAACGTTATTGAAAAAAGGTTCTCCTAATATGGTGCGATGGTCCCAAGAATGCCAATCTTCATTGGATCAGATTAAGAATTTGTTCTCATCTCCTCCTATCTTACGACTACCATCGATTGATAAGACTTTTGTCCTTCGTAGTGATGCCTCTTCCACTGGGATCGGGGCGGCACTTATGCAGGTGTATTCAGGAACTCTGCATCCTGTGATGTATATCTCTAGGAAATTGAATGCGGCAGAAAGGAACTATTCGGTTTTAGACCGTGAATTGTTAGCTATGATCTGGGCCATTCTTAAGCTACAAAGATTCCTTCTAGGCGCGCATTTCATTATGGAAACCGACCAAAAAGCTCTTACAGCTATGCAGAACAAGGATTTGAAGAGCTCGAGATCTACTCGATATGCTATTGCTCTTCAACCTTTTCATTTCACGGTGCGGGCTATCCATGGTTCGGATAATGTGATGGCGGACATACTGTCTAGATGCCCACATGATTCCACTTAAGTCTTGTGTCCTAGATTTCATGATACATTTCCAGACTCATGTCTGTTCATAATATACATTAACACATTTGTTTCACCTTAGATTAGTAAATTGATTGTTTCCTTTCTCTATTACTATCTTTGATGTAATGTGGAAGGTTAAGGTTAACATAAAATAAAGGTCAAAAATAAGAAAAGGAAAAATGTTAAAATGGCCACATATAATACTTAAATAATTTTGTAATGACTATAGTGCATTATAGCATGTTACTAATTGTGTCATTTATATTGTTCTCAGTGCAAACTAGTACCAAGTACGGAGCGCTTGTGAGAACCATGTTGATTTTCTCTATATCATCATGGGGATTGGAAAGTTTTCGATATGACTGAAATGTCAATGTTTTCCCCAGTGATTCTTTGTTCATCAAGAGTGACGACATTTATTAAGTGTGTATCCGGAAGATTCTGTAAAAGGTAAATGACATTCTTATTAATATGCCTTTGGTTGCAGAACATTTGAAGTTACCTATCTGCGAGTGAAGCTCACAGATCTTGAGAGACAGAATTCCTTCTTTGCTTCTTGTTCTATCCAAATGAGACTATGTGTTTTCAATTGAACAGAAGCCTAATGATGATGATAAATTATTGTGGACGCCGCAGGTTGGCGGTATATATGTTTAGCATGGTTTGATCGTGCCTGCTAATAAAGGATACACAGCTGTCTACATATTGAGGCCCTGTATTACGGCCAATATTTTTTCAGCAAGAGGAAATATATCTGGCGGGCTATGCCAGTTGAATAACAGCCTTATGTATTATTGCTACGCAATTTAGGAGCTAGTTTGTTGGACGACAGAGCTAATTAAGTACCTGACGCGCTGAGTCAATGGTACGGAAGCTACATTATAAACTGTAACATTAGGACAGATGATGTTTGGGTATGTCCTAGTTGATGTATGATGCAAGCCTTTGATTACCAGACATTTAACAGTCATTCATTATGTATGTGAAGTCCTTGATCCTGTCGATTTGACTGTCCTGTTGATGTTACTGTCAGTTTCGTAAATAAATGTTTGAAACGTGCCAGCAGTCTTCAATTCATCATTGACTACTGCATGTGAGTGTATGGGTGCATTATTGACTTTACCAAGAGCTTCAATCATTCGCGTTCTCGTCTACACCCACACTCAGCACATCATAATACCAGTACCACACATCTACAACATGTACGCTGTTTTGTGTGAGTGATCATAGTACCCCTGGCAGGGCCTCACGCTGGTGGCCGTTACATTTCTGGCCGTTACAATTCTGGTGACCTACATCAACACCGCAACCTTACACAGTCCATGTGATAAACGACACGTTCACTCTGCCAGCTTGCACATCACGCATAAACAGTACGTTACATTGATCAATATCATCAGCAAAACGTAGATTGCAAAGAGGTCGGCTTCCAATCGATATGGTTGTTTTATAATCGTAGAGAGCCTCCTGCATAATATGTTCTAGATATATATTAAAGAGCACTGGGGATAGGATACATCCCTGACGAACTCCTACAGTTGTTTTGAAAAATTCTCCAATGTCATTGCTTGCAAAAAAGCACTGCTTGAGTCCTTCAATGATATCTATGATGTTGGTATCAAAATTGAATTTTCTCATTATGTGCCATAAGCCTTTATGCCAGACTCGATCGAAGGCTTTTGTGAAATCGATGAAGTTATGGTATAAATCGCGTTGATGCTGGAGATGTTTTTCGATCAGCAATCTAATATTGAAGATTTGTTCTGAGGTACTTCTTTTTGGTCTAAAGCCAGCCTGTTCCTCAGACAAGATTTCTTCTGATTTCTGTTTTATTCTGTTCAAAAGTATCCTTAACATCACTTTACTTGGATGTCTAATAAGGCTAATGGTTCTGTAATTCTTGCACATTTTTAGATTTCCTTTCTTTGGAAGCGGTATTACTAATGACTGCGCCCACTCTTTTGGCCATTTTTTACTACTTAATATCTTCTGGCAAATTGTTGTCATGATTTTTACTATATCTGGTCCTTCATATTTCAAGAGCTCTGCTGGGATATTTATCCACACCCGGTGACTTCCCTCCTTTCATCAAACTATAGCCTCTTTCACTTCTTCCCGTAATATTGCTGCATTTCCGAGTTCCCTGTTTTCACACTTAATGTTGTTTAATATGCTATAGTCAGTGTCGAGTTTACAGTTATGTAATTCTTTACAATAGTCTGCCCACCTTCTCATTACAGCTGTTTTTTTCATTGAGCAGAGCCCCAGTGCTATTTTCTATGACAGTTACCCTGGGCTGTTGGGGTTTTGATAGTCTTCTTAATGTGTCAAAAGCTGCCTTGCTGTTACTTTTTATTAGCCCCGTATTAATGCACTCACATTGATCAGCTACCCATTTTCTTTAGCCTCTTTTATTTTCTTTCTATCATAATAACCTGCAATAAAACTATTTATTTATTCGTAAATGTACATACCATCTAGAATAGTTGAGAAGTACAGAATCAGACTCAGTCTTGGAGTAGTTAAAGCTGCACTGGCATACAGATGGTAAAGAATTACAGCCTTTGGCAAGCAAGACTCCTTCCTAGCGTCTGTTTTGTCTTCTACTTGTGAATGTGTGTAAATTTTGAAAAACCCGCTGACCTAATTTGTAGAGACAGCGCGGCTATATCGGAGGCCAATACGGCATCACAGTTTTGCAGACTGCTTATTCCTGCGTTTTGTGTACAGATTCGAGCAAGTTATGTTAGATTGGTCAAGAAAACCTATTCGTTCTTTTCAACCCTGGCATATGTGACAGTGTTGCCTCCCATGCTTTGCAGTAGTGGTCCAACCGTGGCCAAAACTCAAGAGTATCTAATATGGGCTTCAAAGGTGTCTACCTGTGCATAAGATTACTCTTGGCAGATTTGTAAATAGAAGGGTAATGACGCTTCTATCTCAATGGAGAGTTCACAAGAAATTCAGATAAGCGAAAACAATGCTGCATTGGTTGAGCACGTTAATTCTAGAATCTGCCGACAACTTTCTTAAAGAATTAAGCAAAGATTGATCTTAGCTCGTTCAAGCCCACACCTCTGATTTAATCAGTGCAATTCTTATTATTCTGGTATAGCTCTGTTTAGAGTGTGTGTAGTAAATGGACAAACATGCAGTACATTTAAAATGATTAAATCTAAGTTAAATTTGTAAAACTACAAATAACTAAATGAAATAATCACTTAAGTTTTAACAGTTTGAAAATAATTAAATAGTTTAACACAAAAGGTTCATCATTGATGGATAGTAGATTCTATGGAAACAAAATTAACTTTGGCAGCTTTTATATTGTACTTAGCTGCCAGTGGTTGTTTCTGCTCCCGCTGGGTTGGTTCTTTTAACACTGCTCACGCTCCTCGCTGGTCAAGGTTGTAGGGTCAGCTCGTTTTCAGGAGTGTCAGGGAGAGTCTACAAAGTTGGTCCCTCGTCTTAAAGCTTAGGCCACTGTTCCCTTCTTGTTCCAGTGAAAGTACCCTTCAACTGGTACCACCACAACCAACTATGGTAAAAGAATAGAAACGAAACGCTCTCCTGAGTATTCCGTTTCCTGACACACTATTATGTGTCCCCTTTCTCCTATTCTACCATCCCATTTACTCAGAATTTACCCTCGGTGAGAATTCACTTTAATCGCTGGAGAGAAAACTTTCTTTACATTTAAATTGAATAGCTTTTTTGTCACTTTACATTTAAATGAAAAGGTTAATAGTACAGACAGAATATGTTTCCATTTACATTTCCACTGATTGAAAAGTGTTCACAATATAAATTGAATATGTTTTCATTTATGTTTACGTTGATAGGAAAAGTTTGAAACTTCCATTAATTTTATAGTGAATATGTTAACATCGAAAGTACCCTTCAACTGGTACCACCACCAACAACTATGGTAAAAGAATAGAAACGAAACGCTCTCCTGAGTATTCCGTTTCCCAATACTCTCTTATGTGTCCCCTTTCTCCTATTCTACCATCCCATTTACTCAGAATTTACCCTCGGTGAGAATTAATTAATTTATTAATTAGCTGTCATCACCGGTGTCAATACCTTGTCGAGGTATGGCGGCTTGCGTACCCTAACTACCCCCAGAGCTATGCCAGCGGGAGTTTTACTACTGGAAGGTTCTACCAAGCTGGACAGGTTTGCGCAGGCAGGGGTCAGACTAAAGCAGACACCCTGGTCCTCCAGGTTGGGGGTTTTAGCATAGGGCTGACACCCCTGTCAATGTAAAAAGAAATGAAGTTACGGAAACGACAACAAATGAACAAACTTTGCTGCGGGACGGACATCCGGAGTCTGAGGCTCGTACGAATGCCAGTCGTGAAAGCCGAAAGGATGCCACTGACACGAAAACGGACGTCCTGGCCGCAAAACGTGAAACAAGAATGGGATTTGGAATGTCAGGACAATGAACGAGATGGGTAAACTAAAACAGGTCACAGCAGAAATGAGGAAATATAGATTACACATTCTAGGGATAAGCGAGAGCAGATGGTCAGAGGCAGGAAAAGTAAAAACAGCAACAGGAGAGACAGTGCTTTGCTCTGGAGGAGAGGGTGGACGGCACGGTGAAGGTGTGGCCATTGTTCTACAGAAAGGAATGGAAGGGACATTGCTGGAATGGAGACCCATCGGCAGCAGATTGATAAGAGTGGAATTGAAGAAGATTCGCCGACACTGCAGTAGTGCAGTGCTGCGCACCGGCGGATGACGGCGATGAGGAGGGCACTGATGAATTCTGTCGGCGGCTGCAGAGGGAGATGGAGGGCACGCCTGGACGTTGTCTTGTCGTGGTAATGGGAGACCTCAATGCGAGGGTTGGAACATACAGTGCATGTGGTGAAGGAGTGGTGGGGAGGTGCGGCGGCAAACGAGGGTGGGGATGGATTGGTAGGTTTCTGTGGCATTGGCAGCCTGGTCATTGGAGGAACGCTTTTCTCACACAGGGAGGTTCACAAATTGAGATGGGAGTCACCGGGTTGTCGGGACGGAGGCCAGATGGACCACATCGTGATTGATGGTAGATGGGGACATGCATTGCATGATGTTGGGATGGGATGGGGTGCGGATGTGGGAGGTGATCACCATTTGGTGGTGGCAAGGCTGGAGGTGAGGCTAGGAGCGGCTGGACCGGCTGTGGCTGTACAGAAGAGGTTTGACATCAGCAAGTTGAAGGACCCCATGCCAGAAGGGCTTTTGCGGCTGATATGGAGAGGCGATGTCAATTTGCCAGGGGTCAGGAAGGGACATTGGCTGATGATGTGGACCAGAGGTTCAACAAAATTTCAACAGCATATAAGGAAAGCAGCAAATCATGCTTGGGATTCCAGGACAGGAGGGGGCGGGACTGGATGGCACCACAGACATTAAACACCATGGCGATGGGAGGGGAAATGAAAGGAAAGAGAACTGAAGCGAGGTCCCCCAGGTCGGAGCAAATGTATAGCGAACGGTGTAGTCAGCTGGACAAAGAAGTTAAACGCCAAACCCGAGCCAACAGACACAGAGGGAACTTCCTGGATGGTCTTGCGGGACAGGCGGAGGAGGCAGCGCTGGGAGATGAACAGGGCACAGTATACAAGGTGACTAAATTTATCAGCGGAAAACGAGCTGCAAACAATATTACATTAATAAGAGATAAGCAAGGAAATCTCATCACGACAGCAGAGGGACAAGAAACAAGATGGGCAGAGCATTTCAGAGAAACTCTGAACAAGGAACAACCACAGACACAATTGAATGTTCCTGGGGCTGAAAAAGATCTAGATGTTAATAAAGACATTCCACGAAAAGAAGAAATCATAACAGCAATCAAAGGGTTAAAGAATGGAAAAGCTCCTGGCCATGATAACTTAAATGTAGAGCTATTTAAGACAGACCATGAGCTAGCAGCTTAACTATTAGAACCATTATTTGCACAAGTCTGGAAAACAGGGACAACACCAACAGAGTGAAACAAAGGAATAATTGTCAAATTGCCTAAGAAGGGGGATCTTGCAGACTGCAATAATTGGAGAGGAATCACTCTTCTCTCAGTTCCCAGCAAAAAACTAGGCCGGCTAATTATACAGAGAATTTCAAAAGCAGTAGAACACAAACTGAGGAAAGAATAAGCAGGATTTAGAAAGAACAGAAGATGGGTAGACCATATATTTACCCTCAGGAACATTATTGAGCAGTGCTCAGAATGGCAAAGATAGCTGTACATTAATTTCGTTGATTTTGAAAAGGCTTTTGACAGTATACATAGGGACAGTTTATGGAAAATACTGAGGGCTTATGGAATTCCAAGCTGCATAGTGTCAATCATAAAAAAGCCTCTTTGCCAACTTTACGTGTAGCGTTGGGAAGAGCAACCTAACTTTTGAGGTGAAGACGGGAGTATGACAGGGATGCCCCTTATCAACCACTCTTTTTTTAACAGTCATAGACTGGGTGATGCGCCAAACAACAGAGGCCAGTCCAAGAGGAATAAGATGGACTACATTTTCTACATTGGAAGATCTGGAATATGCAGATGACATTGCACTACTAGTACATTCACATCAACACATCCAGGAAAAAACGGATAGACTTAATAAGTATAGCCAGCAGGTGGGCTTGAACATCAATCTAAAGAAGTCAGAGGTCATGACGCTCAATGTGAGCAGCTCTAAGCCCATATCAGTAAGGAAGCAGCAACTGGAACAGACAGCACCTTCACGTACCTAGGATGCATAGTAACACCAGACGGCGGAGCAAGCAAAGACATTAACAACAGAATGAACAAAGCAAGAACAGCCTTTTTTAGTCTAAACAACATCTGGAAATCCTCTCAGTACAGCACAAGCACAAAATTAAGATTATGTCAAAGCTATGTGCTTTCTGTGCTTCTCTATGGCGCGGAATGCTGGAGAGTTACAGAGAAAGAAATGTCGAAATTGTCCTATTTTTAGACATGATGCCTAAGAAAAATTCACCGAATCTTTTGGCCGAATACCATTACCAACCAAGATCTGCTCACTCGGAGCAAGCAAGAGGACATGCACACCATCATAGCCTGCAGACGCTGGAGCTGGGTTGGCCATGTCCTCAAAAGAGACCCCGATGCTATCACAAGAACAGCTATGCAATGGACCCCTGAAGGAAAACGAAAGAGAGGGCGACCAAAAACATCTTGGCGGAGGACTGTGGAGGCTGAGATGCAAAGAATGAACCAAAGTTGGGGCACTGTACGAAGGATGGCCGCCGACCAAGCAAAGTGGAATCAATTTGTTGTTGTCTACAAGACGCCACCAGGCGTGATGGCCACTTACTGCTTAGACGGTCGGCGGCTAAGGATCAAAGAAGAAAGAAGAGAATTAACTTTAATCCCTGGAGAGAAAACTTTTTTTACATTTAAATTGAATAGCTTTTTTGTCACTTTACATTTAAATGAAATGTTTAATAGTACACATTTACATTTCCACTGATTGAAAAGTGTTCACTATATAAATTGAATGTGTTTTCATTTATGTTTACACTGATAGGAAAAGTTTTAAACTTCCATTAATGTTATAGTGAATATGTTAATATCGACATTTACACTGGTTTGAAACTGTAAGTATTATAATTAAAATGTACATCATTTCTTTCATCTTTCCCTCCCTGCTCCATTTGGAATTTGGGACTACTTTTTGTTTTTAATTCTCTGTAAGAGACTAGAAAAAAAAGCGGTCACCAGCTCTAGCAGTGGTGGTTCATGAACCATCATTCTATACGCTGAGGTTGCCAGCCTCAAATGACTGGGACATCCACTAGCGATTTTTACACCTTAATATTCACATAGTAATATATACGAGTACATATTAGTTCACATGTTAGTAATGAAAAATATGTAATGTAAAATGACAACTTACCCCAATCCTGGCTAATAGACTTTTTGCTCATATGAATGAAGTTGAGGAACTAGCCGATGCCTTTTTACACGTGTACTTGGGGTCGTTAATTTTAACTGTAATTCCCTCTCTGACTCCGTGTGTCCAGTTTTCTCAGATATTCCGGGTTTCCTTATTTAAAATGATAGATTTCCTGGGCTGTTTTGTAAGTCTTGATAAATACTCCAATAAAACGGCCCGGTCTGATAAAATGAAATTCTGAATTCTAGGCTTCACTCTGGCAAGGTCTGGTTGTGTTGTCTTGGCAAGCGATCTTCACAGTAAATTTGACTGACTGAAGCGTCAGGTTATATTCAATGTCCTCCCCCACTCTGTTTGTTATGAAGCTAGCAAAAGCTCAACTCATTTCAAACATTCTGGTTAAAAGGGAGTGGGGGGGGGGGGTAGTTTCAAAATATTCCTGACCTGGAAAAAGTTTGAACGTAATGTAAAGGTCAAGTCTTCCGTATATGGCATGAAAATATCCAATCCATAGCAGTCGAACACACCAACACGTCTGTAAGCTCATACGACAATGTATATCAGATGTAACAAATTATTACTATCGAAAGTAATCTTGTCATCCTGGTCTGTCCAAAATGTACCACCCACACAAGTAATCTCTCATCTGTCACGCACCCTGATTTTATCAGCAAGAAGACATATACGCTGGCTATTTCCGTTTTATCTGTCCCTGCCAAGGTGTGGTACGCGAGAATGTCCGTGTAGTGACTTCTAAATACAATATCAAAATTAATATATAACAGTATAGGGCATAAAGGCAAAGATAAGAAAGTACAAAAGAATTTTCTGCTAGAACGGTTGGTATCGCCTACGCCTTCAGATTATTATTTGCTAACGAATAGCTGAACAAAACGGTACCCAATTTTTCAAATTCGTCCTTGACATAAACAACCACTTTTCCTAGTTCTAAGAAAATATTTGCCTAAAATGCATTGTGGAACGAGGAGGGGCAAGACTCGATAACACGCAAATCACGTCTCAAATTGGTTCTAACTCTACAACCAACTTGTACGCTTTGCCTTAGGGGTTTCCCCAAATACAATGAAAAAGTTAGAATTGTGGACACTACGGTCATGGAAACTTGTTAAGCTCTTATTATGAATGACCTAAGCTCTCGTAATTATCTCGTAAGTACATGAGAAAAGAAGTGAACAGGAGGTAGTTTAAAAATAAACAACCCACATAGGAAAAAAGATAGAATTTTGAACCAAACCACATAGCCCCTTAAAAATTGTATATTCGTGTACCTGAAGACTTGCTGACCAAGAATATGTTATTAGTTATATAAATAGTCCCTTAACTAATTAAATATTGATAAAACAATACATAGAGATCAGAGATACTGTCAGGTCAAGTCATATCTGCTTAGATTGGATCGCATATTTTTTAGGAAAAAAGTAGGTGACAGATAGGCTAGGATAGTACAGTGAATCTGATTGGGTGGCATTTGAAGTGAGACGAAATATTATTGGCTGACCTTTGAATAAACATAAATAACCTAGTAACGTAGGAAAGGTTTGAATGATATTTTTTGAAAAGACTGTTTACACTGTAAAATTAATAGAGATTGGCTAACTGAATTGATATTGTCAGAATAAGCGTTAGGGGGGGGACGCCATTTCTAGGAAAAGTTTCTACAGTGATAGATGAGATCAGGCTGTGCTTTAAAATAAAAGTTCTAAGCAGCCTGGGCAATAAAACAGATCGAAACTGTGTCAGTCATCGTCTCTGTGTATATTTCATTGAAAATTGTGGTAAGATTGACATTTATTAACATGTATTTTATATAAAAATTGAATGTGAAATAATAATATATGTCTGGACATGAGTGTGTCTATAGCGAACATGAGGCTGTCGTGTGGTGAGTACTGGGGCAACTACAACAGTAGTTTTTGCCAGGAATAGTCTATGAGATATTAGATATAAGGTCTCTAGAAATTGGCTCGTTAAGAAAGAATAAAGACCTATTCGAGATAGGGACAAGAAGACAGGAATGCGAATGCTTTCCACTAGACAGTGTTTTCTAATTAATTATGGAAAGAGTTCTGTTTCCCCATGACCTTAGCTTCTGTCCTTAGATCCCGTAAAGAAAAAGCCCCCAACCTCATCTGAGTAGAGAAAGGTTCTTATAGGTGAATATGTAACACCGACAGCACGAGTGATACATTAACAAACTAGATAATGATGAAACGATCGTTGGGTTTATTAATGAAATATGCACACATATAGGGTTAGTAATGGTTAGAACGTGAGGATGGTGAAATACGATTCACACAAAACACACAGATGAGATAATAAAATTGCAGTTAATTAAGTAATAGTTAATTAAGAATGAACTGGTGTAAAGTGAAATGATGATGATGTGATATGATACGTGTTAGCAAAATGGTGAGTACTCTACACAGTCCATGTGTCTCTAAATGCTTCGCACTGATATGACGATTCACATGTATGCATACACTGTCCCAAGTTGTTATACGTTATGTCGAGTGGGGTATCTCTACGCTGAGGACGTTCTGATGAATACTGTCGTCGTACGGAGAACTCTGACGAGATATCTATGTATATTCCTTCACTGTTTGAGTATATCTCTGTAGTGTTGACCAACAGTTAATAGCTGTCATATGAACAAAAGGTCTGTTGTCTAATCTCCCGAGGGTACTGGCCAGACTGGATATCTTCACGAAATGTTAGTGATATGTAGACTCATAATCTTGCGTATGTAGTCGTGATTCATGAAATATATTTTAGAGTTTTCTTCATAGAATGCGCTTAAGAGTGTGTTGCACTTGGTATAAATATGCGATTCCTCTTTTGAGCTCTTTTGCTGGACTTCAGATAATAATGATCTTTCGAGTGATTTGAATTTATGATGACTCTGTATTGAACTTGTGATAACGATGTATTGAACTTGTGATAACTCTGTATTGAACTTGTGAGCAAGCAGTATATGGTGACGAAAAATGCTGCGTCCACCTTCTGACTTGTGGGTGAGACAATATTCCTTTTTAATTGAGGAATTAAAGATGTCCTAGGGCGAATTCTGCTAGCCAAATGTCTGTTTTTGATAACTTATTTCTGGTTAGACGTCAGCCACGTTGCGTGTAGAATCAGACTTCTGATGAACTGAAGACACACAAAAGTCTTTGTAAGTTTTTCACATTTAACATCACTGGTTGACTTTCATTTAAACTACTGCTCATAATTCATCTCTCTCTCTGAGTTCAATTCTAATGATGTTAAATATCTTGTGCATGAGAGTGTGTGCGCATGGGAGACTGTGATGATGATGAACTATTAATTACCTCCTATCATCCTATCATCTTCTAGGAAAATCTTCTGATTTTATTAATCAGTTATGCCAAGAATTATTTGAAACTTTATCTTTCGCACATTTTAGCTGTGAGGTTAAAATAAACAAAAATTAAGAAAATGTATTAATAATCTGTATAAGATCTACTAACCTTCTTTTCCCTTCGCAAAATCCTTTAAGAACACAATTCATCACAGAACTGAATTATATCCACTCTGAATAAACACGTGTGTTAGGCTATGCGTTTTTGGGTTTAATCTCTTCCTCACAAGGTAAAAAACTGGACTCCTTCCTAGAACAAGCTACGCAGTAGTAGATTATATTTCTGCCAGTCCAATATGGGTTTCTTGTACAGCTCCGCCCATACCAACCAATCCTTAATGGCCCCTCTGGTCACTCATTCACAGGATCGCTCTTGTCCCCTGTCAGTCCAAACGTGGGTGTAGTTTGACCTCTGATTGTTTATTGTTCACCTGGCCAAGGTGGGCGTCCAATGTGGTAAACCAACGCTTGTCTGAACCGCGGCCGACCAAAGATAACACCATTACAGCATGAGACGTTTTCCCCTGGCCAATCTGGGCGTCCAATGTGGTGTCACAGAAATTACAGCATGCCCAGATGTTTGATTCGGATGACCAGATGTGTTTTTACCAGATTTATCACGATGCAATGTGGGCTTCAAACGATAATGTCGGGCATGGGGACTCAATCCAAGGACTTTTATTTCCCCCGATGAAAGAACAAATGTGGTTCTCTAGATACCGGTCACGAGTAATCACAACAATGAAATAGCAAATGTGGGTCGCAAATATGGGATGAAAGAGCAAATGTCGGAGAAAATACAATATGAAAAATGTAGGAAAAGATAGAGCAAAAAGGCCTTTGCGCTCGTTTATCACAGAGGCAAAGCCTAAAGATTGATCCACCATGTGATAGACTGTCAGAGAGGTGTAAAACTACAAGAATATTTATGATTGTCATAAAGGAGCATAACACCTATCCTATTATATGGAAGAGATTACAGCTGGAATTGCAGTGGCGTTGTAACTATTAGGGAAACGAATACTGGTGTACATTGTCACATCAAAAGAAAATGGTGGCATAGGTTTGTATAAGGATATGATCCTTTTTGTTTGTTTGTAATGTACATGTCCTTAACTGTGGACTATTAGTGTATGCTAGATATTACGAAGGATGCATACCTTCACATTTCAGAGGTCCTGGGTACTGACGTTAATGTGGTACCAAACGCTTGAAAACTGATTGATTCAGAACTCTGCCGGTTTACTGCGAGCCCATGCTAGTAGCCATTGCCTATCAAACAGGGAACAGATTGTCAAGCGAGCAGAGGAAAGGTTCAACCTATATTCTACTGCCAAGTTAAGTTCTCGTTCGGCACCTGAAAACTCAACTACAGAACTTTAAAAGAACTATATAATGACAGTGAATAAAACTGGGACAAATATTTAATAGTTCCACAAGTGACAAAATAGAAACAAACATTTCTAAAAGGATATGATTTAAAACAACAACCTAGTGGTACTACCAGTATTACCTTAAAGTAGGAGAACACTACAGACGTATATTAGAAAAATATTTTATGTATGGACAGAGGATCTATTGTGCTATTTGACTGATGTAAATGATTATTTTGATTTCACTTTTAAATTGTCAGTCCTGATTACAAATAAATTTGAATCAGGATAATAAAATTGTAAAAAATTATCTTTACACAACTTTCAAACACGGTCTTAAATAAGATAGCCTTTTAAAGTGTCCTTTGTATGTTATTGTGGTAGTACTGTGTGCTGTTGTGAATAATAAACTATTTGTTTGTATGTTTGTTGATTTTGTACATTACACTCTACATTCATAACGCTAGACACTAAACGAAATTATTTAATCTAATAATAAATACATTTTGAATGAGATAAAAAGGTGGTAGTGGAAAGGTACCCTGAAAAGTTAACAATATTATTGGGTATATTCAGGGACCTTCATAGCTAATCTTATTTAATACAAATATAATAATACCTACAACAATTCATAACATCAAATCCACCACAGTCCAACACGCCTGTCGTTAATATTATCTCTGCCGCTCATTGAAACGCTTTAGGGAAGGGACGGGTAACAAACATACATGGTGGCTTATCTCTGAGAGGAGTAAAAGAATGTAGATACAAATTATCTACTCTAGTGCAGAAAAAGAAAGAGGGTGCGACTCGGAAAAATTCGCAATAAAATCAGTACAAAAATGTAACTGATTACTGCCGCAGTGAAAGAGAAATCGGAAAGAGGTCATCTCAAAATCTATCTTGTGACACACACCCTCTCCTAAGAGATTGTAGAATATCTAGCTTTGAGGCGGTCACTTCTCCGAGGGTTCTACTGTGCACTGGATTCTCTCCCTCTCGTAGAGTTTTCCTCTCTTCTCTTATCTCGGTGGCGAGTGACTGAGTTTCTCGCGTGGCAGTGTGTGCAGTTTTGAATATACTTACGTACATCTGCCCACCGTCTAGGCCAAATGAAACCTCCTTAAGGTTACTTATGGTGAGTCCCACTGAAACATGTTCTCCCGATGAGGATATATGAGCCGCTTTCATAACGGAGGGTCCTAAGAGTAGAGGCACCACGAGTTGTTTTTTCTGCCTCGTCCGTCGATAAATAATTACATCCTCTATGTGGAAAGTTCCAGCTGAAGCATGGGATATCTTAATCTGACTCTGTTCAGAGTATAGCGCTAGAGTAATGTCGTCCTTCTGCGCCTGTCGTTACTCTGCTTTACTACACAGAAATGTCATGTTGAGGTACGAGTTATCCAATGTTGGGTGATGGATACTCTGCTCAGACTCTTTCTTCGTAGTGTCGTCCTTCTGGTTGTCCGGGTTATGGCTAACAGAGCAATCTCGCCCAAACTGTGGTCAGGGATACCTTTTTTTACCAGGGCATTCGAACCTTTAAGGGGGTGGGTCATGGTGGAATGCATTTCCTGCATTAGGAGGTGCGAAATGGGTGGGACAACTAATTATCTCTTGTTCCCTACCCGTCTATGAACCAAACCTTTATCCATGTAAAATGTTTCCTGAGGAGTATGGGAGTAATTACCATACAACTTTGAAAAGCACGGCTTAAGAGTTTGACCGGCCCTTTGCGCCTGCTTCAGCTCCGAAATATTCGCGCTCTTTAGAGATAAGAGCTCAGGGACCGCTTGATCGTGTCCTGTGTTCTTTTTCTCTCTTGTGTCGACTTGGAGTCACATGAGGGATCTCCAAGAAACACATATTTTCTCCCTAAAATGAGAGGGTAGACTAGATCGTCTAAAACTACAGCATTGATTTTTCCCAGTACATATAGGGTTGAGACATAAATTTCCGCAACCGGAAGAAGCATTGGCTGTATACTCTTCCGGGGCCCCTGTATTTCTACAGTTTCACCAGAATATTAGTAGGCCTTCACCAAAGATGGGGAAACTAGAGCGGAATATTCTAAGCCACAATCAGTTAAGCACCGCATGGTGTGATTACGAACGGTTACTTGCTCAGTAATAAAAGAGTAACTAGGATTTTGTTCATATGCCTGGGGGTTATGGTTCCCTATCGGCCCCTTGATCAGGCAAGCGAAATTGTATGGGCCTATTTTCATCCTCTTACAATCCAATGTAAAATATGCATCGGTTTTGCCCGATTTACAATATCGCCATCCAGTTCTCTGGGCTGAATTGCTCTGTTTCTGCCTCTGGTGATCCTGTGGTGGTTGTTGTTGTGCGGCTTTGTGTGTTGTGTTGTCCGTACATTTGGAGTTATCGTCTGGGTGATCCTTTTGTTTGGGGTGACTATCGTGGTGGTGCCTTTTAGACAGATTCGTTTCCGAATGGGCGCTCTGGTACCGATCAGCAAACAGTACCACCTGCTCAAGAGTTCCGGCCCCGTGCTCCGCCAGGAACCTTCTCATTTCAGGGGTTAGCGAGTCCTTGAACTGCTCCACGAGAATCATCTCCTTCAGCCCTACATAAAATTCATCGACGATGCTGAGGGACCCCCACTTCTCCAGGTACGTTTCTGGCATGGGAGAAAATTTTCTAAACAATTCGTGTTTCTGTTTTTAGGCTCACGGAGTTTACCACGAAAAGTATCTACGTTAAGCATAAAACGCTGAAGGAGAGCATTCTTCAACATGTCGTAAATGTTCTGTTCTTCCACGGGCATCTTGAGAAATACATCATAAGCAGATCCCGTCAGGCTCTGGGATAACTTCATGTTGTATCTCTCCCTCTCCAAGCTTTATGTAGCTGCTAAGGATACAAACCTAGAGAGACAGATGTCTATTACCTTTGAAGCCTTAGAACAGACATCTAATTGGAAGGATACTGCACCAGGTGCTGCTGGCTGAAAAATGTTTCCCCCATCGCTACTTTGAGAGCTGCCAGATCTGCTCGACTTCTCTCCATTCGATCTCCAATTCCTTCAGTCGGATCTGATGTGTTCTCTCGGCCTGTTTCTTCTTTTCTGCTCTATCGGCTTGTTCCTTCTATTCTGCTCTTTCGGCCTGTTCCTTAGCGAATGCCCTCTCTTTTTCTCTTTCCGCGGCTTCGTGAGCCCTTTGTTTTTCAGCCTTCTGCTCTTCAAAAGCTCTAGGCTTTTCCTTTTCCTCGGCCTGGGCCTTTTCGTGCTCTCTGGCCGTCCTTCGCTCATCCGTGTCAGTCGCTTTCTCTGCTTTCTCTTGTTCGGATTTAACCCAATTAATCACGAAATCTGTCAGAGTTTGACCAAGCATGCCCAGTTCCTTCGCGATGTTTAGGTAAAAGGTGTGGAGATTTTGGGACTCTGCCATTCTGAGAGAAACGTATTTTTACAAAGCTACTGTTAAGGATAGATTTGGGGATAAAATATTGTAGCATGTTACTACACGCTAGCACATGTCCATTTTATGTGAAGAATTGGGTTCGCCTGTAAACAAACTACTTTTTGCACGAAGCGTTCACCCGTGGTGAGCGACAGTCGTTAGTGACGTAGTTTGACACATGTCGTGGGTTCAGTGTGTTAATTATTTGGGCCTTCCGTATTTGTTCTTTAACAAAAGATAGAAGGGAAAGAAAGTGAGAATTAAGTGGAGAACATGAAACTATAGATATAATAGACAAATACTCCCTGATAGTGTCACATGTTGGAGCGAAAATGGCCGCGACTGAACTAGAAACCGGAAGTGAATAGTACATTGAAACGATAAATAAAAAATAATGAAAACAAGGACTGGAAAACCGAGTGAGCGAAAGAGTAATACATATTGAGAAAAATTAAAATGCATAAAAAAAATAAAAATTAATTAAAAAATAAAATTAAAAAAAAAACAATTTAAAAAATATGTATAAAAAAATAAAAATAAAGGATGGAGAGCAGTGGAGGACCTTGTCTGCTGATGCTTCCACCATGATACCCCTACGACCCATGACGGGTTACGGGTTGAGATGAGATGATGATGATGTTGTGAAGCGGATTTATTTATGAAGTAGTTTGTTGATTTAGTAATTCTGAGTACCAGAGTGGTTGGGAAATACTATGGATTTGATATGTCTTCTGTGACTGTAATGGCCCTACACTCATTGTGACTTCTTTTGCTTTATAAATCCATGGAGATTGGAATAGCGTTGGAGTTGTTTTATCATTAATTATTACCTGGACATTGAGCCAGACGGTGGTGAATGTTTGTTGCTTGAGTCACAACCCACAAACACCCTACCCGTCACAATGACAATAATGCTGCAGATGATAATGATGATAGTAGTGGTAATGGTGGTGGTAATGATGTTGATCATGAACACAATTTTTGCCATCTCATAAATTATTTTGTTCACTTTGGCCGTTGTATGGAAAGATGCACAGAATCATGTATAAAACGTGATAATAATTAACTTACCGCAAAAATAAAATATTAATGGCCAACCGTTGTCTACTGTTAAAACACACACAAAACCAGCAATCAAGGGACCTACAACACCGGCCAGAAGCCAACCTGAAAACGACAATTTTGTTTTTAAATTCACATTAGAGAGTTTTTTTTATTTTTATTTTTTTTATTAAGTAAAAGTACAATGGATCCCCGCCCACTGCAATACTTGTATAACTGGAAATGTGAAGACAGAGAAACTGACCAAAGGAGGATAGAAAATCCAAACAGAAGAAAGGGCTACATATGAAGTGGTAAAAGCAATAATTAGACATAACTATAAAGAAAAAATATCATAAGGTACACGCAGACTCCAAAACTGCAGAAACAATACCATACATTCCCAAGAAAAGACCATGCAATAATTTCCAGACTTAGTGTAACAGGAAGTTCGAGTGTCAAAAATCCGGTTTCAAACATTTGCATAAGAGAAATTAACAGTCTTATAATTTAAATCAAAGGGCGAAAATCCATGACATATGATTTATTATCAAAGGGCGACAGTCCATCAACAGTAGTGTTTTACGCCCCTTGGGAAAAAATGCGGACTCAAGTTGGATTTCTGCTTGGGCAAACTCGGCTAAGTTAAGCTTGCACGGGAAATTTATATTTCTTACTGAGTTGTTTTCGAGAGAGACGATCTAGAAAGTTCGTAAATAGTGGTAATTGTAAATCGTGGTGCTAAATTAAGTTATTGGATTCGAGAACGCGTTAAGCGTAGGTTCGGAAAATGGGCTCTCTCCCAGTGTGTAATATTTTATAAGTGATTGGCGAAATCGAGAGTTATTATCGGGGGATAAGTCCAAATGAGTTGGCTTGCTTCTGTGATGAAAGAAAGGTTTAAAACTATTACCCAGACATTCGATCGCCTATTTGTCACGTATGACAATTTTTGTGAAGTATTATGAGGACAGATTGACAGTGTTGCCATTTCAAGAAAATGTGTTTTTTTTTTGCAAGACAAACAGGTTCGTTGAGCTTTCACCAACATGATAAACTGATCAGTACATGAGAAAACGATAGACAGCAGCTAATTCCGAGGAGTAGGAAATAATAGACCTTGGCGGTCAGGCCAGTATCATCTAAGATATGCCAAGTTGAACCAGAAAAATCATAACATTTTGAAAGACAACGTTCTTATATAAAGAATTTTAGAAGGCAGAAAAACATTGACAGCAGTAGTTTTCCATGTCGTAACCACCAGAGCAAAAATAGAGACAACTAGAACTACTAAAGCAACTTGAGTGAACGAGAGAGCAAAACATTTGTATAATTAATTGAATTGAATTTGTTGCTGTATCAAACTGCTAACCTTAGGTGAAGATTGGGCTCATCATTTCAACTTCGCCACTTTATTTTTATGTCGTGTAAATCAAGAATCAATATATGTCTACTGCTGCCATCGTAAAGTTCTATATTTTACTGAAGCCTGCTGCCAAGTAATCATTTTTCAATCGTTGTGCTTGTGTCGCATTACACAGCACATTGATAAACTGGCGCACGTGACCAGCCCAACATTTAGGCAGTAGCAAAGAGGACAACAGAACAACAGGCACAGTAGATGAAGAAAGCACAGCAGATGAAGAAAAACAGCAGATCAAGAAACTTTACTGCAGATCAAGAAGCAGCGTCAAGGAAGACGTACAAGAACCATAGCAGCATTAACAACACAGAAAATCAACAAGATACAAGAAACCAAGAAATCCTGTGTCACGTCAGCAAGATAGGAGATATCAAGATAGCCTGCGCCAAGTCAACAAGAAGAGGTCCTGCATCAAATAATTCAGAATTCTTTTTTTTACACCACTTAACCTAACCACTGGTGTATCGTAAACATGCATGAACAGTTATCAAGTGTCATGACACGCGTGTTCAGGATATCTCAGAAACATCGTGCGTATGAAACGGTGAAATAGTCAGAAAAGTAGTCATAGCAAGCAAGCAAGCAAGACAGTTACATTAATCAAACAAACATTTTAGTAAATTGGTTTAGATTAGTTAGTATATAAGTATATAAACTATGGTTTTTTTCGATCTATCGTCTTATGTTTTGGTTTTGGTTCGTTTCGTATCCTTTTGTATCTCTTTAAAAATTGTCGCTATCTTATACGTCACTTCCTTCGAGATTTCTTGGAGAGAGTACTACGGTCTTGTGTATTCCAAGCATATACGGTTCTAGCTAAGTGACTTTTACTTGTTCCGAAGTTTTGTTCATTATCTTTTTTTCTTTTCGTTGGTAATTTACTTTCTTGCTTCGGTATTTCTTTTAGGTTTTATTATTTTCTTTTAGGTTTTACTATTTTCTTGTATTATCATTGTACTTTTTCCATCTGCTTGTATCGCTCATTTTGTATTGTTTCTTATCATCGTATGTTTTTGTGGTACCTATATATAATTCTTGTCTTTGTCAACTGTTTGTGGCTGACGAAGGGTAAAACCCGAAACGTCCCTTATTTCATGTGAACTGTTATTTGTAAAACTGATTCAATATTATTAGTTTATATACTTATTTATAGTTAGTATATAGTTAATTTATAAATTTATTTAGTTTAATTAGTTAGAGATTAGTTAGTGTATGATTGTTTACATTTTTTGTTTACAATCTTCAGTGTTGCCCATATTTTTTGTGTCTGGAATATTTCTATGAAGTTTGTTAGTTAGTCTTGTTCACATTTCAGGACAGCCAGGACACTAAAAAATGTGTCTACAGGTATTTTCACTAACACTTCTTACAAGTGGTGCCAGCATGCAGCAGCAGCAGCCTACTTTGGGTGTAGACCCTAATATGGACGCTATCCAACATATAATCAGGACTCTGGCTACTGTTGATAGCAACGCTAGGTTCCAAAACATAAGAAATATCATAAGACCATAAGCAGGTAATCCTAGGTTATGTAGACAGTGTTTACGAGAGATTCAGAGATATTGTTGTTCGATCAGAGTGCCGAAGAGGGAGATTTCAAGAAAGTTGCGTACCTGTCCTCAGATGGACTGGTAACCGACTTCATTGAAGGAGGATGGAAACTTTCCCTAACGAAACATGGGGAGAATTAAAGAAGGAGCTCATCAAGAGTTATTCGGAAATTACCGACAACTCCTTTGCTTGGACGCTTCTTACATGCAAAAGACAACAGCCACAGGAGTCGACACAAATGTTTAGTGACAAGTTATTGAACCTGGCAGATGAAGCCTTCCTGGGACAGGACATCAACCAGCAAGAAGTAGAAAAACAACTGGTAGGAATCTTTGTTGACGGACTAAACAGTACTCAAATGAAGCTTCATTTGCTTCGGAAAGATCCGCAAAATTTAAGAGAGGCTATTTCTCTAGCCCTAGCGGAGGAGAATATAAGAAGAAGGCTGGACATTTGGATGACAGTGGCACAGGAGTAGCGGGAAGAAGAACCGATGGAGATAGGGCAGTACCAGCAAAGAAAAACATGGAGGCAAGAAAGAGGAAGAGAAACATACAATAGGCCAAGATATGAGGAACTCATGGCAGCTGTGTGTTTCGCGTGTAACAAGCTTGGTAATAGGTCTTACACATGTAGATACAGGCAACAAGAGCCACGACGCCAGCGAGACGGGTTGAGACCTTTGATAATACACACAGTAAACATGCAGTCGCCATGTTGGGTGACTGCGCAGAATACACCCGAACACAAACTCATAACACTCGCAGACATAACCCGGACACCTACGGGATATTCCGTCATGCAATTATATACACGCAGGGTATAAAGAGTGTTTGGTCTTGGAGGAAAGGACAGCAAGCAAAAGAGTACCACAAGTGCACAAAATGAGAAGGGCACAGGAGAGATTTGATAACCAACCATACCACAGACAATGGGACAGAGTACATCATAGTGGAGGTTGGTTTGACAAGGAAGGACGGCAACAACAAAAATGTCAAAAATACGGAAATAGGAGGATGAATTAGGATAGCTCAGTTGTAGACAAGAACAGACAACACACGCATGAGAGGAGAGACATCTGTACAGAAGGGAGAAATGGAAATGCAACAAATATCAGAATAAGCAGGGACACCATACAACATGCAATAATAGTTAGAGGACAATCCTAAGTTTCAACAGCAATAATGAATCAGTACATTGGAACATTGTGGAAAGGAGAAGAGCTAGGATAACGGTTAGAAATTTTACGGGAGAAATTAGGAAAGGAAAAACAATAGAAATAAACAACATAAACATAGGACATCAGCAAAAATGTCGTATAAGACTAAAAATGGTTGGAAGATGGATGTAGAAGGAATAGGATCATGGCGAAACACCAAAAACAGATGTTGCCAACCAACGTTTACAACAGAATATGAAAGTCAAAGCAACAGACCGGTTAACATTCAGAATGGGACAACACAAGGGACGATATTGTAACATGGAAAGCAGAAATAAATGCACAGAAGAATGGTCATTGTTGCAAAGGACAGAAACAAAGAGAGACATGGGCCCACTGTTACGGTATATGATATTAACGCCGTCTGCTAAAGGTTACCAGACGTGCAATTGTAAAGGTTAAGACATTTAATATATTGCGATAGATGTTTCAATTACTGAACGCTTCATACACGATCGATTATGACGTGTATAGCGTTGTTTAGGACACAGTCGGTAACTAAGAAACCATACCCTTTTTACATTGACCGTCAAGCTGTTAAGACGCGTCTGACTTTCCTTCCAATGTTGAGCATGGTATTGCCATACAGATATATTTTATGCAAGTACGGACATGGGTCAGTCCATTGCTATTACGAAGATTTGAAATGATTAAAGGTCAGTACGAAAGTGAAAATTAAGGAAGGATGAATTACAGTCCATAGTATTTGATTTTACCAGACTCATAGACTCACTGTCGGCCGTTGGAAAACCCCAACCGCGCGTGCATACAGCTATGACAATCTGCATACAGTAAATTGATTATTGGACAAGGACTGATAGGATATCTACATATCTATGCCATATATTTTCAAGTTATAATATGTACCTTTGTGATCAACATGCATGAATCGTCTTGACGTGTAAACTGTATTAAATATTTGTGGACTCTATGAACCGACTTGTCACATCAATCGTATTCCCAGGTTCAATTATTGTTCAGAATCTTCCACCCCTGCATTCGCGTAATCTTACATAGAAGGCACGATACACGATCACTCAAGAATATCAAGAAGATAAAACAATGGCCAGACATTTATAACTGTTTTAGTAATATCACATGGAACATTGTTCAGAGCTAACCAAACCACGCCTTGCAACACGCCACTTGCAACACCCACAGACGGAAGTACCGGAACAAAGCGAGAAGTGTACATCACAGGAAAATACTCCCAGTGTAGAACAGAGACACCCATCAAGGAGTAGTCAGATTGCCACAACGGGAAGAATGCATGCTAAACCCAGGACGGAACCCAGTCGGTTAACCCCACGCCTACAAAACACATACCAAGATAGAAGAGATGATGAGAATGAGATAACTGCACTTTGCAGAAACATGGATAGAAAACATAGCGAATTACAAGAGGAAACAAGGAGGCAGAGTTGGGGAAAAGATAAGATAGAAGAAACACAGGACACCGACGCACCGTACACGAACATTACAACGGCAGTAAGAAAGACTGCTAAGAAAACAGGACAAAAAGAAATACAGGACGTGGAAACAACGTATAGGCGTACAAAAGAAGCTGAGAAAACGGGACAGGAAGAATTGTATATAGTGCAGGAAGAGTCCCAGAGGTTCAGTTTTGCAGAGGAACTGGAAAATACAGAGGACAACGAAGAGACTAAGAGACGTTATAAGCCGAGAAATGAGAACTTTTATCCTGGTAGCATAGAACAGGTAAAGACGAAGAAAATGATCAAAATGGCTAACCAAGCGCAGAGGAGTTGAAGAAAGCAATGAAAGGTACCATAACACGACTTAATTTCGAATTGTCAATAAGAGCGATGTGGAGATTGCTAAAGGAAAAGTTTCATACACACTTTCCAGAAACAAAAATAGAAATGGACATAGTTCTGACGAAAACGATAGAGGGAGGAAACTATGAGGAGGAGTCATAGCTAAGTCTTGTGGAGACATGTATAATCGTTCTATACCAAGCACATGTAGATAGAACTGAGTACACCTGAACAATAGGGTACTGCAGTAGACGAGGAGATGATGTGTAAGGAGGAAGTAAGGGAAATAAGTAGACTAGAGGCCATGATAAAATGGCGAGAAAAATAAGACGATTCTCCAGCGAAATACGAGTTCGGTCATCACCGAAACATTAAAGGAGGGTAGTGACATGAATATCGGAATTACCTGAATGGTCAGGCCTATTGAAGTGAAGGGCCACAGGTAAAGGTTTGCCATGATACATGTCATTTAAGTGCTCACGAAACCTGTCTGCCAAACGTCTGCCAGTTTCACCAATATAGGTACTGCCACACCTGGACATTAGTCCAGCAACATTTTGCATTAATTCTGGTTGCTTCACTCTCTGTTTCATACTTCTTTATTTCTTCTGTCGTCGTTTTTCTGATCTATCCTTGTTTTTGCTTTGGATCGTTTCGTATCCTTTTGTATCTATTTAGCTCGCTCATACGTCACTTCCGCATGACGCTTGTTTTGACAGCCATCTTGTATTTCATTCTTGGATCCAGCTAAGTGATTTTTTACTCGGACAGCAGTAGCAGCAATGGTGAAACTTTATTTACATAAATAAAGTGGCGAGGATGAAATGATGAGCCCAACCATTACCTAAGGTTGGCAGTTTGATACAGCAACAAATTCACTTCAATTATTTATACAAATGACTTGCTCTCTCGTTCACTCATGTTGCTTCAGTAGTTCCAGCTGTGCTTGGGGAAACTCCAAACTCACAACAAAGACCAAGGCTGCGGTATATAACGCCTGCGTCACCAGCACACTCCTATATGGCAGCGAGACCTGGACAACCTATGCTAAGCAAGAAAGAGACCAATTATTCAGCCTGCTCTGGAGGCCATAGGTGGTAATGCCATGCACCAAAATGATAACGCTCAACCCCATCGAGCTCGTGTGGTGAATGAGTTTATTCAGTAACATGGGATCATCAGGATGGCGTGGCCAACTCATTCACCTGACCTTTCTCCGATACAGCACCTCTGTGATGTCCTTGGTCGAAGATTGTCAACAAATCACCCCCTGCCAATGGATGTTGCACAGCTGACTGCATTTCTGCTTCAGGAATGGCAAGCTGTTCCTCGGAATACTCTTCGGACCCTTGTGGACTCGATGCGTCTACGCTGTCTTGAATGCCGTGCTGCAAACGGTGGTCATACCCGATTTTGAAATGTCTATTTGTCCAAAATCTATTGTGACTTTTGAAAAGGTGGGTGACACACTTCACAGCTTCATTGCGTTTGAATGTGTGTTTCCATTTCTTTACGTGACATGTCAATTTGGAATTCAATAAATGCCGTTTTGACTGATACCAATTACGTTTATATCAGATTTGTTTTATGGTTTCAACCAAGGTTTTTCTAAGTGGCCCTTGACTTTTGACGAGTAGTATATTTTCTTTTCTACTTTTACTTACTATTACCTTCTGTTGTATATGTGCACACACATAACTTACATTATTGACTTACTAACTTTCTGAGTGTCGACATATCAATATATTCTGTGTTTATTTCACATCTCTGCATTGCCATACATATGTTACATTCTTCTCTCTACGTTGCTTCTTTACTATTACATAGTAATTATTTGTACTATAACTATGGTTAGTAAATATTTTGTGTTACATGCTTATTAAGTATTGTATTAGACTCTACTCTATTCTTATTGACTACTGATGACGTTCTCTACTCAGTAACCGCAGTTGTATTTACGTTTGTCTTAACATTCTTTTGACTTACAGTTATTTTGGACAACGCCATTGGCATTGTTAATTGTAAACATTTAAATTTTTCGCGATTTTTCCTTAAATCTCATTACCATTTTTCATGTAAAATTCTGGTAATATTATTGGAAAATAAATCCATTCTTGATTTTCTTTTACTCCACCGTCCGGGGAAATTGTTAAAGCAGATTATAATGTATTTTACATGTTGGTCACACTTAGTTTTGTTAGCAGTTTAATCTACGCGGTAACAATTCTATCTGGGGCCAACATGATGTATTTTGCACCATTTTTAATTATAAATGAACGCGATATAAGGTTTACGTCTCTAGGTGATGATGACGTAATAGGTTCTGCACGAATGTATGCAGACCGTTAGTTCGAGGCCTTTCGTAGTAAAAATCCGTCAGAGTAAGACGTTGAAGCTATCGCTCCCAAGTTATCTGAAGTTTTAACAGTTCTCCTACGTGGCTTAAGGAATTGTGAAGGTCGCCACTGATATTTAAGAAGATGCCGAACTTAAGTAGTCAAGTTCGATGATTTTTATGCAGAGGAATCTTTATGGGAGTGTTAAAGAAGATTACAATGTATTTTACATGTTGACCACACTTAGTTTTGTTAGCAGTTTAATATACGCGGTAACAATTCTATCTGAGGCCAACTTGATGTATTTATGCACTTATATGAATTGTAATTGAACGCGATGTAGATATTACGTCACTAAGTGATGATGACGCGTTAGGTGCTGCGCTAATTTATGCAGACCGTGAGTCGAGGCCTTCTGTTAGAATCTTCCGTCCTAGTCAGACGTGTTTTATGAGCTTCCGTGATTCGGTTGAGAATTCAAGTATTTTGTCAAGTGGCTTGTTGTTGGAGGCCGCCACTTTATTTATGATGAATCCGGATTCAAGAAGAAGTTCCGTGGATATTGTAGAAGTAAGTCTACTATAAGAAAAATCTACTCTAGAATCCTAGAGCAGAGACTCCGACGCCTAGCTGAGCCACAATTGGATGAGGTCTACTGCGGATTCCGAGCAAACCGAAGTACTCAAGACCTAATCTTCACACTCAGACAGCTGAGTGAAAAGGCCCTTGAGTATAAGAGTGAGATCCATCTTTGTTTCATAGATCTGGAAAAGGCGTTTGACAGGGTCCCCTGGAGCAAACTTTGGGACTGTTTGGCAAGGAAGAATATTCCAGCACCTCTGATTCATGCTATACAGAGCTTCTACAAGTCTTGCAGAAATTATGTGAGGACAGCAAACCATAAGTCAGAAGAGTTCAGGACCACCACTGGTGTAAGACAAGGTGATATCCTATCACCTTACCTCTTCATACTCCTTATGGACGATGTCATCAAGGCATGTAAGGAGAGAACAAGAAAGTATTCAGTGGGGGTACTGGAAGATGAGACAGGTCTATATTTCGGAGCTGGCATTTGCTGATGATGTTGCCCTGATTGCTAAATCAGAGGCACATCTCCAATCCAACCTGCGAGTCTGGAAGGAAGAGCTGGAGAAGAGAGGGATGGTCATAAGCAGCTCTAAAACAAAATCCATGGTGAGAAGAAAGAAGACATCAGATTAAGCTGGGAGAACAGATCCTGGAGCAGGTCGACCAATTTAAATACCTCGGAGCTATTATAGATCGAAAAGGAGGCATCAAAGAAGAGTTGGCCACTCGAAAAGCAGCAGCTGGGAGACTTTTTCAGGCAATAAATCGAGGATTCCTCAGCAAGAGAGAGGTTGGTAAGAAAACGAAGATGGCTGTATACCACTCCACCTATGTCTCAGTCTTGACATATGGATGTGAGTCATGGGCAATGACTACAATCCATAAAAGCCAGATCCAAACCTCAGAAATGAGGTATCTGAGGAAGGTGGTTGTAGTAACAAGAAGAGACATGGTACGCAACCAGACGATACGTCAAGGCCTTAAATCCTACCCCCTGCAGACCCAAGTAGAACAGTCCCAATTAAGATGGTTTGGCCATGTCTGCAGAATGGGAGAAGATCGGATACCACGACAAGCATGGGAAACAAAGAGCCAAGGATCCAGACCCCGAGTCCGCTGGGAGGACAACATTAGAGAATCTTTGAAGGACCGAGGACTAGAATGGAACCAGGCCAGGAGGAAGACAGCCGATAGGATAGTCTGGCGCTCTCTCTTCCAAACCTCTACACCTCACGGTAGAAGGGGAACGACTAAGTAAGTAAGTAAGTAAGTCTACTATAAGATTTTAAGCATCGTCACTTTCTCGTCCACATTACTTGAATGATACCTATTCTAAGGCATTTCTAGTACAGCGGCGAGATGTGTACAGATGGACTAACTGACTGAGATGATCTATGCCTTTATGATGTTTTATCCATGCATATATTTCAATGAAGAACTGTCGTTTTGTCAACATTAAATATGCCATGTTTCGTGGACCCAGCCACGAATGTCGTTCTCAACTTTATTGAAGTTCACTAACTGCCTTGACACCCATTACATTCTTTGTCGTGTCAGCACAGCTAACAATCTCTCTTACGCACTCAAACCACAACGTAACAAGAGAAGAAATGGTGAGCCCGTGATTGGGGATCGATTTGTCAAGAACTTTGTATCTACAAATTGAAGAAATTTCACGGTTATTGTGCGAACTTTGCCGTTGGAAGAAATTTACTTATGCCCAACGTTACTACGCATGCGCACTGGGAGTTCTGCCAAGGCACAGGTTCTTTCAACAAGATGTCAGCTGGCCAAGTTTTACTGAAACCTTCTATCAAGATAACATTTTTCAAATCTACCATGGCTTCACTTTGATCAAGGGAACTGCTGTTATGATGCCTGAATCCTGTTTCCAGCCAACAGTCTGCCTCCTGACGTAGCCTTATGGTGCATACGAGCGTCATCGGGGATTTTTTCGGCTGCATAAGATAAGTACTATTAGTACTTAAAAAAATTTTTTAACCAGGTTTCTTTATTGTTGGCAGTCCCTATCGCATCTCTATTTATTAATATACACTTGTATGTTATATGTATCTGTATGTATGTTTGTAATTTAGTTATGTTAGCGGTTGGTTGGGAATCATGAATTTTTTCTATACCTAAAACTGTATGGTCGAAAAGATTCATGATCGTTCTGTTAGGGCCATTTTTGAATAATTTCATTTGAGCAAAAGATTGACTGGAGTAAACTCGTCAAATATGCTGTCTGTTACTGAAATTAGTCAACAATATATATTTAGTTGTGACGTTTTGTCTACATACATTGTATTTTCATTGTACTCTGTTTCATTTTTCTTATTTGCGTCTTTGTTCGTTATACATTTGTAGGTCTAACCTTCCTGTCGTTTCGGTTTTTACAAAATAAGCTGTCTGTATTGGGTCCTGTACATGACTATGTTTTAGATTTTTGTTGTAGTTTGACCTAATTTACTGTTTTCGTAATTGTTTCAATAGTACAGTTTGATTTAGTTATTACAAGCGTTTGTCTCGTGTGTCGTTCGATCTTGTGGCGTGATATTGTTTGTAATATACTTTTGTTTTACTGTTCCTGTTGTCCTTTTCCTTCATAACACTTTCTTACTATGTATTGCATAGTGATTTATGCAAATTTTATATGATAACAATAATTATTGATTGCAGTATATTAGTAGGCCATTTGCCACTATTTGTTCGCCTGAGTAAGGCACATCAATAATAATAGATGCAAAATAAGTTTTTTTTTTTTGGGTGCTTACATGGGATTGTAAAGCAAATTGTAAGTTATATAGCTGACTAAGTGAGTCACAATAACAATTAAATATGGCTACTCTAGAATCTGTTATGAAGATTAGAAAGGAATTTGGCTATAAAGCAGAAGCCTTGAAAGAATTTGCCATGGCTGAGTTAGCTAGGGCAAAACAAGAATTAGCTGAACAGGAAGCTAAAGCTGAAAGAAGACGTCTTCAAGATATAGAATTAGAGGAGAAAAGACGTGTTGGTGAAAATAAAAGACTTGTTACAGAAACGGAAAAACTGCAACAGGAAAAGGTGTTGATGCTTCTTCGTTTAGAAGAAATAAAACTAAAAGCTCAGATTGGAAATAATAGCAAAAATGGTGATTCGAATACGGCTACTTCAGCACTTAACAATAAAGGTAATGATAAATTTAAATTACCAATATTTCACCCTACTTTTGATGGCGTGTCATGCTACCTTGCACGCTATGAGGGTGTATGCACTGCACATAAACTAGATAAATCATTATGAGTTACCAAACTGCTGCAATTTTTGAGTGGAGAACCTATGAATGCCATTACAACAATGGATGAGTCACTTATAAATGACTATGATGCTGCTAGAAAAGTACTATTACAACGTTTCCAACTTAATGAGGAAAGATATCGGGTTAAATTTAAGACAATG
Source organism: Oreohelix idahoensis (assembly GCA_024509875.1). Taxonomy (NCBI): domain Eukaryota; kingdom Metazoa; phylum Mollusca; class Gastropoda; order Stylommatophora; family Oreohelicidae; genus Oreohelix; species Oreohelix idahoensis. The sequence continues at coordinate 151,771 of JAMPIV010020740.1, forward strand.
ATTCCTGAGACAGGGAAAGACTTCTCTGAATCTGTCGCTGCCATACGACTTACTTTTAATAGATGGGTTCAACTATCAGGAATTGAGAAATCTTATGATACACTTGTGGATCTAATGCTAAGGGATAATGTGTTATCCTCAGTAAGCAAGCCATTTTGGTCTTTCTTACAGGAACACAAGCCATCAGACCTATCGTCTATGGAAATATTAGCAAGACAATACAGCATCGCACACCCGAATGCATACATTAGTAATAGTAAAGTTAAAAATTCTTTACCTGTTGCTTCAGCGACAACTTTTAATAATAATTTTAGAGCCAGATCTCACAGCCTAGACAGAAATTTCATGCCTAGGAAATATAATGAAAACAATTATGCTAGAAATAGTAACTTCAACAGAAATGATAACTATAATAGAGGTTCTGCATGTTACTCATTTGACTTTGATGTGGCAACAGCCAGAATGTTTAATTTGTAAATGGTACCCAAGTATCCGTACTCAGGGATTCAGGGTCGACGACTATTGGGATTAGACAGTCGCTTGTCCACCCTTCTTGTTATTCTGGAAAATGTGTTAAGTGTATCACTTTTGGGGGCACAATTGAATTTTACCCCACTGCTATTGTTGATATTCATACACCATTCTTTTCAGGGAAAGTTTACGTATGTTTATTGATTAATCCAGTCGCAGATCGATCTCACGGTCGGACGCATCCATGGGAGCAAGGACTGCTCACCAGTGGAAATTGAACTGTGGGAGCGACGACACAAGTTCACTACATTCACTGGCATTGATAGGGCTCGGTTATCTGCCATCAATTGCCATAGAGGTGGAACAGTATTTTCCAGTTTTGGTCTCTGTACCATTTTAGAAGATGATGAGGTTATCCCTCATAATGATGATAATAGTAATATCATGGTTGATATTCCTGTAAGTAATGACATTAACCCTACATGCACATCAACTGTCACTCGATTTGACAATGTTGTGCCTACATCTTATGATGTACCAATACACAAGTACATATCTGTTGCAACTACGACCTTGCACACATATTTTTATTTCTATTTGTGGCCTTTGTTCACCGGTATGCTGTTGTCATCTCGTTTGACATGCACCCATTTAATTAGAAGTTTATCTATAATCACACACATTTTCTTCGCAGAATGCTGTTGGTTATTTTGTTACTTTTTGTCTTTAATACGATGTCTGGTGCTTATTGCACTACTCATGAGACAGTGATGGTTCATTCCACCAGTGACATGCTTATACATGTTATGTCACATTCTGAGATGACCCAGGACACTCAGTCATCATTTCTTAGTCTTTCTAGTCATATGCTTAAAGAATTTCATACAATACCTAAGCATCTACAATCTCTTTTCCATGACAAGGACGACAATGTCAGTAGTTTTTGTAATTATTGTAACTTATCAGTGATTCAGGAGGAGGAATCTTCCTTCCCTGACATTCACATGTCTCCACCCATACCGGCTTTGCATTCTACGGAATCTTGGCGAGATGTTGATATCTCATCTTCTCTAACATTTCCACAATATTGCCAGGTATCCAATCTATTAGAATCATTTTCTGATGTTCTTACTGACCTACCTGGTAGAACATCCATTATCTCTCATGATATCATCCTTACTGATGATATTCCTATCCGTCTACGTCCATATCCTGTACCACTCCATTATAAAAATAACACAGAACTCGAACTAAATCAGATGTTGAGTTTGGGAATTAATGAAACTAGTAATTCTCCATATTCTTCTCCATTAGTTATTGTCCGGAAAAGGGATAATAATATTAGGTTATGCGTAGATTATCGCATACTAAATGCTAAAACAGTTTCAGACGCGGAACCTCATCCATTACTTGACGATCTACTTGCACGTCTATCCAATTTTAATCTATTCACTAAAATGGATCTAACTAAAGGTTATTGGCAGATTCCATTAACCGAAAATGCCAAACCTCTTACAGCGTTTTCGACACCACATGGTGTGGTGGAATGTCATGCCTTATGGGCTCATGAACGCACCTGCCACACTCATTCGAAAGATGCGCAAAATTTTGTCTCATAGGTCTGATATCATAACATACATTGATGATATCTGTTTGTTCAGTTCATCTTTTGAAGAACATTTCGTAGGACTTCGTTCTTTACTGGATACTCTTAGGTTAAATAATCTTATTGCAAGACCTACAAAAATCCAGATTGCATTTAAGGAACTTACTTTCCTATGGCATAGAGTTGGTTCTGGTCGTCTTCAGACGATACCTCAAAATGTTTGTAAGATCCTTAACTTATCTTTCCCTACTACGAAGAATTAAGTTCGCAGTTTACTGGGACTAGTCCAATACTGCAATCGATTCATTCCTAATTTATCTAATATCACAGCTGTGTTGTCATCCCTAATGCGGAAGGAAATACCAACAAAGGTAAGCTGGTCAAATGATTGCACTATTACATTTAACACAATTTTATATGTGTTTTCTAAACCTCCTATACTGAGGCTACCTAATATTGCCAAAGTTTATATACTCCGAACAGATGCAAGTAATTTCGGGCTCGGAGGATCTTTACTTCAGGTGCATGACGGAATTCTGCATATTGTCTTGTACATCTCACGGAAACTGACTGATGCTGAGATGAAGTACTCGGTCATTGAGAAAGAACTATTTGGAGTAATGTGGTCTATATAGAAATTGGAGTGCTATCTTCTAGGATCGCCGTTCATCGTCCAAACTGACCAAAAGACGGTCGCTGCTTTAAAACGAGCAAATCATTAAAACCCAAAACTAGCACGTTTTGCAATTTTGCTCCAACCGTAAAATTTTGAGATAGAATTTATTCCCGGATCTGACAATGTCGTCGCAGATTCGCTCTCCAGAAATCCATCTTCGATGCCAGAAAACTGATATTAATCACGACATGGTCAACTCACAAACCAGTTGTTAATCACGATCTTTGTACTCGAATTGCTTACCAGGATTTGTTTACTACTGGACTTAAACGCTGAACTCTTTGATATCTATTATCAACATTGTCGTGTAGGATAAAAACATTATTCTTTAAAACTTCGGACGTTGTGTGATACGCGGATGATGGAACTCTTTTCCTGGATTTTTTTTTCTTCAAAACTTAATGGACTATATGTTCTCGATTGTACTTTTTATTAATGTTAATAATGTTCTAATGCACATTTAAATGTTAATAGTTAAGTAATTAATTAAACTTAAAAGCATTAGTAGATAGATTAATTAATTAATTTATATCATTTATTCTTTGAATTATTAGACTGGTAGATAGACAACTCATGATTTATTCTGTCTTTCTATGCCATTATTTCTTACTTCCCTTTCTATGGTCTAATGTTAACTTTTTCTTGCTAAATATGTTTTGAACTATGTTACTTATTAAGTAATTTCTTTAGTATATGCTCTCCAATTTAACTAGAAATTTTATCTCACTAATTTTCTGATTTCGTTTATAACAATAATTTAATAATTTTGCATGGTCTTCTATATGTTTCATTTTTTTCTTTCTACATGTCTCCTTTAACATTATATTGTACTTTAGTATATATAACTATGCTTAATATTAATTTACTGTAGATGCTTCCGTAGTACTTTAGCACACCTCACTTTAATTTTATTGACGGTTGACGATATTCTCTATTTATTGACATGATGTATACTTAACTTAGTATTGACTTTCTTTTCACTTACAATTCCTTTTGACAACGCGTGGACATTGTTTATTGTAAACACATCTAGCCGTTTGTTCATACATTTTTTCGCGATTTTTTTCTTAAACCTCAATTCGATTTTTTTAGGTAAATTTTTAGTCTTGAAAAATTGAAAAAAAAAATAATAATTTTAATAATTTTTTTTCAACCCAACGGGGAAGAGAATTGTTAAAGAACATTATAATGTATTTTACATGTTGACCACACTTACGTTTGTTAGCAGTTTAATATACGCGGTAACAATCCTATCTGGGGCCAACATGATGTATTTATGCACTTATATGTATTTTAATTGAACGCGATATAGATATTACGTCACATGGTGATGATGACGCGTTAGGTGCTACGCTAATTTATGCAGACCGTTAGCCGGGGCCTTCTGTTAGATTCTTCCGTCCTAGTAAGATGTGTTTTTACAAGCTCCCGTGATTCTATTAAGAAGTCAAGTATTTTGTCGGTGGCATGTACGTTGGAGGCCGCCACTTTATTTATGATGACTCCAGACTCAAGTATAAGTCCCGTGGATATTATAGACGTAAGTCTTCTATGAAATTTTAAGCATCGTCACTTGCCGTCCACATTACTTGAATGTTAACCTGTTCAGGGCATTCGAAGTACAGAGGCGAGACGTGTACAGATGGACTGACTGACTGAGATATTCTATGCCTTTATGATGTTTTACTCATGCATGCAACTTTCATGAAGAACTGTCGTCTTGTCTACATTAAACATGCCATGTTCGTGGACCCAACCACGAAGATCGTTCTGAACTGTATTAACGTTCACGCACTGCCTTGACACCCACTGCATTTCGTTTGTCGTGTCAGCACAGCTCACACCCTCTCTTACGTACACAAAAACCTAACGTAACAATGTCCTAACAATGTTAGGCTAACATCTAATCTGTCGACGATGTAATCAGTCTGTATGTAACGAGTAAGCCACCCACCAAATTATGGCGGTAAATTATTATGTTGTGATCTATATGCATGCCCTGATGATGGCACTAAATTCCCCTGTGGTCATTTAATTAATTTTCAGTTTGCATTAGAAGTATCGAAACATGGGGAAAAAGCACATCCGGTGCTAGTGAAGAATACTGGGAAGAATTCGCGTTGCTTCAACGCTTGCGCAATTTAGTTCCAATCAAATAAAAAAAAAGATAATAATAATTACACCATGAAAACCAATTGCAACCTCTTTGGGAAATATGTGACCAACTTGACAGATATGAAAATTAGTGTGGTTAATAGTGTCATTAGCAGCTTTTTTCAAATATCGCATGTCACGAAACGTTGTTTTATGCTGTTTTTTGTTTCTGGAACGATATTCCGTATTTTCCCGAAAAGTCGGTGGGGATTTTTCTTTGCCTGTTACAGTTCGTTTCCTCAAACAATTAATAATATGGGGATAGCCTAGCTAGAGTAGGAAATATCGACATTGTCCTATTTCCACGCAACCTGCCTAAGGAAAATTCTCCGAATCTGTTGGCCGAACACTATCACCAATCAAGAACTGCTTACTCGGAGCAACCAAGAGGATAAGCAAACCATCATAGCTGGCAGACGCTGGAGTTGGGTTGGCCACGTCCTCAGAAGAGACCCTGATGCCATCACAAGAACTGCTATGCCATGGACCCCTGAAGGAAAGAGAAAGAGGGGTTGACAAAGAAAGAACTCGGCGGAGAACTGTGGTTCTTCCAGCGGTGAATTTACCGTGGGGTCGTTTGTTTTTGCGGATTGTCAGCATCCAAGGGCGAGGAAAGGGTGATCATCTCGCCGTCTGCTATTCGCCAACAAGCTGTATGTACTTCAAGCGGAGCATTAACGCAGGTGTGCCAAAGAAGAAGGACTGGTTGGGAGGGGGGGGAGTGGACCCAGAAAAGTGCTTGAGAGGGGAAGAGATTGTAGTGACTGGGTGCCAGGGTCATTACGTGGAAATTTAAAAGCTGTGTTGCTGACTAGAAGAAGTCAGTGGGGTATCTGTGTGTGTAGGGACTCTTATTATTTCAGAGTTCCCTGCTGAAGGTTTATCATCAACATCTCCCTAACAACAGCTAGAGTATAAATCAGGGTGGATTATTATCATTAGTATTATGTTTACTAGAATTGTGGTGACTTGATTCTTTTTTTTTTTTTTTTTTTTTGTGTGAAACGCATTTGTATGATTTGATGGTTTGTGATATTAATACTTCTCTTATTTTGCCATATATTTTGTGGTTACTAAAGTAGATCTATACGTGGATCTGACTACCTTTCTATCTGTACTTGTACTCTACTATCTGTACCTGTACTGTTTGTTTGCGGAGACACAAATGTGCACTAAACCTTACTCCAAGTAAGAGAGAGAGGCAGAGTGCCAGTAGTTGCGTAACAAAGTCATTGAGTGGTAGGAGGGAGAGTCAGTATCTGTTCTTTGCTACTGATAACTATAAGTCACTCTATCCACACTCAACGCCATAACTCATCTATCTTCTTATTCTTCACTCAGACGTTTGTCGTGTCTCAGACGTCACTCAGACTTCTGTCTTGTCTCAGGCAGGCTTGTTAAATCCACCCATGACACATACAAGACACCACCTAGGCGTTATGGCCATTGACTGCTTTGATAGTCGGCGGCTAAGGATCAAAGAAGAAGAGGACTCTGCCTTGCATGAATAAACATTGATATGTCTCTACTTACTTACTTACTTAGTCGTTCCCCTTCTACCGTGAGGTGTAGAGGTTTGGAAGAGAGAGCGCCAGACTATCCTATTAGCTGTCTTCCTCCTGGCCTTGTTCCATTCTAGTCCTCGGTCCTTCAAAGATTGTCTAATGTTGTCCTCCCAGCGGACTCTGGGTCGTCCTCGGGGTCTGGATCCTTAGCTCTTTGTTTCCCATGCTTGTCGTGGTATCCGATCTTCTCCCATTCTGCAGACATGGCCAAACCATCTTAATTGGGACTGTTCTACTTGGGTCTGCAGGGGGTAGGATTTAAGGCCTTGACGTATCGTCTGGTTGCGTATCATGTCTCTTCTTGTTACTTCAACCACCTTCCATTTATAAATTTTCCTCACAGTGATCCTTTATGTATTATGACCAAGTTTGAAACTGATAGCAAAGAAGTGACATAGTTATATTAGTAATTAGCTGCTGCTTGGTGAAATGGATACTTTCAAAGTGTTTGATTGTCAGACAATGAATATGTGAAATGTTCCTTTGATAACTTAATAATACTTCTGTGTTAACATACTCTGTGAACATTCTGTCCTGGTATTTTAATTCTTTTACTTATTCGATTAATGTAAAAGTAATTTTGAGTTCCTAGGGCTTTATCTCACTTTCACTGGTTCTTTTTCAGATATACTGACATGTATCTTGTACGTTGAATGCATGTGTGCAAATGATTCTGCTCTTTATGCTTTCCTGTAGTTCTTTTATCTCATTGTCTTCTAGGCTTGCAATTTTGTGTTTTCTTTCTATGTGTGAAGAAAAATCTTGTCATGTATAAAATCTTAATAATTCGTTTATTGTATTTATTATTTTCGTTTGCTATTTAAATGAGCTTGTTTGTTTGTATATTTAATTTGGTGTTTAGAAAGAACTGGTGCATCTTTGTTCGTGTCTGAAGCCCAACGGTATTTTGCTAGTTTGCTTCAAGTAGAGATTTATATTCTGTTCAAGTATCAATGTATAACATTTTTTAACACGACTTAAGATTAAGCCTGCGCTTGTTTAGTAATTTCCACTGTTATAGTTATTGACAGCTTCTGCCTTTTGTGTAATTTTTCTAGAAGGTGTATTAAATTTATGTTAATAAGTTTTATTGCCATTTTGTACAATTTCTATTTTATACTGTTTGTTCCCTTTTATTTAAAAAAATCTTTCTTACAAATATTTTTTTAGTTGTATTGAGGAATATGTAACAATGTTGTCTCATAATTCTCTATGGTTTCTGTTAATTAAGTACCGGATCTTCTTTGCTGCAATAAATAATTGAGACTATGTTCAAATACTCATGTCTCATTTTAAGCACTTGTTTTGAACTCGATTGGGAATACTTGCTGAGGACTGGCATACCTGCCTTATATTATCTCAAGATTTTTATTTTTGCCGGCATACCTTCTTGCTAAGTATTATCTAAAATAATTATTTCCTTGTCTGAATTTATTCAGATATGGTAGAAAATTGTTTTTGTTCTCAATTACCAGGACTATTAAAAGTCATAAATTTTAAAATATCGGATGTATTAGTTTAACAATTTTCCTGAAATTTCTTATATGATCCTGAAATTGTTGCAGGTGAAGTAAGACTTACCTGAGACAACAATAGTGACGCTTGTTAATTTCTCTTTTCTTGGTATCCACCACGCCATAGTATCTGCTACGATTGGAACATTGGCGTGCTATGGAGATGAAAGAAATGTTTTTGAGATAATCATTTATAGTGAATGGAATATAATCGAGAGATTAGGAAAACGGATCAAAGATATCAGACTAATGAACATCCGAAGCAGATGAATATAAGAAAAGATAAGTGTCACGGGATTTACTCCCCTTGCTCTGCAGTGATGGTCCAAAAATGGCCAAACTTCATTGTATCTACTGTGGTCTTCGAAGGTCTTGTAGCGAAATCTGTGAGATAATTGCTAATTTCAGTAAGATTTTAGTCCTATGATAATAGGTGGACCCGCCCTCGGGTGTCTGACTGTTGGCATCTTCGGCGCCAGTAGAGCGCTGCCTTTGGTGCAGTGGAAATGCTTAAAAAATGACTCGCCGTAAAAAATCTAACACGCCTTTTAGTTTCGGTTTCGAGACGTACAATTAACAATTTAACATCTTGCCCGATCTGCTGCACGAAATTGAGGCAAGACTTATAATTAACGATTTGCCAGAACTATGACACCAAACTACGTTCTGAATTAACGTAATACTTTTACGTTAAAATTAGTAGTAACTCGGAAATTTTCCAGAAGTAAGAACGAAACGATTGTAATAATTAACGCCAACACTACCACGTTTTGAAAAAAAACCTCTTCGCTCTGCACGCGGTTCCTTTACTATATACATGCTGTGGGCAAAGCCAGCAGATATAAACACACAGACAGTTTAAATTCTCGCCACATAGTGTATTTCTGACGTCACTCAAACTAGTTGGTTTATTTAAATAATGAAAAAAATGATAGAGAATGAGGGGGGAAGATGGCCGACTTGTGTAAAAGTTATGTTTGACGATTGACAGTGACAAAACGGAAAATCTAAACCATAATGAAACTGACCATAAAAATCATATATTAGGATAGCTTAGTGTCTCCTGAGAAATAATATGTTTTAAAATATATGGTAGTCTAATTATTAGCCACGTTATTGAGATAATACTATATGTCTACGCACGCTAGGACGGACAGACTGTTGTTCTTGCTCGTTACACATAACGTTATTGCGGACGCAAGTTTAAAAAAGAGGCATTGGAGTAATTCAAATCTGATTGGCTGGTATAGGAGTAGAGGAGTAAAAGGGGGGGGGGGAGGTAGGAAAATGTTAACCAAAACTAAACATCTTTTTGTATTGGCATAACTAACGCAGACTGACCAATGGACTACGAGACACATAGTTTGTTTGGAATTTTGTTTTTGTTTTTTCAAAACTAAATTCAAAATTTGGTAGTTGCCTGATTTCATTGGCCAGCTCTAATAGATATTGGCCAAAGGCATAGGGGTCTCGTGGCCATTTGACAAGAAATTTTTATATCAACAAGTACGTTGAGAGCAGATGTGATAAATTGTAAAAATAAATACTAAATTCACAGTATGGACAGGGCAGAGAAAACTGAGGCCATATCTTTTGCCAGTCAACGTTATTTGTGACATATTTCTTTGAAATTTGTGGTAAGAATGCTTTATGTATTAATATGCTTGATTAAAACTGTAAAAGTTAGATACTGCTATTGGGAAAAGTAAAGGACATGCCGAGAGCAAACATTATTGAGTCCTCACATTGAACTGTATTTGACTGTTTCATATTGTTATGATTTGTATTAATATTATTGTATTAGAAGATGTTAGTAAGCCTCAGTGTTCCATGAACACTCTTCAACATGCCTAGAGCGTTTATAATTAAGAAAAGAAAAAAAATCATACAAAAGGAGATGTGGTTACTCCACGTTATTGTATTGAAGAAAACTATGGAAAAGTACAGTGGCGTATCTGCCATAGTGTCCTGAGGTGTGGTCACAGAAAGTTGTGAGTCATATAAATTAGGGGCTGGTGCACCTGTATGCAAAAGAGGCTGACCCCATACCATCATGTGCACAATAGTGATAAGAAATTGTGATCAGATGTGAAAAGGCCATGGTGTCTTTTATTGCAGGGTTTTTTATTTCCTGTTACCAGCCGGTGACAGGAAACCTGATGAGTGATTGTAAAGAAAAAAGTCTCTTTTCAAAAGTTTATGCTGTCAGCAAATAGCCTGAAGGAGCTTGTGTGTGCCGATCTCTATATATTCTCTGCAGCGACATACTGACTTGTTATCTTCATACCAAGAATCCCAGGTGATGTGTTAACATCTGGGACTTCTGACACTTCATTCAAATAAACATTGTTATTTCCAAGAATAAACAGAATTACATGGGGCGTGACGAAACAACAGCTCCTCCTAACAATTGACTAACACTAGAAGATATTAAAGTTTTAGTCTGTGAATACATCTACAGGAATAAGATAGTGACATTATACTTATCGGACAAAGAGTCCAAACATTTTAGTTAATCAGTATATGTAACATATATTTTCCTCATTTTAAAGACCTGTCCAAAAGAGATGGCGGGACAGGCAGATTAAATTGTACAAAGAAAAGAATTAAATTTTAAAGAAAACTTTAACCACAGTCTTATTCATTTCCTTATAGTGAGTTAAAGTGTAGTGTGTTGATGTACCACCATTGTCATTTCACCCCTAGACACTAGTCACATCAGACACCAGCCACTAGAATAAAAATACAGACCGGGTGAGATCAAGGGAGGTAGCGTTAGGTTCTCTGATAATACATCATCATCTTCTTTAGAGTCAGGGGCCTACATTTGCTTGACCTCACACGGTTGGCACAGACACAGCTTTCTTTTCTTTTAGGTACCATCTTAACCTCCCCAGCAAATTATACTTGCTACATATATTGGTAGGCTTGTCCGGGATTTGAACTTCTAGTACTACATAAATTGGGGTCCTGGTCTGGGATTTAGCAGTAACAACATTTCTTTTTACCAAGGGAATCCCCATTGTTAATATTGCCCAAGATTTGGGAAATTGATGAAGTGTCAGAGCCTGGAATAATTAATTAGAGTTGTACTTATTTTATAAATTGAGTTAGAACATTTTAGTATTTATCAGATGGCAGATTTGGCCAAGATTCGCTCTGCTGCTGTGCAGACTGCCAGAGACATGAACATGGAGGGTCAAGTCTTAATTGACTATGTCACCTCAGAATGTGATAAGTTTATTGCTAGGGAAGAACATAGATTAGCTGAAGAGAGGAGAATGCAGTTAGAAGATGCTAGGGAGATGAAGAAATTAGAGTTAGATAGAGAGGCTCAGAAAGAAATTAAAAAGTTGCAAATTGAGGCTGAGAAGGAGGCTAGGGCCTTAGAGGCTGATAGAGAGGCTGAAATTAAGAGGCTCCAATTTGAGGAGAGAAAAAGTGAGGCTGAAGAAAAACGACTGCAAAGGGAAGCAGAAGATAAAAGATTAGAGAGGGAAGCCGAGGATAAAAGATTAGAGAGGGAAGCAGAAGCAGAAGATAAAAGATTACAGAGGGAGCAAGAGCTACGACTGAGGGAGCTGGAGTTACAAGGCCATGCTCCTGACTATGGTCACAGCCCCTCTACCTCTGATGCTACTGCTAGTCAGGGGGCCTCACACTCAGCCATGGGGTTTCACTTAGATTATTTTGTTGAGAGAGACGATGATATTGAAGCATATTTAAGTAGGTACGAGGTATTAGCTACAACTTATGGGCTAAAAAAAGAAAGATGGGGCCTGAAGTTATCCCAAGGTCTTCGGGGAACAGCTTATGAAGTTTTTTCCAAAATGAGGAAGGAATGACCAAGACAATTATGACATGGTAAAGCAAGCTCTTTTGCTAAGGTATGAAAAGAACGGAGAATTTTATAGGAAAAAAATTTAGAAATGCCAAGCTACTGACGAGCGAGACCTATCACCAGTTCTCTGCACGTTTAGAGACGTACTTGGAGAAATGGACTGCTCTGGGGAAAACTCAAGATCTAAAAGAAATGATCCTTATTGAGCAATTGAGAGAGTCCATTGCTCCAGACTTGAGAAAGTTTCTCATGGAACAAGGTGCAGAGAGGCTGGGTGAGTTACTTAATGTCGCTGAGAGGTATCAGGCAGCCCAGGCAGAGGTAGCTAGCGCCAAAAAGAAACAAGTAGATAATTATAAGGCTCCACAAAACTTTAATAAATTTGACCACAAAGGTAAGCCAAACTTTGATAGGCCACGAAATGACTTTAAAAACAAAAACCCACAGTTCAAGGACAGAAAATATGATGGAAGAAAACCTTTTCATCAAGGTAGATTGTATTGTAAATGGTGTAAGAGAGAGGGTCATGACATCAAATTTTGTACTAGTAAACCTTCTGGATTTGCTGCTATGAAAAGGAGGAACAAGGGAGAAAAGGACAAACCTACTGGACAGCAGGAACCTTATCACCCCCCAGTGTGTGAGGATGTAGTCTGCAATGGGGCCACCATTAGGTGCCTCTATGACACAGGTTTAGATTTTGATTCTGTCGTGAGTACGCACTTGGTGAACCCAGATCAGTATACCACAGAAATAGTGGAGATACAAGGGGCGACCAAGGACCTACCACTCGTGAAACTTCCCATTGCAAGGATAACAGTGAAAACTCGCTATGTGGAAGGAATAATCAGAGCAGCAGTGCTAGACGCACGCATTTACTTTCTGATATTGGGGTGTCGTTATGTCTTCTTGGGGAATCCCAAGAGACCTGTGGTCATGGCAGCAGTGCAGACCAGATCACAGTCCAAGAAGGAAGAAGATGAACCTATCAATACTCATCCAGAAGAGATGAGGAAGGCACAGGCTGAGGATAGGTCACTCAAGCCTTGTTTTAAAAAATTACCTAAATGCCACACACCTCCAAGCAAGTGAGATTATTATATGAAGAACAAATTGTTATATAGGAAGACCGGAACTGGAACAAATGGTCATGGACAACTGGTACTTCCTACTTCATATAGGGAGAGAGTGTTGGAATTAGGACATGCGATTTCCTTCAGTGGTCACATGGGGATCAGCGCAACAGGACATCGTATAGCTTGTCATTATTTCTGGCCAGGGATAAAGGAGGATATAAAGAGATATGTAAAATCCTGTCCAGAATGTCAGAGCGTAGTTCCGAAGCATTGGACTGCTCCAGCAACTCTAGGGGAAATGGCCATAGTGGGAACACCTTTTGAGAGAGTTGCAGTGGATATTGTGGGACCTCTCACTCGGACCACGAGGAGGAACAGTTACATCCTTACTCTGGTGGACACTTGTTCTATGTGGGGAGAGGCGGTAGCCTGTCGTCAATCGATTCGAAACATGTGGCAGAGGCATTACTTACTATATTCACGAGGTTAGGATTCCCGCATCAAATTTTGACTGATAACGGCTCACATTTCAAGGGGAAACTAACAGAAGAAGTTTTTAGGTTATTTCAAGCCAAGCACTTTCATTGTAGTCCGTATCATCCCCAAGGGAACGGCCAGGTAGAGAGGTTCAATGGGACTCTCATTTCTATCCTGAGAAAGCTGGCCCATGAAAAACCTGATACGTAGGACCAATATTTGCCCGCTGCGTTGTTTACGTATCGGGAAGTTCCACATAATTCAACCGGGATGGCACCCGCAACCCTGTTGTTAGGGAGGCCAATAAAAAGTCCACTGGAAGCCTTGTTAAGGACGTGGACAGATGAGACGGCAGAAGAGACTGTTACCTCATCATATCAATATGTGAACGAACTGACCACTCGTTTAAAAACTAGTTGGAAACTGGCAAATGAAAATTTGAGACAGGCCAGGAAAAAGCATGCTGCTTATTATAACAAAAAAGCGAAGGATGGGGAGCTTGCTGTAGGGGAGAAGGTGCTTCTTCTATTACCAGGCAGCAGCAATAAACTTCAAATCGGATGGGAAGGTCCATATACAGTTTTGGAAAAGGTATCCAGAACAAATTATAAGATAGACAAGAAGGGAAAGGAAAAAGTCTGTCATGTGAACCTTTTGAAGAAATATCTGGACAGACAAATCCAGGAAGGAACACACTTAATGGCCTTGTCTATCGCAACTGAAATGAAAAATGATCCTCTCACCTCATTTGAATATCCATTGAAACCCACTGGAACGTTTGCCCAGGTTAAAATCAGTAATCACCTGACAAAAGTACAGAGGGAGAAGATTCAAAAGGTCCTGGAGAAACATACAGACGTGTTAACGGATACGCCGGGGCACACCAATTAGTTGGAATATGATATGAAACTACTAGACCCAACACCCATCTGTATGAGGCCTTATTCTATTCCTTTCGCTAAGGAAAAAGCTTTGAAAGAGGAGATAGATTATTTGTTACAAGAAGGGATTATTTCTCACAGTGAATCTCCTTATAGTTCTTGTGTGGTTTTGTTGCGAAAACCATCTGGAGAACATAGACTGTGCATAGATTACAGGAAACTGAATGCTGTCACAGAAGGTCAGGTGGATCCATTACCTGATACTACTCAACTATTTGCCAGGTTGAACAAGGCAAAATATTTTTCTAAGGTGGATCTTAGCAAAGGCTATTATCAAATTCCAGTAAAGCCTTAGGTTCGACCTTACTTAGCCTTTAGCACCTCGGAAGGTCATAATGAGTTCAACATGTTGCCGTTTGGGTTGAAAAATGCCCCGAGTGTGTTTTCTAGGATGATGCGAAAATTGTTGGATCCCCTAAAAAATCCATGTATCTCGAATTTTATGGATGATATCCTCATTGCTACTGAAACATGTGTGGAACACGTTAACTCTTTGAATATGCTGTTTGATAGACTCAGAGAGACTAACTTGACTGCTAGACCAACAAAATGTTGTATTGTTGTAAAGAGTTGGAATTCTTGGGACATACCGTACATCAGGGTAGCATGACCCCTGACCCCAAGAATCTGGAGAAATTGAAAAGAGCACCGAGGCCACAAACAAAGAAAGATGTGCGATCTTTTGTGTCTTTGTGTGGTTTTTACCAAAAGTACATTACACATTTTAACTCTATATGTGCTCCTCTGACGGATTTAACTTGTAAAGGACAACCTGATACAATTAATTGGTCAGCACATTGTGAATTGGCTTACCAGGAGTTAAAAGAAAAACTCACAAGCAGGCCGGTATTGAGATTGCCTGACTTGAATCAAGAATTTGTCGTGAGAAGTGACGCAAGCAATGTGGGCCTAGGCGCTACATTGTTGCAACGGTCCTCCTCACAAGATGGGGAATTGAACCCAGTCGCTTATGCAAGCCGCAAGTTGAACAAAGCGGAAAAAAATTATTCAACAAGTGAAAAGGAATGTTTGGCTTTAATATGGGCTATAAAAAAATTCCAGATTTATCTATATGGCAGGACATTTGTGATCAAAACAGATCATCAGCCTCTAGTATTCTTATCACAGGCAAAGCATGAAAATGCCAGATTATTAAGATGGTCTTTATTATTACAGCCATATTCATTTATGATTGAATATATTCCCGGCTCTCAGAAAGTCGGTGCCGATTTTTTGAGTAGACATCCTTATGATGAGAATCAGAAAGACGCGTAAGACTTCATTTGCGCTAAGTTATCTCACAGATTGAAACCTGCTATGGATGCATGTTTTAGGAAGGGAGGTGTGTAGCGAAATCTGTGAGATAATTGCTAATTTCAGTAAGATTTTAGTCCTATGATAATAGGTAGACCCGCCCTCGGGTGTCTGACTGTTGGCATCTTCGGCGCCAGTAGAGCGCTGCCTTTGGTGCAGTGGAAATGCTTAAAAAATGACTCGCCGTAAAAAAATCTAACACGCCTTTTAGTTTCGGTTTCGAAACGTACAATTAACAATTTAACATCTTGCCCGATCTGCTGCACGAAATTGAGGCAAGACTTATAATTAACGATCTGCCAGAACTGTGACACCAAAGTACGTTCGGAATTAACGTAATACTTTAACTTTAACGTTAAAATTAGTAGTAACTCGGACATTTTCCAGTAGTAAGAACGAAACGATTGTAATAATTAACGCCAAAACTACCACGTTTTGAAGAAAAAAACCTCTTCGCTCTGCACGCGGTTCCTTTACTATATACACGCTGTGGGCAAAGCCAGCAGATATAAACACAAAGACAGTTAAAATTCTCGCCGCGTAGTGTATTTCTGACGTCACTCAAACTTGTTGGTTTATTTGAATTATGAAAAAAATGATAGAGAATGAGGGGGGAAGATGGCCGACTTGTGTAAAAGTTATATTTGACGATTGACAATGACAAAACGGAAAATCTAAACCATAATGAAACTGACCATACAAATCATATATTAGGATAGCTTAGTGTCTCCTGGGAAATAATATGTTTTAAAATATATGGTAGTCTAATTATTAGCCACGTTTTTGAGATAATACTATATGTCTACGCACGCTAGGACGGACAGACTGTTGTTCTTGCTCGTTACACATAACGTTATTGGGGACGCAAGTTTAAAAAAGAGGCATTGGAGTAATTCAAATCTGATTGGGTGGTATAGGAATAGAGGAGTAAAGGGGGGGAGGTAGGAAAATGTTAACCAAAACTAAAAATCTTTTTGTATTGGCATAACTAACGCAGACTGACCAATGGACTACGAGACACATAGTTTGTTTGGAATTTTGTTTTTGTTTTTTCAAAACTAAATTCAAAATTTGGTAGTTGCCTGATTTCATTGGCCAGCTCTAATAGATATTGGCCAAAGGCATAGGGGTCTCGTGGCCATTTGACAAGAAATTTTTATATCAACAAGTACGTTGAGAGCAGATGTGATAAATTGTAAAAATACATACTAAATTCACAGTCTGGACAAGGCAGAGAAAACTGAGGCCATATCTTTTGCCAGTCAACGTTATTTGTGACATATTTCTTTGAAATTTGTGGTAAGAATGCTTTATGAATTAATATGCTTGATTAAAACTGCAAAAGTTAGATACTGCTATTGGGAAAAGTAAAGGACATGCCGGGAGCAAACATTATTGAGTCCTCACATTGAACTGTATTTGACTGTTTCATCTTGTTATGATTTGTATTAATATTATTGTATTAGAAGATGTTAGTAAGCCCCAGTGTTCCATGAACACTCTTCAACATGCCTAGAGCGTTTATAATTAAGAAAAGAAAAATCATACAAAAGTGGTACTTGTTCAAGATCTAGCTCAAAACCCAGAAACGAGTTAACCCATTCTGTCGTAGATTTTGATAGGTATTTAAGATAGATTCTGGTCCCTTCTGAATAGAACTGGAAAAGGTGGTAACTCAGTGAGAGATAAGGTAAAGAAATAGATTTTCAAGAGTGAACAGTTAAAGGTAGAATATGTCACTGGATTGAGAAGATACTCTAGTCCAGCCTATCGTTACGACTGTAATATATTCATCAGACAATTCTCCTACCCATATATATTAGCATATACGCTATAAACCACTCACATACACACACACAGATAAGTGACGACAACTAGACGCACAAACGTGAAAACTATAGTAAATGAGATATGACTTTTGGGCTGAGCTGACCAACACAGGTAATTAAGTTTTGTTTAAAGTTTATTATCATAAAGAAAACTTCACAACATCCAATATCAATAGCAATAGAATATCATAGGTTACAGAAATTAAAAGAAAAAAATATAAACCCATAAGTGCACTCCCCCCTCTGTTGAGATAGGACCCCGCAAGGAAAAGTTATTAACCCCAAAAAGGTCAAAAGATTGGCGCTATGGTATAGAATTTGACTATACTGTAAAGAACAGATTTTCTAATTAGTCTATCCTAAAAGAATAACAGTATTAGCAACAAAAGAAGAACAGCAAAGTGAGTACAATAATTTTACCACAGAAGAATGATTCACTCAGTCTTTCTCTCGCTTGTGACAACATGTGGCCACATTCAGTCTCGCTTACCTAATTTCTGATTAACAATATCTGGAACATATCTCCATGGTACAAACAGCAAATCCAGTGTTGGGTTTTGGTAAAATAAGCCCCAGTTCCTCCAAGATTAATAATCCTCCTCTTTGGGGAACGCTTACTTTGGTAATGATAATTGGATCTGTTTATGTCACATCAATTAGTCCAGGTAGGAAATTAATTACAAGATCTAATGTTCACAGTGTACAGTAGTGTGTAATTCCGTTAGTTAAAGAGAATTTAAGGTAGGTAAATCTCTCTGGATAAATCCTCGCCACAACACAGTGGTCGGTATTCGGGTAATGTTACGTTTGATATTTTCATCACAGCGGGCTGAATGTAAATACAAAATGGAAAAGAATCTGGGTAGCTATATGTAAATTTATATTTATTCTTAGTGTCATAAATTTGTACTCTCTCTCTCTCTCTCTCTCTCTCTGGGTGAAACAAGAGAGAGCCGAACAGGTCAACTTGGAAGACCCGATATTACACAAGAATGTTTTTGGTAATGTTTGACTTAGACTAGACCCCCTTTTTCTCAGATTTAGGCCTAAGCCGCTGGTAGGTTTGGTTTGTGATCCGTACTAGATTTAGGAAGAAAATACAAAACATTTTAACAATACTATAAATATCCTAATCTAACACGCGTTAGGTAAGACCCTTTAACCACTCCGGTATTAAATTAGATTAAAAAAAACTACAATATCAGTATTCTATCCTAACCCGCGTAAAAGGTATGATTTCTTATTCACGCGGTTATTAAATTTGATTCAGAAACCACAAGGGTCTAGCTTACCTTATCGTTTTTCACGCGTGAAATAAGCGCTAGAATTTATAAAATTACACATACTGAATTAGGAATAAATATATATCTATTTCGTCAGTACTCAATCGCTTAGTGCATTTAACTAGTCAGTTAAAACATCTCTTACTGGGTAATAGCAATTAATTAGATTTACGTTACGGCTGGAAAAATAGCTATATATTTGTTTAATCTGCTAGCCAATTAACACAGTAAATCCTAGTGAAATATGATGAAGAACTTTAACAATTAAATCACTCAAAATGACAGAATATATATTTACCGAAACACAGAAAATGAAATTATCTCCAACGAAAATATTAAGAAATCCACTTTAACAATGGTCTAGGATTCGAAGCTAGATATTCCAAAAAATTCGGAGGCTACTAGATAAATGATTTTAAAAGCTGGGGTATATATATTAACTAGGTATAAATTTGCTAGCCAGTGCGAGATATCACGCCTTAACCAGGATTTCGGGCAAATCTGCGGTTCATTTCTGAATGAAAGCTTTATTTCACGCTTATGCAGCCAACATAGACTTTGCCAACGAGCAAACCATCTTTTGATCTTGGCTCGTACTGTAGCTAATTACATTGCCTGGGACTCACGAACGGACGGGTGATGTCGGTAACTGTGGTTATTGCCCCTTTTCTTTCCTTCATTAGCTTGTCCCCCTGAGAAAATGTAATCATCAAAGGTACGTCTTTTGACTTACCGCCCTTGATTCTACAAATATACGACCATTTCTCTGATCTGTCACTTTTTCAACGATTGCCCAATCAATTGCGTGATAATTCAGTTAACGGCTCTGGACTAGCTAATAGGTCTGTTTGTAAACATTCCTAGTGCCTGTAAGACATAGAGAAACGAAAACAGGCGTGGCTAAATTATGAGTTAGACAGATATCGATGTTCATGCCTTCTGCGTTAAAAAGCGTGAATATTAATAAGAAAGCAAAGGTGAGAAACCCAGGTGGGAGCAAAGGCGTGCGGATAACTGTAATCTATTTAGGTAAACGTCACAGTTCGTCTCGGCTTGAAGATATGAAACCATTTTATGTCTACTTTATGAAAATAAGTTACCTATATCCGTAGCTTCCGGGTGATTGTTTTCTTGAATCTCATCCCCCTCCTCCTTCGTACTCCAATTCCGACTCATAAAGTACGCTCCTACGTTTTCCTTTCCTGGTATGTATTCTACTTTAAAAGAGTATATGCTTAGCAACAAAGCCCAACGCATTATCGTCGCATTGAATTCCTTATTCGCTCCAAAAAACGCCTGTGGAGCATGATCTGTTTGCACCGTGAATGATACTCCGTACAGATATTCATGGTGTCTCCTTATCCCATGAAACAGTGCCAGACATTCTCTTTCCACTGTGGAATAGTTTCGTTCTGCTTTATTCAATTTACGACTGCCGTATGCCACTGGGAATAGCCGGTTCGGATCATCGTCGCCTGCTTGGAGCAGAGTTGACCCGATGCCTTGACCCGATGCGTCGACCCGCAATATAAAGGGTTTGGTAATGTCAGGTAATCATAAAATTGTATATTCAGACAGCTGTTCCTTGAGCGTGACGTAGGCGTTTTCGCACTTCGAATCAAAGATAACTTTCTCAGGTCGCGCCTTCTTTGTAAGGTCAGTAAGGGGTGCAGTCAACCCATTGACGTTTTTGATGAATTTCTGGTAATATGCACACAGTGATAGGAACGACCGTGTTTCTCTCTTTGTTCTTGGCCTTTTCTCTGCACGTATTTTTTATACGTTCTTAGCAACTGGCCACATAGAACCGTGAGAAATGGTATGCCCCAGGAAGTCAAGCTTTTCGAAGCCGATTAAACATTTGCTAGGTCTAGCTGTAAGACCAGTTTCCTGTAGTCTCCTGAGGAGCATAGCAACCGTAGCAATGTGTTCTTCGTAGGTATTCGTTGCAACTAGCATATCATCCATAACGTTGTGTATATGTGGACTGTGCAATGGTTCTAAAAGATTTTCATCATCCTTGTGAAGACTCCTGGTGCGTTGTGTAACCCGAATGGCATCACGTTGAACGTATAGTGTCCTTCTCTGGTGCTGACATCTAGCGATGGCTGAGTTTCCTCCTTGACTGGTATTTGATAATAACCTTTACTCAGGTCAATCTTTGAGAAAATCCGTGCCTTGCTAAGCTTGGTGAATAGCTCAAAAGCGCTCTGTAGAGGCTCCAGCTGGAATTCCGTTACAGTGTTAAGTAGACTGTAATCGATGCACAGCCGAACTTCCTTATTGGGCTTCTGCAACAGAACTACGCTCGCACTATAGGGAGATGTAGACTCACTAATAATTCCTGCTTTACTTACCTTGTCTATCTCTTCCCGTAGCGTATCAGCTTTAGCATACGGAATAGGGTAAACTCTGGTTCGAAGCGGTGTCTCGTTTGTCAGTTTCATATCGAACTCTACGAGGTGTGTTCGACCAGGTATATCCGTTAAAACTGCTGTGCACTGGTTCAGTAGCGCCCTCTTTTCTGTCTGTTGTGCTTCAGAGAGAGTGTCACCGAATTTTACATCTTTGAAAGATTCCGTTTGTTGCAATGGATATTCCATGCAACTATCGTCATCTTCAACATCTTTGGTAGCTATGACGACAGCCAGGAGATGTTCGGAGGACGGCACCGGTCTTTCCAAGTATTTCTTTAACAGATTTACATGGTAGACCTTCTCCTTTCCTTTAATAGAGATCTGATAGTTAATTCTTGAGATCTTTTTAAGGACGGTAAACGGCACTTGCCATCCGATGCGTAGTTTGTTGCTTACGTTTGGCAGTAACAACAAAACTTTCTCCCCTGGTTGTAGTTCTCTCTCTTTCGCTGCTTTATTGTAACGTTTAGCATGCCTTGCGCGTGCTTTTTTAAGGTTGGTTGTTGCTAGATCCCATCCTAACTGTAACATTTCCTTAAGTTCCGATACGTATTTACTGGCTGAGACGGCTGTCTCATCAGCCTTCTGGTCTGTCAGAGCCCGGAGTAAGGCTTCTAGCGGGCCCTTGATAGGTCTGCCGAATAAGAGAGTAGCTGGTGGGAAACCTGTAGAGGCCTGGGAGACTTCTCTGTAGGCGAATAAGGCTGCAGGAATAAAAAGGTCCCAATCTTCAGGTTTCTCTTGTCCCAGCTTACGTAAAATCATAGTGAGGCTGCCGTTGAAACGTTCCACGAGCCCATCTCCGGCCGGATGGTACGGGCTGGTGTGGATGTGTTCGGCCCTCAAGATCTTAAAGATCTCCCCCATTAACAGGCTACGGAATAGGGATCCGTTATCCGTCAGAACTTGTTGAGGGAATCCCAACCGTGTAAATACCTGCACCAGGGCTTCTGCGACATGCTTGGAATCCGTGCATGTTTGCGGTATAGCTTCGGCCCACTTAGTGCAGGTGTCGACTAAGGTCAGGATAAACCTGTTCCTTCTTTTAGTCCTTTCTAGGGGTCCTATAATTTCGACTGCGATCCGTTCAAATGGTGTCCCCACTATTGGCATTTCACCCATGGGAATTGGGGTGTAAATTGCTTGGGTGCTACACGTTGGCACTTGGCGCAGGATTTCACGTATCTGATAATATCAGTGTTCATTCCTGGTCACCAATAGTGAGTCGATATTTGCTGATTAGTGGCGTTTTGTCCTATATGTCCGCTAAAGGGAAGAGAGTGCCCCATTTCTAAAATTTGGTCTCTGTACTGCGTCGGTACTAGGAGCTGATTATGCCCTTGTTCAGGGTTGCCCGTTCTACGATACAATACTCCATCCTTAGAAAATATGTCTCCGTTGTGTCTGGGGTCCTTGGCCATGGGCAGTTTTCTAAAGCAGGGCTCCAAGGTAGGGTCCTTTTGTTCCGGCTCTTTTAGTTCCTTAGGTAACAAATTTGGCGCCAGCTCCTGTTCCTTCTTGGTTTGCCCTCTTGTGGTTACTGCTGCCACAATTGACTCTTTCGGTCTCAAAATAAACACATATCTACAGCCAAGTATGACTGGGTAGATCAGGTCATCTATAATAGCCGCTTTGATCACACCTCTGACAAAATCAGAGTGTATCTCCACCAATGCGATGGGAAGCGTCATTGGTGCATCTCCTTTGAAAACTCCACATAGTTTGACGGTTTCTTCTGTCTCTTGACCGAGTTTGACCAAGAGGTTTGCGACAATGCAATCAAAGGACAACCCTGTATCAAACAAACAATATGTTGAAGTCCCGTTCAAAATAACAGTTCCTCGCGTTGAGGGACTCTCCCCCTCAGGTTGAGAATCACTGACATTAATTCTTCCTTGCGAGGCTGTTTGCAAGCATCCGATGCGATTAGGCCCGGTGTGCTTTCCCTGATCAGATGTCCCGTGCGCAGTGGTTTTACCTTTGTCTTGCCCTTTCTGGCTGCGCTGCCATGCAGGGCGCTTGGGCTGATCAGAATGCTCGGTGTGATACTTGTTTTTAAAGAATTTCGATTTTTTCGGAGGGGAATTCTGGGGTACAGTTTCTCTGTGGTTATGGTGGTGAGAAGAATGGGAAGACTGCTCCAGATTATTTTTCCTAGAAGGCTCCTCTGTCGGTTTGCGTTTTGCGCCTGGCAGTTCGGCCATTGCATTGTTATATCGCTCAGACTTGCTCAAAATGTCTTCCTGCTTTACCGCGCCTTGTTTAGCTAGAAATCTACCGGTGTCCCTTGACAAAATGTTCTTTATTTGTTCGGTTACTACGAACTCCTCAAGACCTTCATAGGTGGAGGGAAGCTCGAAAAGCTCCAGGCACTTTATCAAGTATCCCTTTAGACGAGAAGAGAACTACTGAAAAGTCTCATTGCTGTCCTTTCTGCTGTTACGGAACAGTTGCAAATGTTTGCGAGCGTTCATTTCGATACGCTCAAGTAAAGGCTTCTTCAATATGTCGTAATCGTCTTTGTGGCTGCTTCCCAGTTTTGCGTATGCATCATACGCAGTGCCTTTTAAAGCCAGAGAAAGCTCCAAACACCAACGCGACCTTTCAAAACCGTACAGATTTGCCATTCTCTCAAATTGTTCTTGATAACAGTCAATTTTCCTATTGGGGCTTGGGAAGGATTCCAGGGGAAAAGACATAGCTGCGAGTTGGGGAGAATGAGTGTTGGAAAGATCAGTTGTCTGTGACTGAGGTAGAGAGTCTCCGTTGCTGGGGGTAGAGGCAGCCCCACGGCTTTGGACTTCTAGAGCGTTAAGTGCCAGTTCGTGCTGTCTATCCTTCTCTCGTTCGTTCGCCCTGCGAATTTCCATTTCCTGCTCAATCTTCTTCTGCTCCCTAGTTTCGTCTGCTTTTTCCTTCTCTCTGGCCTCTGCTTCCTTCCTCCTATCTTCTTCTTCTTTCTTCTCCGCATCATGTCTGTCAAGTTCTTCGTTGACAAACGCTTTCGTTTCTTCTCCTTGTAATCCCTCTTCCATTGCTTCCTCTTTTAGCATTGCTCTAAGTTTTGCACGCTCAGCCATGGCAAATAACTGACTTTGACTTACCCGAGAAAGAAAGAAGAAAAACGATACACTGGTTCCCTACCAAATTACGAGAAAAAATACAAAAAAAAGAAAAATTCCTGTTACTAACTGTGATACCTCCTCCGGTTATCAGTTATCTAATCTATCGCTGTTATTATCTGGCAACTAGGCTCCCAATACAGACGACATAAGCCAAATAAATGGTAGATCAGCTAACAACTGAAAAAAGTACTATTACTAACGGTGGAAACAAACAATTTTTATTTAAGAAAATTTAAATAGAAAATAAAATTTCCCTTATTTTAAGTCCCCCTACAAGTCCACCTGAAGTCAGTTAAGAGAAGGGACGTTATTAACTTGACTTGAAAGTCAGAATGCAGTCCTTTGCTTAGCTCAACTCTGCTGCTCCAAAAAAAAACCCAGGTGATTGTTAAACAATCACGCGCTACCAACGGCCTTGTAGTACAAAATCATTACATAACATAACTCCGACAAAGATCACCCACAAACTAACTGTATGTAACTTTAAAATGCTGTGGAAAAAACAATTTCTATATTTATGTGGTCAGCAAGCCAATAAACAGAACGTTTGTCTAGGGGATAATTATTATTAGTGATACTTAATTCACGAGAAAACCACACTCTGCTCTATCTAGACTATAAAAGAAAAGATTTAACATCAGACTTTAGTCAATTATCTAGATACAGACTAGTTCCAAATTTAGAAACAAACTCAATCTGACGTACTAGAAAAAAAACTCAGGACTTCGCACTCTTCAAAACCCAGAAACGAGCCAACCCATTCTGTCGTAGATTTTGATAGGTATTTAAGATAGATTCTGGTCCCTTCTGAATAGAACTGGAAAAGGTGGTAACTCAGTGAGAGATAAGGTAAAGAAATAGATTTTCAAGAGTGAACAGTTAAAGGTAGAATATGTCACTGGATTGAGAAGATACTCTGGTCCAGCCTATCGTTACGACTGTAATATATTCATCAGACAATTCTCCTTCCCATATATATTAACATATACGCTATAAACCACTCACATACACACACACAGATAAGTGACGACAACCAGACGTATAAACGTGAAAACTATAGTAAATGGGATATGACTTTTGGGCTGAGCTGACCAACACAGGTAATTAAGTTTTGTTTAAAGTTTATTATCATAAAGAAAACTTCACAACATCCAATATCAATAGCAATAGAATATCATAGGTTACAGAAATTAAAAGAAAAAATACAAAACCCATAAGTGCACTCCCCCCTCTGTTGAGATAAGATCCCGCAAGGAAAAAGTTATTAACCCCCCAAAAAGGCCAAAAGATTTGAGCTATGGTATAGAATTTGACTATACTGTAAAGAACAGATTTCCTAATTAGTCCATCTTGAAAAAATAACAATATTAGCAACAAAAGAAGAACAGCAAAGTGAGTACAATAATTTTACAACAGAAGAATGATTTACTCAGTCTTTCTCTCGCTTCTGACAACCTGTGGCCACATTCAGTCTCGCTTACTTATTTCTGAATAATAATATCTGTAATATATCTCCATGGTACAAACAGCAAATCCAGTGTTGGGTTTTGGCAAAATAAGCCCCAGTTCCTCCAAGATTAATAATCCTCCTCTTTGGGGAACGCTTACTTTGGTAATGATAATTGGATCTGTTTATGTCACATCAATTAGTCCAGGTAGGAAATTAATTACAAGATCTAATGATCACAGTGTACAGTAGCTTGTAATTCCGTTAGTTAAAGAGAATGTCAGGTAGGTAAATCTCTCTGGATAAATCCTCGCCACAACACAGTGGTCGGTATTCGGGTAATGTTACGTTTGATATTTTCGCCACAGCGGGCTGAATGTAAATGGAAAATGGAAAAGATTCTGGGTAGCTATATGTCCATTTATATTTATTCTTAGTGTCATAAATTTGTACTTTCTCTCTCTCTCTCTCTGGGTGAAACAAGAGAGGGCCGAACAGGTCAACTTCGAAGACCCGATATTACTCAAGAATCTTTTTGGTACTGTTTGACTTAGACTAGACCCCCTTTTTCTCAGATTTAGGCCTAGGCCGCTGGTAGGTTTGGTTTTTTGATCCGTACTAGATTTAGGTAGAAAATACAAAACATTTTAACAATACTATAAATATCCTAATCTAACACGCGTTAGGTAAGACCCTTTAACCCCTCCGGTATTAAATTAGATTTTAAAAAACCACAATATCAGTATTCTATCCTAACCCGCGTAAAAGGTATGATTTATTATTCACGCGGTTATTAAATTTGATTCAGAAACCACAAGAGTCTAGCTTACCTTATCATTTTTAACACGTGAAATAAGCGCTAGACATTTATAAAATTACATATACTGAATTGGGAATAAATATATATCTATTTCGTCAGTACTCAATCGCCTAGTGCATTTAACTAGTCAGTTAAAACATCTCTTACTGGGTAATAGCAATTAATTAGATTTACGTTACGGCTGGAAAAATAGCTATATATTTGTTTAATCTGCTAGCCAATTAACACAGTAAATCCTAGTGAAATATGATAAAGAACTTTAACAATTAAATCACTCAAAATGATAGAATATATATTTACCGCAATACAGAAAATGAAATTATCTCCAACGAAATTAAACTGTTCAAAAAAAAAAGAAACGCAACATTATTGCAGTGGTAATGGACACCAAATTTCAAACTTGTACCAAAATTTTATTTTACGGAATTAATGTTTCAATCTTGGCATGAAGAAACTTTCAGACTTTAACAATGAAATGATGTTCATTAAATTTGGTTTGGACTTTTATTCTTTGCGACACAGGCCTCCGTTTCAGTAAGGTGTATGGCCTCCTCTGGCCTCCATCAGAGAACGACATCTCCTTGACATGAATCCGATTAGTCGTTGGATCTGTTGTTGTGGGATGGCTGCCCACTCTTCCCGCAGTGCAAGAGATAACTGTCGTAGATTGGCTGGAGCCATATCTCGCTGGCGGAGTCGTCTGTCGAGTTCATCCCATAAGTGTTCTATGGGGTTCATGTCTGATGACATGGCTGGCCACGGAATGGTCTGGACGTTGTTGTCAGCGAGGAACTGGGTGGTGAGTTGTGCCACATGAGGTCGAGCGTTATCCTGCTGAAAAATCGACCCTCGTGCAGCCAGAAGTGGAAGGACGTGAGGACGAAGAATTTCAGCGACGTATCGTTGGGCATTCAGGCGTCCTTCAATTTGCACCAGGTCACTTCTTCCCATGAAGTTGATTGCCCCACACATCAGTACACCTCCACCACCATGTGGAGGAGCCTCATCAACGCTGTTCTGGGCGTAGCGCTCATGGACTCTGCGGTAAACTCTTCTCCGTCTATCGTGTCGCTGGAGCACAAAAAAATGATTCATCACTTAACCAAACCCGTCTCCAGTCATTCCCAACGGTCCATTGACGATGCTAGTTCGCCCACTGCAGTTGGTTCTGGCGATGCCGGTCCGTAAGAACAGGACCTCTGTAGGGTCTTCTAGCCCAAAGACCAGAGTCGTGCAGCCGGTTCCTGACCGTTTGATCTGAAATTTGACGAGCTGCTGACATTGACTGGACTGTGCAGGACGCAGATGCAAGTCGATTCCTGAGGTGACGCAGCCGTATGAAGCGGTCTTCGGCAGGAGTTGTTACTCTGGGTCTTCCACTGCGCGGCCGGTCTGCCACTGAGCCAGTTTCTTGAAATCGCCTCCAAATGCGACTAGTGGTGCTTCTAACCACATTAAATTGTCTGGCCACTACACTTTGTGACTGTCCAGTCTGTAAACGATCAATGATGATGAGTCGGTTTTCTGTAGTGAGATGAGCCATACTTGCGCATTAAATTTTCAACTGAATTTATTCGAGGAGCGTCAATCTTTTATAGGCATTCCATAATATGGTCAGAGAGTTTTGTGTTCAGTAAGTTTCACGGGATTCTCATGAACCTGTCACGAGTTATTGTCAAAAATGTTGTTTTGACCTTGACCTCTTTCATGACCTCACGAATCATGAGGTGAGTACAATTCAGGTAACCACGAGAAGTTAATGACCAGGTGGACACAGTCGATAGGTTGACTGATGTCAAATCAGCGAATATCTTTTATAAAAGTAACACCAACAAAGTTGCGTTTCTTTTTTTGAACAGTATACTAAGAAATCCACTTTAACAATGGTCTAGATATTCCGAAAAATTCTGAGGCTACTAGATAAATGATTTTAAAAGCTGGAGTATATATATAAAATAGGTATAAATTCGCTAGCCAGTGCGAGATATCACGCCTTAACCGGGATTTCGGGCAAATCTGCGGTTCATTTCTGAATGAAAGCTTTATTTCACGCTTATGCCGCCAACATTGACTTTGCCAACGAACAAACCGTCTTTTGATCTCGGCTCGTACTGTAGCTAATTACATTCCCTGGGACTCAAGAATGGACGGGTGTTGTCGGTAACTGTGGTTTTTGCTCTTTTTCTTTCCTTCATTAGCTTGTCCCCCTGAGAAAATGTAATCATCAAAGGTACGTCTTTTGACTTACCGCCCTTGATTCTACAAATTTACGACCATTTCTCTGATCTGTCACTATTTCAACGATTGCCCAATCGTTCCCATGATAATTCAGTTAACGGCTCTGGACTAGCTAATAGGTCTGTTTGTAAACATTCCTAGTGCCTGTAAGACATAGAGAAACGAAAATAGGTTTGGCTAAATTCAGAGTTAGACAGATATCGAAGCGCAAGCCTTCTGCGTTAACAAAACGTGAATATTAATAAGAAAGCAAAGGTGAGAAACCCAGGTGGGAGCAAGTGCGTTCGGATAACTGTAATCTATTTACGTAACCGTTACACTCTCACGAAAAATTCCTGCATGACATCCGCAAAAAAAAAATGTTTTGTTTACAAGTCGCCTCTCCATGTATGGTATGCCACCTTCTGTCTATTGTTTATCATGTTTACACTTACGACTTCATAATCTATCTTTGGTAATCTCTTTCAAGATAGATAATTATTGTCCGACAAGTCTTGTCCGGACAGGGTTGTGTCAATTGCCCGGTCTAGCCAACAATCAACAAACTGGTCAGACAGAGTTATTGACTGTGGCCATCCCAAGGTTGGTTACCCACTAACTTAGTCGTTCCTACACACTGTCTGCTCGGAAAGGTGCTACAACATTTCACTCTACAGATTGAGGTGTCCATGTAGGTTCAAACAAAAGTGGTTGATTACCCTAATCAGCAAAAGATGGTCGCTGGAGTCCTGGTAGGACAAGAATTGAGTACAGGGAGTGTAAACAATGATGAAGTACAGAAAATGAGACGTGGAGCAATAATGTCGGCGATAAACATGAATTCTACGAAAAGAGAACGAACAATTCTGTCACAGTATGTTAGCCTAAAAAATACGTCAGACACATTTTTAATGAGATAGTCCATAAGGAGAGACAAGAAGGCAGATCGATGTTTGGATCTTTAAAAGAAAAGAGTAAGAGATGGGGGATAAGAATATGAAAAGTGTAATCAGGATAGAAACAAATTGAATAATGATAAACAAACCAAGCCTGTTACACTGCATGAATTGTAAAAGAATAGATATGGAATGAAGAAGATGAAAATAATTCAGCGTAATTTGAAAATGAATATTAGACGGTCAGAAAATAAGATGTAGCTGACGCCATTTAATTGTGCACGTGAGCTTGAAAACACTTCTCGGTCTGGTCATTTTGTGCTATAGAGCAGTGGTTCTCAACGTGGGTCATATAACCATCCAGAGGGCCACGTCATATTTCTAGTGGGCCACAGTAAGATGGTAAAGTACCCTTTTCCAGATAACAGCTACTATGGGTGGGGAAGAGGGCGCACAGAGGTAAATAAGGATCAGAAGGGTGCCATGAGCAAAAATAAAAGTTGAGAACTCCTACTTTATACAGAATAGGTAGAGTAACTGAAAAATGAACAAAATACATCAAGTATTGTACTATTTAGTAAATGTACAGATTAGTTGATGGATGAAAATGTTAATTAATGAATATGTTTATACTTATTTATATTTTTGCAATGTAAACAATATCGTGTAATGGAGAGTAGAACGCTAGAATATATCGTGACAACATGATACTCGTAGATTGAAGGGAAAAACAGGGATAATGAACGACAAAGACAGCAGATACTGGACATGTTGACATCGTAGCATGGACAGAAGTCAACGACAGTTTTAAAAAATTGAACTGGAGACAGGAAGGCTTGGAGAGACATTGTCAACGAAAGCCCACCAGACATGGTCAACGAAAGCCCACCAGACATTGTCAACGAAAGCCCACCAGACATGGTCAACGAAGGCCC
The DNA here is from genome assembly GCA_024509875.1 of Oreohelix idahoensis. Lineage (NCBI taxonomy): Eukaryota > Metazoa > Mollusca > Gastropoda > Stylommatophora > Oreohelicidae > Oreohelix > Oreohelix idahoensis. The sequence continues at coordinate 182,375 of JAMPIV010020740.1, forward strand.
ACCAGACATTGTCAACGAAAGCCCACCAGACATGGTGCTTGAAGAAGAAGAAACATCAGAGCACAGATCTTCTCTTCTCTTCTTTAGACGTCGACTATCAAAGCAGTCAGTGGCCAGCACAAATGTTCGCAGAATTTAGTGAAAGTAGAGACGTTGGGTGATTGTATGCATGTGTAACTAGGTTAACAGAAACTTGGTTTGATTTACCATACAGAGTCCTGTTAAAATTCTAACAGCCAGGAAAAGGTAGATGCTTGTTCTCGCAGCTATCGGCGCCACAAAACATGAGAAAGCCATAGTCAAGCTAAAGATGGTCAAGGTAAGTTTGTTGCCAAGGTAACCGCTGAGGAAGTGAGAAAGCTGTGGAATCAGGAAGCCTGTGAACAAATGGCCGGATATCAGAAGACCTCGGGTTTCAGAATCCCAGCTGAATTCATAGGCTTGTTCCTGCAAGAAAGAATATCAAACATATACAGGACAATTGAAAAATCACTTCTTATTTTTAAACTATTATTTTCTCACTTCTGCCCAATTAATGTTTATGAAAATAATATCAACATAAGAGAATTGATTTTCATGCTATTACAAAAACTCTATGTCACATCAACATTGTAACTGAACGTGGGGGTACGGCCTGTTCAAAACGTGCCGTCAAAGCCAGCAACAACCTTTGCTGTGTATTACTCGTAAAATATCTGTTTATTTGCTGCTTTAAAATTTATTGTACTGTTATTTTGTTTCAAAAAATAAAAACATAATTAAAAATATTTTTTAAAGCAAATGGCAGTGCTGTCTTTGTTTTATCATTTGTTTCATGTATATCCAAATATTACTCATTGAAATATTTAGGTCCGTTGTGTTTGGACATGCGCCCTAATATAACCGACTAGGTTGAACGGGACGCGCCTCGCCAAAACGAGGCACAATTTTTTTTAAATGTTTATCCAGTTGAAACAAGTGGGGATATACACATAAAAAATATTGAAAGTGATTTTTCAATCAATCTGTATTTATCATTTTTTCTTACGAATTATAAAACACTGATGTTTCATTAAGGGAATAATTAATTTCTCTGTGTTATTAACTGTATTTTTTTATTTTGATAGAACTACATGTTTCACAGGTGTCAGTACAGACTGTCAGTTACCTATTTCAGATTTTCGAACTTAAAACTTAACAAAAAATAGCTTTAGATGTTAAAAATTCAATGATAAAGCTTTTCTTGACGGTCTGTACACTTTTCTGTACATGTGATAAGAACAGATATGTAGAAGAATTACTGGATATTTTTGAAATTTAAAATGTCGATACTGCTTTACAATGCAGACCATTAAACAATTTGAGCACTTGCAGACGCTCACATAAATGAATGTCAACATTCCACGCCAAACGGCAACAGAGAAAAAAATTGGATGCCAAAACAACTGAGATGCGCTGCGATGTCTGAACATTACCAACCTGGTAATTCCCAGTGTTGCAACCACCGTGTCATCAGTAATAAGTTCTCTGTAACACCACAGAACCATCCAACAAAGCAGAAACATCATACCACCTTGCGTCGTAACGACAACGCAGTGACAAAAGAGAAGTGTCCAACAGTACGTACTTCACGGAAATTCTTCTCTAACTAGTCTGTGAAAAGTACACAGACATGGCACGAAGACTGAAATAAAAACATTCTTTGTTCTGTGTAAAATTGTTATCCATTTTGTTTATACACACACACATATACACACCAATCAATACTGTCAAGAGTGGAGAAAAAGAGAGTCTGTCTGTGACAGACTGTGACGGATGGATGAAATGGATAACCCTTATCGATTCTCTTGAACAGCATCGCGGGCCCTCATTATTTGGACAAGCAACTAACACGTTGGATTTCCAGCGCTGGCTAATTAGTATGAAAAGTCAAACACGTGGAAGCTAAAGCGTCTCTGTTGCCAGTGTCCGATTCTTAGTCTAGACACGCCTCCCGCCTTTGTTCAATGCACTTAGAACGCAGATATATAGATGCATATCCGTCTTTCTTTGTAAAAAGGGATTTCCTGCTGTCAGGATTACGTAAGCATGTCAACGGTAATACGGGAAGGGCGGGGCATAAGAGGTTCTGTGCTTAGAGAGGCAACGGTCTGTTTATTGCGTAGAAAGAGACGGGGATTTATCCACCGAACGAAACTTTCTTTGTACCCGAGCACAGGGACGAAAAGACCATCGAACAACGGACATGAAAGAAGGCAGCGCCAGCGAAGCGACAGCCAGGCGGGGAAAAGACGTAATGACGGACGCAAATCGACCAGAGAAACTTCCCTAAATCGAACAGAGGTGCTAAAACTCCGAACGAGAGATGAAAGAATAGCCATTTTAAATATAATGTCCAGACCATTTAATTCTGTGTCAGTCGGCATATCACGAGTTCTAGAATGGTCTAGAGCGCAGTTTCGGAGTCTAAATTTATCAGATTTTATACAAGAAATTCGCGGAGATAAATTCTAAGAGTCTTGTGTTTCGCGGCTGAACAAAATACCTTTGCGTCCCAGCAATACCATAGAATCCTCCAGACTCGGTTCTTATAACATCCAGAGAGTTTATGAACATTTAAATATAATCTTCGTGTTGTGGCCCTATGCGGTCCCGCTATCAAATTTCACGAGAGTAATCCAACCAAGAACATTTAAATCATAAATCAATAATTCTGTAAAGATAACTGGAGAAGATAAATTGCCAGAAGCGATACATATAATTTTTACTGTTCTGATGTGGAAAAGAATATATCATTTATGTACACTGACAGTCACGTTATTTCCACTGGATTAAAACCCCCGAAGGAAAACAAAACTCACTGATCAGTCTTTGCCATCACTCTGTGTTCATCACGCTAAAGAAGTCTCAACTACCAGCGGTGAGATCCAGGAGACCACTACATACTCATATATACCTGTGACAGTGCCATCCCATAGAAACTTTAGATAAAACCAAAAAACACTAAGTCATCAATTCCAGCGACAACGGAAAATTAGCTGAACGCAAACCCCGCTAGTCTGGGGCTGGAAAAAGATGAAAGAGACTCATATTAGTTGAGTACTTAATAGCTGTTTATGTTATTCTATGGATTGCCAGATTCAACGAGCGGTAAGTGAGAAAATGTGTGATGGCCATCGCGAGCGTGCATTTGAATGAATGAGATATTAGATATTTTTTAAAAACTCTATTTTTTCTTGGTAAATAGCAATACACTAATTCCTTGTATTTTTTCTCTAAGTGGGGTTGTTTACATTTTTTTTATTTCCCATCCCGTAATCTGCTTAGTCAAGGGATGACTTTGAGAATACTAGGAATGTATTCCTGCACCCCATACTGCGTATTTTATACCCCTGTCAGAATAAAATTAATCTATCTTTGGGTTAATTGTATCTTTCTGATAACACTTGTCTTTGGACTGGGGTTTTTCCTATACAAGAGGGAAGGGCATATTGGGATACTACTATTCTACCCCCCCCCCCCCCCTTTCCTGTTTTATTTCTGTAACTATGTTTTTTTTTTTAATGTGACATGCTCAGTGTTGTGATTTTGGTTTAAATGATAATAAACACCATAAACCTTTAATTGCTGTGTTGGCAGACACATAAACCCATATCTGTTATATGTAGTTTGTATTCACGTTGGTGTGTTTGTATCACCAAATTGATGTGGGTACATGAGTGTTGAGTAACTGGAAAAAATTGTTTAGCCAGGAGAGGAAGGAGTCTAGAGGTAAATAAAATTGTCGTAAGATTAGCGAATCGGATGAATTACACAATTCAGAGACTGTCTTTCCTCTTTTCAGCACCTTTGTGAATCAACTATCTATTTCTTAACCCTTCCTATCACAGAGCCTTCACTATCATCCTCCACTCAGACGGGACCACTATTTCTAAAACCTATCTCAAATAAAAAAAATTACGACAATAAATGGGTGGCTCGCCGGGATTTTGAGCCTGATCTAGAAATTAGTACCACTTAACGGGTAGCCCCATTAAGATCTGATCTTAAAGTCTGAGGCTAACTCTAGATATAGTGTGAGTGAGTTGTCTTTGTGAAGATAGGGAATAAAAATAATTTTCCCCCTAGACAACGCTTTTAGTACTTGGTGTCGACCACACAAACAGCAGAGAGTTACGGGAAAATTAGTTATTTTAAACATTCTCTGGCAGATATTTCGTAAAAAAAAAAATAAAATAAAAAAATTTTTAAAGATTGCATAAACAGTCACAAAGGTTTTTTGAAGTTAGCAGAGTTGAGCTAAGCTAAGGACGGCTATTCTGATTTTTTAAAGTCTAGTTAATAACGTTCCTTCTCTAACTGACTTTGGCGGGCGAGTTTTTTGATGGAGATATATTTTTAATTTGATTATGGAAACAACAGCAAACGGATTGATTTGTCGTTGCCCTAAAGACGCCATTAGGCGTGATGGGAACAACGGCTAAGAAAATCTATTCGTTGTTGCCCTTAAGACGCCACTAAGCGTAATGCCACTGACTGCTTTGACGGTCGTTGGCTAAGGACGGAAGAAGAAAGAAAAGAGTTAAGGAAATGTTTTTTTTTCTCCTTAAAATTTTTTAAAAATAATATAATAAAAATTTTTTTTATATTTTTGTCTCTACCGATAGTAATAGTTGATTTTTCTAGTTGTTTGACCTACCACTTAATGTGGCATAGTCGCCTGCATTAAGAGTCTTAATTGACAGATAATAGCAGCGATAGGTTAGCAAATTAATAACGGTAGGAGGTTCTCAGGTAATTTTTTATTTTGTTTTTCTCGGAAGCGACTTAGAGTTTTTCCCCTTCTTTTCTTTTTCTTATTCTCTCGGCTTAGTAGCATTCAGTTCTGCGACATGGCAGAGAGAGCTAAACTTAGATCCATGTTGAGGGAGGAGGCGAAGGAAACAGGACTGCAAGGAGATGAAGCGACCGCGTTTTCAACAAAGAACTTGACAGCTATGACGCGGAGGAGAAGGAAGCGAAAGAGAGAGCAGATAGGAAAGAAGGACAAGATAGAGCAGAGAGGAAAGAAGCGGAAGATCGTCAATTGGAACACAAGAAAATTGAGGCAGAGATGGAATCTCGGATGGAAAGAGAGAAGGAGAGACAACGTGAATAGAGAGAGAAGGAGAGACAGAACGAATTGGCGCTTAAGGCTTTAGAGAGTCGGGGTGCTTCTACTTCCAATAATGGAGAGGCGTCTTACCCCCAGTCTCAATCAACTGATCTCTCCAGCACTCAATCTGCCCAATTAACAGCTATGTCTTTTGTCTTAGAGTCTTTCCCTAGCCCTAACGAGAAAATTGACACTTTCCTAGAGAAATTCGAGAAAATGGCGAATCTGTATGGGTTAGAGAGTTCCCGGTGGTGCCTTAAACTTTCACAGGCCCTAAAAGGTTCTGCTTCTGATGTGTACGTCAAGCTGGGAAGCAACCAAGATGACTACGACATGTTAAAGAAGGCCTTGCTAGAGCGTTTTGAGATGACCGCTCGCAAATTTCTGCAAATGTTCAGAAACAGCCGAAAGGAGAGCACAGAGACCTTTCCCCAGCTCTCTTCACGTCTCACGAGCTATTTGACAAAGTGCCTGGAATTATCAGAATTACCTCTTACATATGAGGAAATTCTTGAACTTGTTCTTGTGGAACAGATAAAATCCACTTTGTCGAACGAAACCCGTAGATTTCTGGCTGAGCAGGGCGCAGTCAAGCTTGAGGACATCCTCAATAAGGCTGAACATTATGCAAATGCAATGGCCGAACTTCCTAGCACAAAACGCAAACCAACAGATGAGCTATCTCGAAAACTAAATCTAGAACAGTCATCCTATTCTTCTTATTCCTCCCAGCACTATAACCAACGAGAAACTAATAACCAGAGACCTCCCCAATAAAAATCGAATTTCTACAAGACCTGATATCCCACCAACAACAACAATCCTGATCAACCTGCAAAGTCTGCATGGCAGCGCGGCCACCAAGGACAAGGCAAGGGAAAGACCCCTACAGCAGGGACGTCTGATCAGAACAAGCACATCGGACCAAATCGCATCGGATGCTTACATACAGCCTCGCAAGGAAGAGTCAATGTCAGTGATTCTCAACCAGAGGGGGACAGACCCCCAACGCGAGGAACTGTAATTTTGAACGATACCTCAACAACTTGTCTTTTTGACACTGGATTATCTTTTGACTGTATTGTCGCCAGGCACCTAGTCAAACTCGGTCAGGAGACAGAGGACACCGTCAAACTATGTGGAGTTTTTAAGAATGATGCACCCAGGACGCTTCCTATCGCACTGGTAGAAATACACTTTGATTTTGTCAGAGGTGTTATTAAAGCGGCCATTATGGATGATCCTATCTACCCAGTTATCCTGGGATGTAGATATGTGTTTGTTGGGAGACAAAAAGAGCCGATTGTAGCAGCGGTAACCACAAGAGGGCAAAGCAAGAAGGAGAGGGAGCCTGCGCCAAATTTGTTGCCGAATGAACTGAAGGAGGCGCAACAAAAGGACCCTACTCTGGAGCCCTGCTTTAGAAAACTGCCCATGGCTAAGGACCCCAGACACCACGGAGAAACCTTTTCGAAAGATAGCGTATTGTATCGTAGAACGGGCGACCCTGATACAAGGAATAACCATCTCCTAGTACCGACGCAGTACAGAAGCCAGATCTTAGAAATGGGGCACTCTCTTCCCTTTAGCGGACATATGGGACAAAACGCCACTATTCAGCGAAAAAAACTCGTTATTGGTGGCCAGGAATGAGCTCTGAGATTATCAGGTACGTGAAATCCTGCGCCCAGTGCCAACGTGTGGCACCCAAGCAACGGACACCCTTTATTCCCATGGGTGAGGTGCCAGTAGTGGGGACACCATTTCAACAGGTTGTAATCGACATTTTTGGGATCTTAGAAAGGACTAAAAGAAGGCACAGGTATATCCTGACCTTAGTCGACACTTGAACTTTGTTGGCCGAAGCTATACCGCTAACATGCACGAATTTCAAGCATGTCGCAGAAGCCCTCGTGCAGATATTTACACGGTATGGTTTCCCGTAAACGTTTTGACGGACAACAAATCCCAATACCGTAGCCTGTTGATGGAAGAGATCGTTAAGATCTTGAGGAACCAGCACATCTACACAAGCTCTTATAATCCGGCCGGAAGTGGGTTAGTAGAACGTGTCAACGGAAGCCTCACCATGATGTTACGTAAGCTGGCTCAAGAGAAACCTGAAGAGTGGGACCTTTATATATCTGCAGCTTTATTCGCCTACATAGAAGTTTCCCAGGCATCTACAGGATTTCCGCCCGCTACACTTTTATTTGGCAGACCGATTAAGGGCCACTAGAAGCCTTACTTCAGTCCCTGACAGACCAGAAGGCTGATGAGACAGTTGTCTCAGCAAGCAAATATGTATCAGAGCTCAAGGAAAGGTTACAACTAGGATGGGACCTAGCCACCACCAACCTTAAGAAAGCACGCGCAAAGCACGCTCAAAGATACAATAAAGCTGCAAAAGAGAGAGAACTCCAACCAGGGGAGAAAGTTTTGTTGTTACTTCCAACCGGAAACAACAAACTTCGCATCGGATGGCAAGGGCCGTTTACCGTCATTAAAAAAGATCTCCCGCACTAATTACAAGATCTCCATTAAAGGAAAGGAGAAGGTCTTTCACGTAAATCTGCTTAAGAAATACTTGAAAAGACCAGTGCCGTCCTCCGAACATCTCCTGGCGGTCGCCATAGCAACCGAAGACGAGGAAGATGATGATAGTCATGGAGTATCCATTGCAACAAACAGAATCCTTTAAAGATGTCAAATTCGGCGACAATCTATCAGAAGCTCAACAGACAGAAACCAGGGTGCTACTGAAACAGTACACTGCAGTCTTAAGGGATGTACCTGGTCGAACAAATCTCATAGAATTTGATATGAAATTAACAAACGAGACCCCTGTTCCAACCAGAGTTTACCCCATTCCGTACGCTAAAGCTGATGCACTACGCGGAGAAATAGACAAGCTAAGTCAGGCAGGAATTATTAGCGAGTCTACCTCTCCTTACAGTTCGAGTGTAGTACTGTTGCAGAAGCTCAATAAGGAAGTTAGGCTGTGCATCGATTACCGTTTACTTAACACAGTAACGGAATTCCAGCCTGAACCTTTACAGAGCGCTTCTGAACTGTTCACCAAGATAAGCAAGGCAACAATTTTCTCCAAGATTGACCTGAGTAAAGGTTATTACCAAATACCAATCAAGGAGGAAGTTAAACCCTGGTTAGCTTTTAGCACCAGTGAAGGACAGTACACCTTCAATGTGATGCCGTTCGGATTGCACAACGCACCAGGAGTCTTCACCAGAATGATGAGGAAACTTTTAGAACCCTTGCAAAGTCCCCATATCCATAATTTCATGGATGACATACTAATTGCATCGGAAAACTATGACGAACATATTGCTACGGTTGCTATGCTCCTCAGAAGACTACGAGGAAGTTGAGGGGAACTGCGGTAAGACGTGGAATACAATGGGTGGGTTTGAAAAAAAATCGAAAAAAGGTGATTCGTCTTACGAGGACAAAAGACAAAGAAAATAGTCTACTACGACAATGATCTTCCTCCCGGGGCATCTCGTCTTAGGATTCATGACAGCTCTTTGGGCAAGCCTGTATTCTACATGCTCCCCAAAATTCACAAGATCGAAAACCCTGGAAGACCTATTGTCTCAGCCTGTTCTTGTCCTACTGAACACATTTCTGACTTCCTCGACAGCATTTTCCAGCCTATCGTTGAGAGTCTTCCCTCCTTCATCAAAGACACCAATCACGCTCTTACTACTTTCTCCTCTATCCGACTCCTAGCAGACCGCTCCTACCGTCTTTTCTTGCTAGACGTCTGCTCTCTGTATACCTCTATTCCCCACTCTGATGGTCTCCGAGCTCTTCGGTTTTTTCTGGATCAGCGCACTTGCCCTTCTATATCCACTGACACCCTTCTCCGTCTTGCTGAACTGGTCCTTAACCTGAATTCCTTTGAATTCAATGGTCAATTTTTTGACCAAATTAGTGGTGTTGCCATGGGAACGAAGATGGGTCCCAGCTATGCCTGTCTATTCATGGGCCACTTGGAGCATCAGATATGGCAACAATACTCCGGTCCTTTCCCTGGGTTTTACCGCAGATATATCGATGATGGCATAGGTCTCACAGATATGTCTGAGACTGATTTACACCGCTTCATCGACTTTGTGAACTACTTTCACCCCACCATTAAGTTCACCTCCCTCGTCTCCACAGTTTCTGTCAACTTCCTTGACATTACTATTTCTATCACGCCCTCCGGCCTTAATACCTCAGTATACTACAAGCCGACAGATGCCCACAGCTACCTCCTGTATACCTCTTCTCATCCTCGGGCCTGTCGTGACTCCCTTCCTTTTTCACAACTTCTCCGCCTCCGCCGTTTATGCCAAGACGACGATGACTTCCACTTACGAGCAAATGAGATGTTGGATTTCTTCCGTAACCGACTTTATCCAGAACATGTTCTCACCTCTGCTCTCCAACGTGTGCTCCCCATCTCTCGTCAGGAGGCCCTCATACCTCACCATAAATCCACTTCGGATAGAGTCAAATTAATCTTGACCCATCACCCTCATAGTACTACTGTCAAACAGATCCTTTTCCGCCACCTCCCTATCCTCCAAGCAGAGCCTGTGACCCAAAAAGTATTCAGTGAAGCACCTTTGGTGGCATATAGACGTGACAAGAACTTGAAGGATCTTCTTGTTCACAGCCGTCTCCCAAAGGAGAATGCCACTCACTTTGGCACACTACCCTGTGGTCGGACAAGATGCAACACGTGCAAGTATGTCACCTCAACCCAGAAGGTGTCCTTTCCTAAGGCTACGTACACCATCACTAGTAGCTTCAGTGTGAATCGCGCAATGTCATTTATACGATCATATGTAAACGTTGCTGCAAAATCTATATTGGCCAAACAGGCAAACGACTTGGGGACAGATTCAGCCAGCACTTAAATGACATCGCTCAGCAAAAGTCCACACCAGTTGCCATACACTTCAATGGTCCTGACCACCATGGTCCCATCGACATCCAGGTCACAGCGATCCGATCCTGCTCCTCTGACACTGCCAGCCGAGAACAGCTTGAGAAGCGTCTTATACACCGCATGGGGTGTTTAAAACCAGCCGGTTTCAACACTTTTCACACCTTTGTCTGAGGTCACCCTTTCCTCTCTTGCTCTATTTGACTCTTTCCACTCTTATCCTATTCTTCTATTTGTATGCCATATACATTTTTTAATTTCATATTTATTTATCTCCCACTCATTCTGTCCTCTTCTATTTCCAGTCCCCACTTTTATCCCATTGGGTAGTTTATTGTCCGGTTTCGTTTTTTAGTTTTTCAGTATGTATTGTGTACACCCGGCGGCGGAAGTCGCTTTCTGTTCAGCCACGCGCTCTTCAACAGACAGCGAATTTCGGTTCTTGCCTTCAGGGAAGTACCCAGTTTTTATTTTATTATTTTATTATGTTTTTTATGTGTCCTATCTAGACTTCACTTTCTTTCCTTTCCTGACGAAGGCCTTGTGGCCGTTACGTAGACTATTTTCTTTGTCTTTTGTCCTCGTAAGACGAATCACCTTTTTTCGATTTTTTTTCAAACCCACCCTCAGAAGACTACAGGAAACTGGTCTCACTGCTAGACCTAGCAAATGTCTCATCGGGTTTGAAAAGCTAGACTTCCTGGGGCATACCATTTCTCATGGCTGCATGTGGCCTGTCACCAAGAATATTGAGAAAGTAGTTGCAGCAAAGAGGCCCGAACGAACAAAGACACCCGCTCTTTCCTATCACTATGTGCATATTATCAAAAATTTCAACGGATTAACAGCACCCCTTACTGACCTTACCAAAAAAAGGCGACCTGACCTGGTTATTTGGGATTCCAAGTGCGAACACGCATACGTCACTTTAAAAAAACAACTGTCCGGATACCCAATTTTGAGGCTACCTGACCTCAAGAAACCTTTTATATTACGGGTCGACGCTTCAGGTCAGGGCATCGGGTCAACCCTGCTTCAAGCAGATGACACCGATCCGAATCTGCTATTCCCAGTTGCATATGGCAGCCGTAAACTGAACACGACTGAACGTAACTATTCCACAGTTGAAAGAGAATGTTTGGCACTAATTCAGGGGATAAAAAGACATCATTAATTTCTTCACGGAGTATCTTTCACGGTGCAGACAGACCACTCTGCCTTAGCCTTTCTTGGGGCAAATAACGAGTTTAACGCAAGAATCATGCGGTGGGCGTTGCTACTAAGCGTGTACTCTTTTAAAGTGGAATATATTCTGGGAAAACAGAACGTCGGAGCAGATTTTTTTAGTAGAAACTGGACTATGGAAGAAGAGGAGGAAACTGAACACATCAACCATACAGAGGACACCGATCAGGGCAGCTCCATTGTCATCAAAGAAACATGAAAAATGATTTCACGTCTTAAGTGGGGACAATTGTGACGGATGGATGAAATGGATAACCCTTATCGATTCTCTTGAATAGCATCGCGGGCCCTCATTATTTGGACAAGCAACTAACACGTTGGATTTCCAGCGCTGGCTAATTAGTATGTAAAGTCAAACACGTGGAAGCTAAAGCGTCTCTGTTGCCAGTGTCCGATTCTTAGTCTAGACACGCCTCCCGCCTTTGTTCAATGCACTTAGAACGCAGATATATAGATGCATATCCGTATCTCACTGTAAAAAGGGTTTTCCTGCTGCCAGCTTACGTAAGCATGTCAACGGTAACACGGGAAGGTGGGGGCATAAGAGGTTCTGTGCTTAGAGAGGCAACGGTCTGTTTATTGCGTAGAAAGAGGCGGGGATTTACCCACCGAACGAAACTTTCGTTGATCACGAGCACAGGGACGAAAAGACCATCGTACGACGGACATGAAAGAAGGCAGCGCCAGCGAAGCGACAGCCAGGCGGGGAAAAGACGTAATGATGGACGGGGATTAGCAAATCGACCAGAGAAACTTCCCTAAATCGAACAGAGGTGCTAAAACTCCGAATGAGAGATGAAAGAATAGCCATTTTGAATATAATGTCCAGACCATTTAATTCTGTGTCAGTCTGCAAATCACGAGTTCTAAAATGGTCTAGAATGCAGTTTCGGAGTCTAAATTTATCAGATTTTAAACAAGAAATTCGCGGAGATAAATTCTAAGAGTCTTGTGTTTCGCGGCTGAACAAAATACCTTTGCGTCCAACCAATACCATAGAGTCCTCCAGACTCGGTTCTTATAACATCCAGAGATTTTATGAACATTTAAATATAATCTTCGTGTTGTGACCCTATGTGGTCCCGCTCTCAAATTTCATGAGAGTAATCCAACCAAGAACATTTAAATCATAAATCAATAATTCTGTAAAGATAACTGGAGAAGAACAATTGCCAGATGCGATACATATAGTTTTTACTGTTCTGATGTGGAAAAGAATATATCATTTATGTACACTAACAGTCACGTTACTTCCACTGGATTAAAACCCCCGAAGGAAAACAAAACTCACTGATCAGTCTTTGCCATCACTCTGTGTTCATCACGCTAAATAAGTCTCAACTACCAGCGGTGAGATCCAGGAGACCACTACATACTCATATATACCTGTGACAGTGCCATCCCATAGAAACTTTAGATAAAACCAAAAAACACTGAGTCATCAATTCCAGCGACTACGGAAAATTAGCTGAACGCAAACCCCGCTAGTCTAGGGCTGGAAAAAGAAGAAAGAGACTCATATTAGTTGAGTACTTAATAGCTGTTTATGTTATTCTATGGATTGCCAGATTCAACGAGCGGTAAGTGAGAAAATGTGTGATGGCCATCGCGAGCGTGCATTTGAATGAATGCGATATTTGATATTTTTTTAAAAACTCTATTTTTTCTTGGTAAATAGCAATACATTAATTCCTTGTATTTTTTCTCTAAGTGGGGTTGTTTACATTTTTCTTATTTCCCATCCCGTAATCTGCTTAGTCAAGGCATAACTTTGAGAATACTAGGAATCTGTTCCTACACCCCATACTGCGTATTGTATACCTCTGTCAGAATAAAATAAATCTATCTTTGGGTTAATTGTATCTTTCTGATAACACTTGTCTTTGGACTGGGGTTTTGCCTATACAAGAGGGAAGGGCATATTGGGATACTACTATTCTAAACCCTCCCCCCCCCCCCTTCCAGTTTTATTTCTGTAACTATGTCTTTTTTTTAATGTTACTTGCTCAAAGTTGTGATTTTGGTTTAAATGATAATAAACACCATAAACCTTCAATTACTGTGTTGGCAGACCCATAAACCCATATCTGTTATATGTAGTTTGTATTCACGTTTGTGCGTTTGTATCACCAAATTGGTGTGGGTACATGAGTGTTGAGTAACTGGAAAAAATTGTTTAGCCAGGAGAGGAAGGAGTCTAGAGATAAATAAAAGTGTCGTAAGATAGGCGAATCGGATGAATTACACGATTCAGAGACTGTCTTTCCTCTTTTCAGCACCTTTGTGAATCAACTATCTATTTCTTAACCCTTCCTATCACAGAGCCTTCACTATCATCCTCCACTCAGACGGGACCACTATTTCTAAGACCTATCTCAAATAAAAAAATTACGACACAGACCAAAGTCTGAGTGAGGAGTGAGATAATAAATGTGTGTCTGAAATAGAGAATGTGAGTGTTGAGTGGAAGTGTAACAGGGAGTACAAAGTTGATAAACAATCTTTCATCCCGCCATTCAAACTTCTGTTAAATGTTACCCCCACTCACCCTCTCTTCCTCATATATATCAACAATCGAACATATATTGAGAAAGTGACTCATACATAACAAGTGATTTCACATTCAACAATAACAAAAATAGAGATAGAAAGAGAATTCTGATCCGCTAATAAATTTTCTATATTTATTAAAGTGTAAATAGGAAAAAAAACTTATTATGCCTGAGCGATATCAAGGAAGCCAATTAAAATCACAATCATTAACTGACAGAAAAAAAACCTCACAACAAAAAAACTCAAACCGATTCTGATTTACAATCCAGAACGGCAGTCTAAGTTGAATAAAATGATAGTAAATTAGGCAATCCACAGAAGGTTCCTGGAATAACACAAACACCCACAACTAATCATCAGCGGTTCCCAGTCTCTATGGCGAGACAACTGCGATCTAGGCCAAACAGACAAAGAAAAAAACACCACAACCCAAACACAACGAAGCATAAAGAAATAATGACGAGAAGTAAACACTCTCTCTTTTAAGCACAACCCTGCACTCCATCGATAATTCAATGTTCCACAACGTCTCTGAGTCCCCGGGTCTATATTTTCCCTGTCCGTCATTTGAAGAATTATTCCTCTAGACTTGACAATTCCCATGTTCCCTTTATCTCTTCCGACGAAGAGTGGAAATCAATTTAATCCAAGGATGTCGGACGTCAGTGGGGAATATCCACGAGTGACTCAAATATAAATACACCCTGATATCCAGCGGTTGAACGAGTCTAAACTCAGGTTTTGAGTAGGCAATGCACACTAATATAACCGAGATAACGCTGGCCAGTCAGAATGTGACTGCACGTGCAGTGAACAGGGCCAAAGCTATCTACAACCGAGGTTAGGATTGGCGCACTATTCTGAAGTTTGGTAAGCTTGAAAGTTGGTTGTTTCAGGTATCTTTGTACTGCAAGAAATGATTTAGTTTCCCAAAAACACTAATGTTGCTGTCGTTTTTGACGGTTTCATAAGAGGTAAATCTATTTAATACTTTTGATGATCTAAGTTAGGGAACTGTATGTTAACTCCCTGGGACAGGTTGATTTGGGGTTATCTTCCCTTTGTCTATTCTTAGTTGTTGACCTGTCTTAAGTCGGGGGGTTAGCTGTTCTCAGATCTGTTCTGCCTATGCATGCGCACAGTTTTTTAGCGCAATACAGAGACTTCCGTCAGTGAGGGGTGATGAGCTGGGTTCTGGCCGGACAAGTTGTCCGTTGTTATTCTCTGCATTGTCTGGGGGAAAGATAGTCTTCAGTGTAACTGTGATGTCAGTGATTCTCCCCAGAGTTATTCTGTTCGTCAAGAATGACGACAGTTGTGATTTATGTATTTCTCGGATTCTGTCCAAGGTAAAAGTAACTTTATTATTATGCCTAGATTGCAGAACATTTAGTATCATCCTGTGAGTGGAGCTCACAGTTCTTGAGATCCAGAGTCCATTATGTATGCTTGTGTTGCGTGATAAATTCTCGCAACATCGTTTTATTTCAATATCTGTTTTATAACGCAAGGGCAACAACTGCTTGAAATCTATAGTCACTTTTCTCGGTAAGCATTTGTCTTCTCGCGTTGGTATCGAATGCAGTTAAGTTTGAGCTGTGGTCATTTTTGCGCTGGACTGCGCATGACTTGTCTTGTTGTTTGGTCGATCGGTTTCCGCCCACGACTAGTGGAGTGAGCGATTTGGAATGGCGAAAGAGATGCCTCGTTGAAGAGGGGATCTCCGCTATTTTTGTTCTGTCAGGGATGTGTAGTCCTCTTATGGATATTTCGTTTATTCGGGATAATACCTCTAGTGTATTTGCACATGCCGGGAGGCGTGATATTTCTGTATTTCTTGAAAGCAAGGTAAATTAACATTTTCATTAACTCTATTGATTTTGGGTCGTGAGCGATTTCGATTCATAGCCTGTCTCCGAAAGTCGTCGTCACGAGATGTTCTTTCCCAGCTCACATGTCGCTGCATTGTACTGCATCGGTTGATGCAGGTACCAAGGACCATTACTTGCTACTTTGTTAAATGAACTAGGTTTAGAAAACCTTTATTATCTAGAGGATATTCTTGAGGACATTATTTATACTTCGGCAGACGTGTCTGTCTTGCTGAAGTCAAACTAAGGAGAGTGAACTGATCTCATACATCTGGTTATCTCCTGGCTGTTATAGAAAGGATGGAGTTGTTCATCTGACTACATTTACAGCACTTTGAAATATAACATGCATCTGACTCATCATTGTAATGCTGTCTACCGTTTATTGCTGTATTGAATGTTGCTGTGATAATGACTGTTTGATGTGCCTACACATTTGCGTAACCATTTTGTCACTGTGGCGTCCACAATAAATAATGAAGAAAAACGTCAACGGCTGTTTCAAGACTCATTGACTTTATACGTCGTGAGTTTACTGACGTCCTATGTGGATTGCCCTGTTATTGTTGCATGAACATTGTTTTGACTGAACACATCTACACACTACACAAAACCAGACATGCGGATGCCATCCATCATCATATGGCATCACGCATCATTTGGTGGCCATAAGCTGGTTTGATTCTGGTACTAGCAAACACGGGGTCCCTTACCCACTTCATTTTCAACAAGAATTCATCAGCATCCTTCAAGAAATTAACATTCTTCAATACAGTCAACATCTTCAAAATTTTCAAAGTACTCGGCGTTGCCCGGTAAAAGTCAAAATTTCAACTTTTGACGGAAACAAGAATTTGACAGTACCCGGCGTTGTTACATGTTGCCGGATAACTCGGACTGCTGTTATCTTTTACGCAAGTCAAGCAAGTTGCTGCTGTCAAGGTTCCAGTGCTGTCGTTTTTTGAGAAGGTCAAGTGCCGGTTGAAACGGGTTGTTTTCTGAAGAAGGCCAAGTACCGATTTCCATCAACTTACTTTTGGATTAGAAGGTCAAGTGCCGAAACAACTCAACACACAGTATTTCAGAAGCTCTTGTACCATCGTGTTAGCAGTGGAAGCAGTTCAGATGTGCCATCATCGTTGGAGCTTCGCTCTTTAGGACGTTGATTGACATCCGTTTTTCTGCTGTTCTACGATTGGAAGCCTTTAAGTTAAGTGGCCTGTTTGTATGTAAACTGTGCCCTTATACTTCTGCTGAGTCTTCTGTGTATCATCTCATTCTATATATTATATGTCTATATGTTATTTGTATATTTATATGTTTATATTTCAGCGGGTTCTCGGTTGGGTGGTGTCTCCGTTAGATTATGCCACGTCATAGAGGTCGTCTATTGTGAGCGTTTTCTGTAGGGTTTGCAAATTTCCGATACTGGAATTTGCTAAGCGACTTCTGTTGCTATTTATGTTAGCTGTGATGACATGTTTTAATATTGTTTTCGTTATTATTTCACATTCTTTAGTTTTGTTGTGATTTGTTTGTATTTGTTAGCCTACTCTTGTCTATAATTTAGTTTCATACAACATTTTTTGTTTATACACTGTGGTGTCATGTATTTTGTTTAATTCTATCGCAGATATCGTCACATTTTTTGTGATATTTCATTAATTTCTGCTTTATTTTTAGTTGATTTCTGCGAAAGTTTTTGTATTGTTGCTGATCTTTGTTATTGTTTACATTGTTATTGTTTACATTGTTTGTATTGTTTACATTTTCAATGTTTACATTCTGCATGTGTTTACATAGTCATTGTTTACAGTTATAGTAATTAGTTAATGGGCTATGCTAATGCACTGTTACTACTATACTGATGATAAATGAATGATGAATAGTGTCGTGCACTATTGAATGAGAAGTGCACTTATGATCAAGATTTGAGTGCTGATATTTCATATACAAGTTCTTTGATTGGAGACTTGTTTCCCACAGAGACTGGGATAATATAATGTGATGTGAATATACAAGTGCTTAATTAAGACTTGTTACACTTAGGTTTGAAATAAATTAGTTAATTATTTCAGGTTTTGGACTCATATGTTAGACAACATGTCTACATTTGAGCACTTTATTGAGCAGGGTAAATTGCTTGGGAAGACTGGTGATAAGTTAGAAGAATTTGCAACTGCTCGATATGATAAAGCAATGGAAGCTGAACAAAAGAAACTGCATATGGAAGCTGAACAAAAGAAACTGCAGATGCAGGTGGATGAAAAGAGATTCCAAATGGAAATGGAAAAACAAAAAAGGGAATCAGAAGCTGAGGAGAGAAAACTCCAGCTACAGCTAGAAGCTGAAAGACTTCAAAAAGAGGCTGAGAATAAAAGACTTGAAAAAGAGGCTGAAAATAAAAGACTTGAAAAAGAAGCTGAGAATAAAAGACTTGAAAAAGAAGCTGAAAATAAAAGACTTGAAAAAGAGGCTGAAAATAAAAGACTTGAAAAAGAAGCTGAAAATAAAAGACTTGAAAAAGAAGCTGAAAATGAAAGACTTCAAATGCAGGCTCAAGCTGAAGAAAGGAAGTTACAAAGAGAGTCTGATGAGAGGAAAGCAAAAATGGAACATGAAGAAAAACTCTTAGCTTTAGAGTTGGAGAAATTGAAATTGACGAGCATGAGTAATGGTAATGATTCAAACAAGGGTTCATCTTCTGGGAAGGCTAATAATGATACTTTTAAGATTAAGTTACCAACATTTAGTCCTTCCAGTGATGACATAATGTTCTATCTGGACAGATTTGAACAAGCATGTACAGCTCATAACATAGACAAAGCAAAATATGTTTATCAGTTATCAGGGATACTGACAGGTAAAGCTCTAAGTATATTAAATATGGTGGATGAACCTGACAAGAGCAATTATGAGGTTGTCAGGGCCGCTTTGTTAAAGAAATATCAGCTTAACGAAGACGGCTATCGTCTACAATTTAAAAACATGTTACCTGAAAATGGAGTTGAATTCTCCGAGTTTATTGCAAGAATACGCATTACTTTCTCACGATGGGTTGAACTATCTAAGACGGAAAAAAACTTATGAAGGACTTATGGACTTAATACTTAGAGACAAAGTCATGTCGTCTGTCAATGAGTCTTTCCTTGCTTTCCTTCATGAACGTAAACCTAAAACAATAAAAGAAATGGAAGATTTCTGTTGCCAATACGTAACTGCGCACCCACACATAACCATGGGTAACTCTAAGGTGAAAGAAGGTTTACCAGTTGCTTCGGCAGCTCCGTATGGTCAAAACTTTGCTCGTAGATCCCAACAAAATTTTGATAGAAAGGGTAAATAATTTCTGTCAAAATCATGGAAATCAATTTCATGGTGATTCTTCTTCGAAGAATTGGAGACAACCTGATAGTACTCGTTACTATCACCCTAATAATTATAGGCATTTCAAAAGAGGATATGGTAATAGAGGTTATTCCTGCCGAAGACCTCAGAACCAAACAAATAGATGTTCGCATCAATGTGAACATGATAGTAATCGTGGAAACTGGAATTCGAACCAGGATAACAATTACAATAGAGACAATAATAACTGCAGAGATAATAATAACTCTGATAACTTCAGAGGTAATAATAGTCGGGGTAGATCTCAACACAAAAAAAAAGAGATATCAGCAGGCTAATGCTGTACAACAGGAAACTGAGGGAGCCTGTAATCATGTTGTTGATAGTAAAAACTTTGACGCTGTCACTAGTTCTGCTTTTGACTTTGAAAGAGCAAACAAATGCCCCCAATGCAGTACTTTATTCGAACCGGGTACCATAACTACTTTGAGTTGTGGTCACCCACTTCCCGCTCTTCCTGCTGCTGTTGCGCATGACGGGAGGGGTTCTTTAATCCTACATAAGGGTCTTGTTAATGATACTCCGGTCTCACTACTTTTCGATTCCGGATGCACCACTATTGGTGTTAGACAATCGCTTGTAGATCCATCTTGTGCTACAGGAAGGGTTATTAAATGTGTCACATTTGGCGGCACTCTAGAAAAATATCCTACTGCTGTAATTCGCATTGCCACTCCTTTCATTACTGGAGATGTGCATGCTTGTCTCTTACCTAATCCTATTGCGGACCTTATTATTGGTCGTATTCACGGAGTTAGGGAGTGTACCCCACAGCAGATTGCTGCTTGGGAAGATAATAACATGCAAGCTACAAATGCAGTGGTTACAAGAGCACAAGCTCTACAAACACCCGAAACTTCACTGAATAGTGATAATGAAGTTGATAGCCAAGATAGTCACTTAGTAATCACTCGTGACTCTTTCATAAAATTGCAAGAAGAAGATCCTTCTTTAAAAAAATTCTTCGTTCTTGCGAAGAAAGGTGATCCGAATCAGGATACAAATAGAAAATCTTGGATTGCAATGAGAAACGGCGTACTTGTACGTATGGTACAAGATTCGACTACGTCGGCACATTCGCAAATTCTTGTTCCCAAGAGCATGAGAGTCCAAATATTACAACATGCTCATGACTCGCAATGTGCTGGACATATGGGTTTTTCCCGTACGAAGTCGAGAGTCCTTGCGGCTTTCTTTTGGCCTTTTGTCAATAAGGACATTCGTATTTACTGCCGATCATGCAAGGTATGTCAGGAGGTCAAATCTAGAGGACCACGACATGCTGCGCCTATCCAGGCTGCTGACATTCCTATTCGGCCATTTCGGAAATGGCCATAGATATTATTGGCCCTTTTAAGGTCAAGTCGGCCAGAGGACATCAGTTTATCCTTACATGTGTCGATATGTGCACACGTTGGCCAGAGGCTATTCCTCTTAAGAGCATATCTACTACAGATATCGCAGATGCTCTTTGGTTGATATTTTCTCGCTTGGGGTTCCCCAGAGAAATATTGTCAGACCATGGCACTCAACTCATATCTGACACTATGTCACAGGTAATGTCTACCTTACATATTGAACGATCTCTCAGTAGTATCTACCATCCTATGTCTAATGGGTTAGTTGAGTGTCTGAATAGAACGCTCAAGACTTTGCTTGGTAAGATAACTGAAGATCATCCTCAAGATTGGGACAGGGTTTTACCCGCGGCTCTCTTTGCCTATAGAGAAGTCCCTAATGAACACACAGGATTTTCTCCCTTCGAACTTGTCTTTGGCGCGCGTCCACGCGGCCCTATGTCTTTATTACACGATCTCATCACTGCCGATGATATTAGCGATGAAACTCAATCCTCATATGAGTATGTCATTGCTCTTAGACAAAAGATCATTGAGGCATGTAAGCTAGCAACTGCTTCATCAGAAATTGCTAAAGAGAAGGCAAGACAGTTTGCTAACAAGAATAGATGTCTACGACAACTTTGTCCAGGTGACAAAGCATTCGTCCTACTCCCCAGTAGGGAAAATAGACTTCTTATTGCATGGAAAGGTCCGTATGCAATAGTCTCTCGGATTTCCGATGTTGACTATGTGGTCGATATTGATGGAAAGCATAAAACTTTCCACATAAACATGCTTTCGGAATTTCACGAACGTCCGGACTATTTGCTGCCTATTTTCCAGGCAACGGATGATGCTCCTGCACCTCACGGTCATTATTCATCCCTGTCTGTCATTCAGGATGAGGAAGCTACCTTCTCTGATGTCAACCTTCCCCTTCCAGTGGTTCCATTACATTCCACGGAATCTTGGAAAAACGTTTCTGTTTCTCCTAATCTTTCTGGTGACGAACATCGACAAGTCTCGTCGATGTTACAAACATTTCAGGATGTTCTCACTGACATTCCTGGACACACAGATGTCATAGAACATGACATAATTCTTACCGACAATAATCCAATTAGGGTTAGGCCGTATCCTATTCCTATACACTTTCAGTCGCAAGTGGAAAAGGAATTGGATGAAATGATTCAATTAAATATAATTGAACCATCGACTTCACCATATTCTTCTTCCATGGTTATTGTCCGGAAGAAGGATAAGAACATACGAATTTGCGTTGATTATCGCAAATTGAATCAGGTCACAAAGTTCGACGCTGAACCGATGCCTTTGTTAGAAGATCTACTGATTAGACTTTCTAATTCTAGATTCTTCACTAAACTTGACTTGTCTAAAGGTTATTGGCAAGTGCCTTTAGCAGAGCATGCCAACCTCTCTTACTGCTTTTTCTACACCTAGGGGTCTATTTCAATGGAATGTTATGCCTTTTGGTCTCATGAACGCCCCTGCCACTTTCGTTCGCATGATGCGTCGAATTCTGTCACATCGTTCGGATGTCATCGCATACTTAGATGACATCTGTCTCTTCAGTGATACCTGGGAAGATCACTATTTAGGGTTATATGACTTACTGTCCACTCTACGTGAGAATAATTTGACAGCAAAACCTTCTAAAGCTTTTGTTGGTTTTGGTGAAATCTCTTTCCTGGGTCATCGTGTTGGTCATGGTCTCTTGAAGACAGAAGACCACAATACTTCCAAAATACTGAACATCTCTGTTCCTAAAACGAAGAAACAAGTTAGGAGTCTCTTAGGTTTAATTCAATTTTATGGGAGATTTATTCCAAATTTATCTTCGATCATGGCACCTCTCTCAACATTGTTGAAGAAAGGTTCGCCTAATCTGGTCCGTTGGTCTGAAGAATGCCAATCTTCACTAGACCAAATCAAGAATATATTTTCTTCTCCTCCCATCTTAAGATTACCTACTCTTGATAGGACTTTTGTTCTTCGGAGTGATGCTTCATCCACTGGGATTGGAGCAGCACTGATGCAAGAATATGCAAATACTCTGCATCCTGTTATGTACATTTCTAGAAAACTAAATGCGGCAGAGAGGAACTACTCGGTTTTAGACCGTGAGTTGTTAGCGATGGTTTGGTCAATTCTAAAACTACAAAGATTCCTCCTGGGCGCACATTTCATTCTAGAGACTGATCAGAAAGCTCTTACAGCTATTCAGACTAAGAATTTGAAGAGTTCGAGATCCACTCGATATGCTATAGCTCTTCAACCTTTTCACTTCACGGTACGAGCTATCCGTGGTGCGGATAATGTGATGGCTGACATTTTGTCTAGATGCCCACATGACTCCAACTAATACTTCTGTCCTATATTTCTATATATTACAGAGTCATAACACACCTATATTTCTACAATAGATTAGCACATCTGTACTTACTTTATATGTACACACTATCGTGCTTTGTTGTCATCTTCTTCTGTTCGTTTTTTAAAATGATAGAGGAGGACTGAGTAGTTAATATAAGGGCCGTTAGTTTACTAAACAGCCACAATTATTAATAATGTATTGTACCTTATGAAGCATATTAGTTATTAATTAGCATTATATTGCTTGTACTTTCTCAGAATGTCATTGTTGAGCTGAGGACTTACCTTACGAGTTCTAGATTGTGTACTTACCCTCGGAATACCAGAGCATATGTCCTGGATCGTCATGTAGTTTAACTTTGCTATGTACTTATGTCATTACATGTCAAAGAATGTACTATTTAAATTTTCCTATCAGATTTGTACATCCATTTTTAAAGACAATATTAGAGTATGCTGTTTAATGATGATTATAGTAACTTGCATACGTATATTGTGTTTACATGCTAACGTGATGTGTGTTGGTGACACCTCCCCGATGTGAATATTTTTTGAGACATATTTATTTTTCTGTTGAGGTATATCCTCACCAGACACTCTATAATTAGCCTATTGTTTGGCAATTTAATTAATTATCAGCGCATAATTCGTGCGTTTTGAGCCGCTTATCGCTTGCTCTTTGATATTGAAAAAAAAATATGTTCCACATTTTTTTTTTTATCGGGAGGAGGTGGTGATATGTTGCGTGATAAATTCTCGCAACATCGTTTTATTTCAATATCTGTTTTATAACGCAAGGGCAACAACTGCTTGAAATCTATAGTCACTTTTCGCGGTAAGCATTTGTCTTCTCGCGTTGGTATCGAATGCAGTTAAGTTTGAGCTGTGGTCATTTTTGCGCTGGACTGCGCATGACTTGTCTTGTTGTTTGGTCGATCGGTTTCCGCCCACGACTAGTGGAGTGAGCGATTTGGAATGGCGAAAGAGATGCCTCGTTGAAGAGGGGATCTCCGCTATTTTTGTTCTGTCAGGGATGTGTAGTCCTCTTATGGATATTTCGTTTATTCGGGATAATACCTCTAGTGTATTTGCACATGCCGGGAGGCGTGATATTTCTGTATTTCTTGAAAGCAAGGTAAATTAACATTTTCATTAACTCTATTGATTTTGGGTCGTGAGCGATTTCGATTCATAGCCTGTCTCCGAAAGTCGTCGTCACGAGATGTTCTTTCCCAGCTCACATGTCGCTGCATTGTACTGCATCGGTTGATGCAGGTACCAAGGACCATTACTTGCTACTTTGTTAAATGAACTAGGTTTAGAAAACCTTTATTATCTAGAGGATATTCTTGAGGACATTATTTATACTTCGGCAGACGTGTCTGTCTTGCTGAAGTCAAACTAAGGAGAGTGAACTGATCTCATACATCTGGTTATCTCCTGGCTGTTATAGAAAGGATGGAGTTGTTCATCTGACTACATTTACAGCACTTTGAAATATAACATGCATCTGACTCATCATTGTAATGCTGTCTACCGTTTATTGCTGTATTGAATGTTGCTGTGATAATGACTGTTTGATGTGCCTACACATTTGCGTAACCATTTTGTCACTGTGGCGTCCACAATAAATAATGAAGAAAAACGTCAACGGCTGTTTCAAGACTCATTGACTTTATACGTCGTGAGTTTACTGACGTCCTATGTGGATTGCCCTGTTATTGTTGCATGAACATTGTTTTGACTGAACACATCTACACACTACACAAAACCAGACATGCGGATGCCATCCATCATCATATGGCATCACGCATCAGCTTGATATAGCCAACTAAGACTATTCGTATAGCTACTTTACAGAAGCCCAGTAAAGAGATATTGTTATGAAACCCGCATGATGGCGGTATATTTCGGCATGGATGATAATGCCTGCCTTTGAAGATTACACAGTTGTTCACCAATTATTAGAGAGGCCCGACATTACGGTAGAGATCTCTGAGCAGAAGAAGAAATGTCTGGCGTGTGAAGCCAGTTGAAGTCTTGACTTACATTAGCAAGTTCATAGACTTTGATATTAAGCAACTATATTTGTTAAAGGTCTACCTGACGTGCTTAGTCAGGGGCCCTGAGCTACAGTATGAAAGTTGGCGTAGATTGTCAAGCCAGCTTTACTAGCATCTCACACATGAGCTATGCAAGATTGATGATGCTCGATGTTTTATATTCGTTACCACACATGAAATGTCCATGATCCTGGTTTAAGTGACTGTGTCGTCTATCAGCGTATGTCCTATAATAAACGTTGGAAGAAAAGTCATCGGTGGTAACTACATTTATGACTTTTACTTGTGGTGGAGTGAGTTTGTGTGTACCTGAATAAGAGCCTAAACGACTTCGTGTTCACGATCTGCTGCTTCTACATACACACCATTACTCACTACAACATCTTGCTACGAGTTCTACACCTCTGAGAAACATGTATGCTGTTCGTGTGTGAGTGTCTGCGTTATACCCTGGCAGCACCTCACGCTGGTGACCTAGATACACGCAACACTGAACTGTACAGGAGATAGCGATACGCCCACTCAACGACACTTGCAACACGATACACAATACCAGATTTCACACGGGCAAACAGACTTTTACATCTGGTGGACCAGATTCGTGTGGCTGTCAACTAAACTGTTTTTTCATGCCCACATCTGGCTTATAACGTCTGATAGAACAGATTCGTGGCTGTTTCTACATAACATCGTGGAGTGTCAACTACGCAGCGAACAGGGTTAAGCAGGTCAACGCCTTTTTACTGCTTCATGGACCACAGCTGCTTGTGATGTCAATTTACGCTGAGCTACAAAAGTGAACACCCCTTTCAACACTTTGACAGTCATCTATGTGCAAATGAATTTACGTTCAAGTCACGTTATTTACGTCCAAGCTCTGATAGTAAACCAATAACAGTTCCAGCTGTTGTTTACATACTACATACTACAAACATATTGACGTTGGATCTTCCGGTTTCAACTAGTGTCGAGAATCGTTTTGTAGCTACACTTTGGAGACCACTACCTTTTGTCAAGTTACGGTAACCTTCAACGGTGGATCGTCTTCCATTGTTGTTTACAGTTGTACCGCATTGAATTGCATCTTTGCAGGTGTTTGAGGATTGGGCTTAAGATAAGTGGCCCGTTTATGTGTTAAACTGTGCCTTTATTTGTGTTCAACTGAGCCTTCCTCTATACATATTCTTTATATTGTGTATTTACATATTACATGAATCTTTGTTTACATGTTTTTTGTTCACATGTTGTATTAGTGTGTATGTTTGCGGGTTGGTTGGGTCTGGTGACTCCTTTAGAATATACCACGTGACAGAGGTTCTAATGAGAGCGTTTTCTGTAGGGACTGTGCAAATTTTCCACAGGGAAATTTGTTAGCGACAATTGTTGCTATTTTTGTTTAGCTGTGACGTAGTGTGCTTTTCATCGTTGTTGTTGTAATTTTTTTTTTCTCCTTTAGTTTTGATTTCATTTGTTTGTATTTGTCCGCCTCCCCTTCCTTTCATTTATTTCTATACATCTTTTTGTTTATAACAGTGTTGTCATTTGTTTTATTTTTCGCAGTTATCATTGCAAATCTTTGCAAAATTAGACTTAGTTAAACTTTAATTTGATTTGACTTCTGCGAACGTTTTCGTTTGTTCTATATTCTTGTCTTTGTATTGTTATCGTATACATGTTTATCATACACAGTCTATATATATATATACTTGGTCATGAACTATTATTATTAATATGATGCACTTTTCAGACAGAGGTTGTTTATGATGGTATTATTATAGAGAAACAAGGTGATTATACAAGTTTTTGATTAAAAGACTTGTCTCCCACGGAGGTTGGGATAGAATAAAGTAAAGTGAGTATACAAAGTCTTTGACAAAGACTTATCTCCAACTGAGGTTGGGATATAAAGTGTATTGTTATTTCAGGTGTTGATAGCACATTATTAAACAAAATGTCTACATTAGAATACTTTATTGGATAAGGGAAATCCCTTGGTAAAACTGGTGAGAAGTTGGAGGAATTCGCAACGACTGAATATGCCAAGGCATTGAAGTCAGAAGAAAAGAGACTGAAAATAGAAAAAGAGGCTGAACTAAACAAGATGGAAGCTGAAGAGAGGAAAATTGAAGCTGAGAATAAAGGATTAGACAGAGAAGCTGAACAAAAAAAGATTGAAGCTGAGAATGAAAGATTGCAAATGCAGGCAGATGAAAGGAAATTCCAGATGGAAGAGAAAAAACTTCAAGCTGCTGCTGAAGCTGAAAATAAAAGATTAGACAGAGAAGCTGCTGCTGAAGAGAGGAAACTTCAAGCTGCTGCTGAAGAGAGGAAACTTCAAGCTGCTGCTGAGGAAAGGAAAGCACAAATGGAACATGAGGAAAAACTATTAGCTTTGGAGTTGGAGAAATTAAAGACAATGAATATGAGTGCTCCTCAAGCAACTTCGGGTAAAAAAGAGAGTACTTATAAAGTCAAATTGCCACCTTTCAACCCTCTAAAGGACGACATAACCTTCTACCTTGATAGGTTTCAATTAACATGCGCAACGCATAAGGTAGATAAGGAACACTATGTCGGACAACTGATAAAATTACTTTCAGGTGAACCATTAAGTATTGTAATGGCAGTAGAGGAAACTGACAGAACTAATTATGATGTTGTCAGGGCAACATTACTTAAAAGATACCAATTAAAAGAAGAAGATTATCGTCTTCGTTTTAAGACAATGCTACCAGAGACTGGAGTAGAGTTCTCTGACTTTATTACGAAGACACGTCTTACATTCACACGTTGGATTGAGCTGTCTAAGACAGAAAACACATATGAAGCCCTTATGGACTTATTACTTCCAGATAAAGTTATTTCATCTGTCAATGAGTCTTTTCTTGCTTTTATTCATGAGCGTAAACCTAAGGACATAAAAGACATGGAAGAATATTGTTGCAAGTACGTCACTGCACATCCCCATGCTACGGTTAGCAACGCTAAGGTGAAAGAAGAGTTTCTAGTTGCTTCTGCAGCACCATATGGCCCTAACTTTATGAATAAATTCCAAGATGCTCAACACAACTTCAATAAAAAAAGCAATCGTAATTATGATCAGAATCAGGGTAACCCATCACATAATGGGTCTTCTTCAAAGAACTGGAGGCGATCTGATAGTCCTCGTTATTTCGGATCCAATAATTATGGAAACATGCGGAGAGGTAGTCACTATAGACACTATCAAGGCTATCCTTCGCGGGGACATCGAAACCAAACAGGTAGACACTATAATCAATAGGGAAATGACAATAGTGATTGTGGGAACTGGGATTCCAACCAGAGCGGTGGTCAAGGTAGATCAAACTATGATAATTTCAGAGATAATAATAATCGTGGTAGATCTCAATACAAGAAAAAGAGATCACATCACCAGGGAAACTCTGTACAACAAGTGCCTCATGGTGCCAATAATCAAGTGAACGATAATAAAAATTCTAATGCTGTCACTTGTGCTGCTTTTGATTTTGGGAGAGCATTTCAATGCCCGCAATGCACAACATTATTTGAACCGACCACTGTAACTACTTTAAGTTGTGGTCACCCTCTTCCCGCTCTCCCTGCTGCAATTGCGCATGACGGGAGAGGATCACTTATCTTGCATAAATTTCTTGTGGATATTCATCCAGTCTCAGTGCTTTTTGATTCTGGGTGCACTACTATTGGAGTTAAGCAATCTCTTATAGATCCTCGCTGTGCCACGGGAAAAATAGTTAAATGTGTAACATTTGGTGGCACAGTAGAACATTACTCGACTGCTATTATTCACATTGCTACTCCCTTCTTTACGGGAGATGTCCACGCTTGTCTTCTACCTAATTCTATTGCGGATCTTATCATCGGTCGTATTCACGGGGTTAAGGAATGCACCCCGCAGCAAATTGCTGCCTGGGAAGAACGGAATTTCCAAACAGCCAATGCAGTGGTAACAAGAGTGTAGCAAAATCTGCGAGAATA
Source organism: Oreohelix idahoensis (assembly GCA_024509875.1). Classification (NCBI taxonomy): domain Eukaryota; kingdom Metazoa; phylum Mollusca; class Gastropoda; order Stylommatophora; family Oreohelicidae; genus Oreohelix; species Oreohelix idahoensis. The sequence goes on from JAMPIV010020740.1 coordinate 211,339, forward strand.
AACGCTCAATTCAGTAAGATTTAGGCATAAAACGATAATAAATACATTAGCCCGCATGTGTCTGACAGTTGGCATCTTCGACGCCAGCAGCGCTGCTTTTTGTACAGTGCTAAGCCTATAGACCGATTTCACGGTAATAGTCTGACACGCTTTTAGTTTCGTTTTCGAGAAACACTACTAATATTTAACATTTGCCCAATCTGCTGCATACACTTTGTAGTCTAGCCTTATAATTAACGATTGGCGGAAGCGTGATGCAAAATAACTATCTGAATTAACGCTTTCTGTCAACTTTAACACAAAATTTAGTAGTAATCCTTACATTGTTTGGTAGTATTACACGATACAATACTAATTAGTAACGCAAATTCTTAACCCGCCCCGTCTACACCCCACTTCGCTGACACAGTCTGCAATGCATATACACACAATGCGGAAAAGCCAGCCATGACAAAACCACGCAGACAATTTTATTTACTCCTAGTGGTAGCATTTCTGACGTAACTAAAACAAGTTAGTTATTTGAAAAGTACATGTTGGCGAGATGAGGGAGAGGAAAGATGGCGGACTTGTGTAAAATTTTATTTGACGATTGACGCTTATGTTTTTTGTAACGTTAGAGGGACGAGAGCTTGGAAAAGAGGCAGGGAGGTACATTCAGATTCGCTTGAGTAAAAAGAGTATGACTGAAAAGGGGAGCGGTAGGAAAAATGTAATCCTAAACGAAACATCTTTTTGTATTGGGCATGACAAAAGCAGACTGGCCAATCGACCACCAGACGCAGAAATTATTCGAAATTATTTTGGTTTTTCATTCAAACTGCTTTTGAATTCAAGTAGTCGAACGTTTCGACTGGCCAGTGCTAGTATATATTAGCAAAAGGCTTTGACTATTCATTGCCAGTTGAACTAAACATTTTATTCAAATACGCTGAGAAACAGCTGTGTTAATTCTAAACTTAAATAAAGAATAAATTCACAGTCTGTGCAGTTCGGGGGAAGCTGAGGCCATTTCTTCACACAGTCAGCGTCATTTGTTTATATATTTCTTGATTGTGGTAAGGATATTTTATGAAATTTAATATGTTTGGCCCAACTACAAAGTTAGATACTGCTATTGGGAAAAAAGTGAAGGACATGTCGGGAGCAGACATTGTTGAGTCCTCACATTAAACGTTATCTAACTGATGTATGTTGTTATGATTATGTTGTCATATTATTGTATTAGAATAGATTAGTAAGCCTCTGTGTTCAATGAACACTGTTTACATGCCTGAAGCAAATATATTTGAAAAGACAAGAAGAGAATATCATATCAAAGGAAATGTGGTTACTCCACATTATTGTATTGATGAAAAGTATGTAAACGTACAGTGGAGTATCTACTATAAGGACCTGAGGTGTGGTCACATCAAGGTGTGAGTCCTGTACAATTCGGGGCGAGTGCACTTATAAGGCACGCGAGGCTGACCCCATTCCCACGTAGGAAATTAAGTGTTAGAATAAGTGATCAGAGATAAAAGGCCAGGGTGTCCTTTTGTTGCAGAGGGTCTATGTTCTTGTTGCCGGCTGGTGACAGGAAACCTGCTGAGTACTAATAAGCGCCAACCAGTCTCCAACCACTCTTATATGCTGTCGAAGATAACAGTAGGAGCTTTGGCGAGTGGTGAAATTGAACTTTCTGCAACTACACATTGAAATATCTTACAACAAGGACTCCCATGTGATGAATTAGACATCTGGGGCATCTCTGACAGTTTCTTGTGTTTCAAAATATTACACAGGACGTTTATGGGGGTAGGATGAACTACAGCCCTCATATACAGTGACTCTCCCTTTAGCTGAATAAAGTGAACTCTTTTAATATTTCCTACAGGAAAGACATATATAACTACATAATAACTTTTAGTTATTGGGCAAATTGTCCCAACATTTTAATTGTTCTTTTCTGTAAACTATCTTGTCCTTATTTTCAAAGACCTGTCCACAAGCTATGAATGGACAGGCAAAATAAATTGTAAAAATTTGTTTGAAGAAAAACTTAACTGCTAGTTTTATTATCTTCTTTATAGAAACTTAAAGTGTTTGACTGTTGTGTACCATCATTTCATTTCTCCCCTAGACACTAGGTACACCATACACCATACACTAGAGCCAGAATAGTGACCGTGTGAGACCTAGGGAGGTAGCGTTAGGTTCTCTGCACATAATTCATCATCATCATTTATTGAGTCAGAGGCCTACATTTGCTTGACCTCACACGGTTATAGCAGACACCTTTTCATTCTTTTAGGATACCATCATAACCTCCCCAGCAAAATCAACTTTGCTACAAAGAACACAAGCTCTTATTCCTCAAACTTCATCTACTGAAGTTAATGAAGTACATAGCCAAGAGGATCACTTGGCGATTTCGCATGACTTGTTTGTGAAACTACAAGAAAAAGACCCGTCTTTAAAGAAATTCTTTCTTCTCGCTAAAAACGGTGATCCGAATTAGAATACAAATCGCAAATCATATATCACTATGAAGAATGGTATACTAGTGCGTGTGGTACAGCACTCAGACACGTCTATGCATTCTCAAATCCTCGTGCCCAAAACTATGAGAGCCCTAATTCTTCAACATGCACACGATTCTCAGTGTGCTGGACACATGGGTTTTTCCCGAACTAAGTCGAGAGTTCTGGGGGTCTTTCTTTTGGCCATTTGTCAATAAAGACATTCGAATTTATTGCCGGTCTTGCAAAATATGTCAAGAGGTCAAATCTAGAGGTCCACGGCATGCTGCGCCTAATCAGGCGGCAGACATCCCTATTCGGCCGTTTCAGAAAATGGCCATAGATATTATTGGCCCTTTTAAGACTAAATCGGCCAGAGGACATCAATTTATCTTAACGTGTGTGGACATGTGCACACGTTGGCCAGAGGCTATACCTCTTAAGAGCATTTCCACTGCTGATATCGCAGACGCTCTTTGGCTTATATTCTCTCGGTTAGGTTTTCCCGGGGAAATATTGTCAGACCATGGCACACAATTGATATCAGACGCAATGTCGCAGGTAATATCTACTCTGCACATTAAAAGATCTTTGAGTAGTATTTATCACCCAATGTCTAATGGGTTAGTTGAGCGTCTTAATAGAACACTCAAGAACTTACTTGGGAAGATAACTGAGGATCATCCTTGTTGCGCACATATTTTTGACGCACAGATTACAAAAATACGATATGACTAATTGATATGAAAAAATAGATTACTTTTGTTACAGTCAAAGCTATATCATCCATGATTTGATTTATACTTTTGATTATGTGGATGATCTCCCCTTGAATATTGATTTCGCGGATGAATACCGAATTTATGTAATTTCTCATGTGTTAGGGCCAGAAAATAGATTGATCTTGTTCTATATGTTTATGGCCTGAATTTATATGTATTACTTGTCTAGTGCAAGAAGATTCAGTCTTATATTGTATATCTTTGTATGTTTAGGTCGGACTATATTCTTTGTGCCGAACACTGGGGCAGTTATTCGTTTTTCGAGGCATGTGTAGTGAGTCTCGATAATGCCGCCTGATATGGCTGAGTGTGTTTTTTCTTGGGCTGGTCCTTTTCAAGGTTGAAAAGTGATTTGTGAATGTTTTTTTTTCTGGAGGAGTTGGAATCTCTGCAAGAGTCTATTTGTCAGAGATTCTCCTCATGCACTTTGTTATTAATTCGGACTCCAGGTAATACCAGACCCTTCTTTTTGATGATCTCTATGTGGTTAGGCCTTGATGGACTTCGTGTTTTGAACATCGTTGGTCGTTGATATACCATTGAAGATGACAGGTTTCCCAACAGAGCTGATGTCTACATGTAACAATCTTAGTAATGTGGAACTGTAGGGAAACTCTAGGAAAGTATTGATATTCAAATTATGAATTAACTTTGGCTCATCATTAGCCTTCTTCTGGGTGAGTGAGCAAAACTCAGAAAGGCAGCCATCTTGTTTTCTTGTCATCGTTATGAATCACTGTCAAGAGAACAGTATATCCAACTTATTATCGGACAGTGATATGGAGATCTCACTAATATGAAAACCCCTATCGTGGTTTAACTTTATTATATAAATATTTGATATATGTCGCTGGAGAACTTAGCCAAGGAAAAGGTTCGGCCAGTGAACTCTTTGTATGTTTACACACCCACACCCACTGATGCGTTCAGTCAGTTAGGGGATGTGGCAATAGTCTGCCAGAACATTGAATGATTACCTTATATCTTCCATCATATTTGAATGCTGAATGAAATATGATCTACTGTTCAAATGCCTAATGATGTATACGTCAACATGTTCCTATGACTATGTTCCGTGCTGTCCTGATGTGTGCGTCCCTATTAAACGGTGTGAAATGCCCGCTGCAGTTCAAGTCGTCATTGCCTTGCATGTGAGTGTGTGAGAAATATTATCAAGTGGTCTATTACACCGAATCATTACACCATTCGCGTTACTTGACACTCCCACTCAATGTCAACATGACAGGTTGATTTAATGGTGCAGAAGTAATCTAAAGAAGACCTTCGTCAGTGATGACCAGTACACGACCCTAAAACTAACAGACGCATTCACACATTATCAATCCTCAGGATTGGGACAGGGTTCTACCCGCGGCTCTCTTTGCCTATAGAGAGGTCCCCAACGATTATAAATGATTTTCTCCTTTTGAACTTGTCTTTGGCGCGCGACCGCGCGGCCCTATGTCTTTACTGCATGATCTGATAACTGCTGATAATATCGACAATGACACACAATCTTCATATGAGTATGTCATTGCACTCTTGAAAAAGTTTATTGAAGCATGCAAGCTAGCAACTTCCTCATCCGAATTTGCTAAAGAAAAGGCAAGGCGATTTGCTAATAAGAAGAGACGCCTACGTCAACTTTGTCCTGGAGACAAAGCGTTCGTTATACTTCCTTCCAGAGAAAACAGACTTATTATTACATGGAAAGGTCCATATACGATAGTCTCGAAAAGTTCCGATGTCGACTATGTTGTCGATATTGATGGAAGGCATAAAACCTTCCATATAAATATGCTTACGGAATATCATGAACAACCAGACTATTTGCAGCCTATTTTCCAAGCGACGGACGATGCTCCAGTCCAACATAGTCTTATCTCATCCCTGTCAGTTATACAGGATGAGGAAACTACTTTTTCGGATGTTAATCTACCACTTCCTGTGATTCCACTTACTTCTACGGAATCATGGAGAAACGTTACTGTTTCTTCTAATTTGTCTTTTGAGGAACAGCGACAAATATTTTCTACGCTACAAGCATTTCAGGATGTCCTTACCGACATTCCTGGACACACACATGTCATTGAGCATGACATTATACTTACTGATCATAATCCGATCAGAGTAAGACCTTATCCTATTCCTATTCATGTTCAAGAACAAGTCGAGAAAGAATTGGATGAAATGATACAATTGAAAATAATCGAACCATCCACCTCAGCATACTCTTCGTCCATGGTTATTGTTCGAAAGAAAGAAAATAACATACGCCTTTGCGTAGATTATCGCAAATTGAACCAAGTTACGAAGTTCGATGCTGAACCTATGCCTTTATTAGAAGATCTACTTACTAGACTTTCTAACTCTCGATTCTTTACTAAACTTGACTTTTCAAAAGGATATTGGCAAGTTCCGTTAACTGAACACGCCAAATCTCTCACTGCTCTCTCAACACCTAGGGGTTTGTTTCAGTGGAATTTTATGCCTTTCGGGCTTATGAACAACCCAGCTACTTTCGTACGCATGATGCGTCGAATTATCTCATATCGTTCAGATGTCATTGCATACTTAGACGACATCTGTCTTTTCAGTAATACTTGGGAAGATTACTATTTGGGTTTTAATGAATTACTGTCTACTCTACGCGAGCATAATTTGACTGCAAAAACTTCTAAAGCCTATGTTGGGTTTAGTTAAATTTCTTTCCTGGGTCATCGAGTTGGTCATGGTCTATTGAAGACAGAGGACCAAAACATTTCTAAGATATTAAATATCTCTGTGCCTAAAACAAAAAAACAAGTACGTAGTCTCTTTATATTAATACAATTCTACGGAAGATTCATTAAGAATATATCCTCTATCATGGCACCACTCTCAACCCTATTAAAGAAAGTGTCTCCTAACATGGTGCGCTGGTCCCAAGAATGTCAAGCTTCATTGGATCAGATTAATAATTTGTTCTCATCCCCACCTATCTTAAGGCTACCTATTGCTGATAAGACTTTTGTTCTTCGTAGTGACGCCTCATCCACAGGGATCGGAGCGGCACTAATGCAAGAGTATTCAGGAACTCTGCATCCTGTAATGTATATTTCTAGGAAGCTGAATGCGGCAGAAAGGAATTACTCGGTTTTAGACCGTGAATTGTTGGCAATGGTTTGGTCAATCCTTAAGTTACAAAGATTCCTTCTTGGTGCGCATTTCATTGTGGAAACAGACCAAAAAGCTCTTACAGCTATTCAGTGCGAGAATTTGAAGAGCTCGAGATCTACTCGATATGCTATTGCTCTTCAACCTTTTCATTTCACGGTACGAGCTATCGGTGGTTTGGATAATGTGATGGCAGACATACTGTCTAGATGCCCACATTATTCCACTTAAGTCTTGTGTCCTACATTTTCCTGATACACTTCTAGACTTAAGTCTCTTCAATATAACAATATATATTAACACATTTGTTGTCACCTTAGAGTGATAAATTAAAAGTTTTCTGTCTCTATTACCATCTTTGGTGTAATGGAGAAGGTTGAGTTGACATAAAATAAAGGTCGAAAAAATTAATGCGGCCACATGTAACATTTAGATATGTAATAGTAATTATAGTACATTATAGCATGTTTCTAATTATGTCATTTATATTTTTCTCAGTGCAAACTAGTACCAGGTACGGAGTACTTTTGGGAATCATGATGATGCCATATGTCTCCCTTACATACTATGTGGATGCTGCTTACATTGATCTTCGAGTTACATCATAGTTTTGTACTGTGGATGCCATCTTCTATTAGTTAGATTGTACACATGTATTGTCATATGTATCTATAATGATTTTACAAATTTTGTTATGGCTATCCATTGGATGATAGTCATTATATAACATGAGAATTCGATAGAATTATATGTTAATATGACTGCTACATATATGTTGTCATTCGCATTGCCATAACATTGCATTTTTTGATATGTATGTGATTTTTGTTAGCATCGCCATCAACAGATGTGTCTTTGATAGTACCTCCCGAATATGTTTTACTCTGAGAAAATATTTTCTCTTATCTTGTGAGGTGAGTTTTTGTTCTCACTGGACGCGCTATTGTGCTTCAATTGGGTCTGACATGATGTCGTTATATTTATATTGATCCTTTCATCGGCGCATCATTTATGCGTTATGAGCTTGTTGCATCTTGCTCAGTGATGTATTTCAAAAACAAAAAAAATGTTTCTTTTTTTTTATCCGGAGGGTGTGGTAGTCTGTTGCTGTCGTTTTTGACAGTTTCATAAGATGTAAATCTATTTAATACTTTTGATGATCTAAGTTAGGGAACTGCATGTTAACTCCCTGGGACAGGTTGGTTCGGGGTTATTTTCTCTTTGTCTATTCTTAGTTGTTGACCTGTCTTAAGGCGGGGCGTTAGCTGTTCTCAGGTCTGTTCTGTCTACGCATGCGCGAAGTTTTTTAGCGCGAAACGGAGACTTCCGTCAGTGAGGGGTGATGAGCTGGGTTCTGACCGGACAAGATGTCCGTTGTTCTTCTCTGCATTGTCTGGGGGAAAGATAGTCTTCAGTGTAACTGTGATGTCAGTGATGCTCCCCAGAGTTATTCTGTTCGTCAAGAATGACGACAGTTGTGATTAGTGTATTTCTCGGATTCTGTCCAAGGTAAAAGTAACTTTATTATTATGCCTAGATTGCGGAACATTTAGTATCATCCTGTGAGTGGAGCTCACAGTTCTTGAGATCCAGAGTCCATTATGCATGCTTGATATAGCCAACTAAGACTATTCGTATAGCTACTTTACAGAAGCCCAGTAAAGAGATATTGTTATGAAACCCGCATGATGGCGGTATATTTCGGCATGGATGATAATGCCTGCCTTTGAAGATTACACAGTTGTTCACCAATTATTAGAGAGGCCCGACATTACGGTAGAGATCTCTGAGCAGAAGAAGAAGTGTCTGGCGTGTGAAGCCAGTTGAAGTCTTGACTTACATTAGCAAGTTCATAGACTTTGATATTAAGCAACTATATTTGTTAAAGGTCTACCTGACGTGCTTAGTCAGGGGCCCTGAGCTACAGTATAAAAGTTGGCGTACATTGTCAAGCCAGCTTTACTAGCATCTCACACATGAGCTATGCAAGATTGATGATGCTCGATGTTTTATATTCGTTACCACACATGAAATGTCCATGATCCTGGTTTAAGTGACTGTGTCGTCTATCAGCGTATGTCCTGTAATAAACGTTGGAAGAAAAGTCATCGGTGATAACTACATTTATGACTTTTACTTGTGGTGGAGTGAGTTTGTGTGTACCTGAATAAGAACCTAAACGACTTCGTGTTCACGATCTGCTGCTTCTACACACACATCTTTACTCACTACTACATCTTGCTACGAGTTCTACACCTCTGAGGAACATGTATGCTGTTCGTGTGTGAGTGTCTGCGTTATACCCTGACAGCACCTCACGCTGGTGACCTAGATACACGCAACACTGAACTGTACAGGTGATATCGATACGCCCACTCAACGACACTTTCAACACGATATACAATACCAGATTTCACACGGGCAAACAGACTTTTACAACTAAACTGGACCCAAATCGGAAATCCAATCGGTCCAGGAAAAGTCCAAACAGGGAAGGTAATTCCGGCTGGGACTTATGATCTCCCAGTTTTCGTTTGGTAGTGAATGGGAACTTTATTGAAAATACAAATACATACAACCGCTATAAGCATCTGTCCTTACATAAGGGTTCCATATATAGTTACAAAAGTTCTTAGTACATCGCAGTAACCAATAGTGTACGTTCCCTCTACACATTAGCTAGGAAAGTCAAACAAGTCCGCGCCGGCTGAACCACTCACACACACAAACCTCTCCCTTTCCCGTTGTATCGACCGCTCGAACGCCGGTGTCTGTGCAAATCGGCCGTGCGCACACAGGGATTGCATAAATGGGTTTACGGCTTGAATGTAAACAAACCCGGTTGAGTTAGACCCAACACGGCCTGCGTTAAAATTTCCGCCCGCAAGGCGTCTTTCACAAAAATTAATAACAACACTACAAATCCCACATCGGGTTACAACCACTGAGCCAACAACAATATTTACATACATGCCCTATGACAATAGACATTATAAAGGTGCTCATGGGTAATCCTCTATATGTTGTTTGTACAGTATACTCATAAGAGTCATCAATATAGCACAACTATTTACATCACTAGGAAAATACTTTACATGAACTTGTAGCAGCTCTTGTTTCTGGTGTAAAACCGTTGTTTACCGTTGTTTAGGAAAAAGTAACATAAACTCACACCTAATTTTCTTCGAACAAAAAAAGTTACTGATAGGCACATTCTAGGAAATGTAGTGGCAAGTAGCGAACTTAACAATTATTTACTTTCCAGTCATGATACGTGATAGAAGAAAAACTTAACACTATACGCGTTAACACCTGATGATGTTTATGGCTAAGTTCCTAACACACCCGCTATTTATTTAATTAAGAGCTCTTACCGACATGTAAAGAATTCCAATTCCACCAACAATGTGACTGGTCGTGGGTACTAGTTATTGAACAGCGCACACTCTAGAAGATAGAAATTTGGAGACATTAAGTGCTAGACAAATTGAGTTGCCCAATTGTGTAGGTGGCTAAGGCATGCAGATGTTCGTCTTACTTGCGAGTTGAAGTCTCCGGAAACACGATGCGTGCGTTATAATGACACAAAGCCCCGGGAACTTGGTTTCTTGTGTTTCCTGGATAAAAGCAATCCTAAAGCTGGACCGACAATCTGGGGTAGAGTTTCTGGCCAGGCACGGTCACATGAGAAGTAACGGCTTTCCCTGGGTTTAAAAACCAGGGAATTCTGCCGCTCTTCTACTAGAAAGAACGGGCAGTGACCAAGCTTGTGTCAAAGAATTCTAGACACTTAAAGAAAGGAAACCCGAGGCCTGTAAACAGTAAATAAATATTACACACACATAAAGGTATGTTTTCAGGAACTCGTGAATAATAAAGAAGTAGAAAACTAGACAACAGAAAAACAACAGAAGTGAGTGGCTTACCGGGGAATCAAACCCAGGACCTTACGTGAGGCACCCCGTCTAGCTATGGAAGCGAATCACACTATTCTCTCTGCCAGCTAAGCATCACAAAAATGATGCTTCGATGACAGGGGTTATTAGTGCGACCAGCAAGACATAACTCCGGAAATTTACCTAGGGCAATCCAGCCTATTAATGATGCAATCACTTTTGTTGTTCCCCTATTATACAGTACAAGTCAGATTACACCAGACAAAGACCTTAATACAGTGTCTAGTAAATGAGAGAAGACTAAGAACAGTAAGTACAGGACAGAGGGTAGGCTTGGTATTGTATAAACGTTTTAAACACATAAAGAAGGGAAACACGAGGCCTGTAAACCGTTAATAAATATTACACACACATAAAGGTATGTTTTCAGGGAATTTTAGGAATGTCGCCGCCACCAGCAACAAAAGAGTCCCGGGATGCCTTACAAATTATGCCAACCAGCAGACAGAAGACTTGAAAAGACATAAGATATTCTCCCGCTCACCCACGCATGGGAAAAGGGGAGTTAACCTGTCCAATTACAAAGTGACATTCCAGTTTTCACCATCTACAGCAGTCAAGAGACAAAAACAATAAGAAATGGGAGGGACTAAAAGACCAGGGTGGTCTTAACCGACAGAGTGCCAGAATTTTCTTAGCGAACCGTGACACATACAAACATACACATACCCCAAGAGGACCAAAATAAGCTAGTAATCTACTGCCGTAAACACTTTCTGTCTGCTGGCTGTTAAAAGTAGAATCAGGTGTATTCACACCAACAAATATATAACCAAAGCAAGGAACAATTGGCGTTCAGTAAAAGAAAACGCTACTAAACAACCAAAATAGAAAATTAAATTTACTATCATTTTTTTTTACATACAGTTTTGCCTCGTTTTGGCGAGGCGCGTCCCGTTCAACCTAGTTGGTTATATTAGGGTGCATGTCCAAATATAATTTTTTTTCCTCGCATGAGGTCGCATTTTTTTTCCTCGCATGAGGTCGCATTAACTCGCATGAGTCGCATTGGAACACGCCCAACATAAACGCATGTCCCAACAAAAAAGGACCCAATGATAAACAAGTGTCACTGTAATGATCCTCTGTGTTTTTACACACAAGATCTAATGACACATAAGTGTCACTGTACTGATCTTCTGTGCCGGGCACATGGTTATATTAGGGCGCATGTCCAAATATAAAAGACCCTTAGGTCTGGTATGTTATAATTATATTTACTATCATTTTATTCAATCTTATGTGTAATAGGGAGTTCGTGTGTCAGAAATCCGGTTTCAAAAATTTGCATAACAGAAATTAACGGGCTTAAAATTTATATTAGAGGGCGATAAATCTATGACCTATTGATTTGTAAGCAAAGGGTGATAATCCAAAATAGGCATCAACAGTAGTGTTTTACGCCCCTTTGAGAGAAAAAAGGCGGACTCAAGTTTTTAGCTAGATGAGCGAAGTAAACTCGCACGGGAAAGTCGTATTTGAGTCAACTGTTTTGAGAACAACTTGATCTAGAAGTTTCGAAAATAGCCGTAATGGTAAATCAACGTATTAGTTTTGGCAGTCAGATCTGAAACGCGATGAGCGTTAGGAAGCAAGTTTGCTTGTGTTAAAAGTAAACGTGGCAAGCGCAAATAAGAGTTATCATCGGACAATAAGCCAAAGTCCTGTGGTTGACATCTGTGGTCACAGAAAAATGAACTATTGTTTAGAAACTCATTCGCTTGGCACGTCACAATTATATATGATAGTTTGTCATTCATTTCTGTAGACAAGATTGACTAGGTTGCCGGTACGAGAGAAAGAGTGTTTATTTTCAAGTCCACCAGGTACGTTGAGTCTCGCCAAAATATGATAAACTGTTTAGTAAATGAGAAGAGCAATAGGCAGCAGCTAGCCATGAGAAGGGAGAAAAATAGACTGTGGTAGAAATAGTCATCCCTTGCGGTAGGCCAGTCCTTCTAAGAGAGATACACCAAGTAACTCTCACTAAGAACTGACAAGTCAGAAGATGGAAGATCAGCAGAGATAAATTAGAACAACAAATAGAAACAGCGAGTACCTAAGATAAAAAATGCTATGACAAGGAATTATTTGACAACAGTGGTTCTCAAGCCAGGACCATCATAGCTACTAGAGACAGTATATATAATATAGAAGCAGTCACAGAGAATATATATATATATATATATATATATATATATATATATATATATATATATATATATATATATATATATATATATATATATATAGAGTGAGAGTAAGAATGACATTTAGTATTGCCTATGGAAGTTTTTGCTGTAAAAAGTTTACCAGCCTCAGGAGGAAGGTGGGGCACATCATTATTTCAACCCTTGGTCTTCGTGTAAATAATCTTCACATTTAACGTTCACTGCTGTCAGAGTGAAGTATGTTTATCAAGGTATTGAATCATCGATCAACTGTCAGTATGTACTGTGGTAATCGTCTGTTGTGAACTGTTGTCGTAACACCATCAACCAATAACCTGCCAACTGTTTAGGGTGGTGATACGAACCCCACTATACAATCATCAGCACCATCACCATCAGCGCATATGCCCGCGGCCACATTACGCTCCAACCAGTGACAAAAAATGGAATCTGTAAAACAAGAATTTTACACCAGAAACAAATTTTATGGGTGACCTAAATGCAAGTATGAGAACAGACAGCGTCGGTTTTAAAGATATCATCGGAAAACATGAATTAGGTAACATGAATGAAAATGAGGAACATAAACTGCGTTTAACAGAAATGGAGTTCACTAGAATCTGACTAAACAGATTGATTATTGTCACAGAAGGATTGAGTCGATCTCTTTTTCGTTCTGGCAGTATTTAGTTACATTTTTTTTGTGTACGAAATTTCTGTTGTCGGCCCTTTTCTTTTCAGTCTATCAAGCAGATATTTTGTACTTTGAAATAATTTTACAATCTTTTCAGTGATAAGTCATCATGTCTGTTTGTTTACCCGTTCATCCCTGCTGGAAAAAGAGACCGATGAAATCATATTAACCGACAATCATGTTAGAAAATGTAGGATGTGGCCGACATCAGGCTAGGGATTAGCACTAAAATCGCCGAGTGAATTTGTTTAATTGATGGGTAAAGGAAGAATTTTTTTGCGCAACCGACGGGTAGTTAGATTACTCGCATGCGCAACACATTTCTGGACAGACAAGAATGACATAATCGTTTCAGGTACACCTTGTTACAAAGACATTACTTTATGTGAAAGTAATATGAAGTTATTTGTAAACATTGCCGAGGGAGTGATCGGATGTTTTCATTCCATATTTGGGAGATATGACCTCTGCAGTAACGCACAGAAATTTCCATGAGGAAATAATTTGAATTACCCCATAGAACACGCATATTTGAAACGATTGGCAGACATTCGAAATGAAAGCTTCCGATTGGAGCCCTGCTTACATCTTAACAAGCAAATCCAGGGAAAGACTGGCAATATAACCTGACACTTCAGCCAGAGTAGAACACTGTGAAAATGTACCTCGCGCCAAGAAGACAACCAGACCTTGCCAGAGTAAAGACTAAGATCAGCTTTCATTTATCGGACCGGACTTGTTTGAAATTCTTGAGCGCTTAAGAGTCCAGGAAAACACTAACATTATTATCGAGGAACACCGGAATCTGAGGTAACGTAAACACAAGTCATAGTGGGAACTTTTTACTAAAATAACAACACCCCAGACCAAATGTAAGAGGCCTCTACAAGTGCCTTTATTTCTCTGAGCCAGCAGTCTGTGAGCCTAAAGATTAGCGTGTTGTACATTTTGAAGTTTATATTTTTACATTATTAACATGTGAACTAATACGAATATATTGACATACGAATATTAAAATGTGAAAATTGCTAGTGGATGTCAGAGTCATTTGAGGCTGGCAACCTCAGAATTTAGAATGATTATTTCATGAACCACCACTGCCAGGGCTGATGACTGTAAATTTCTTATAAGAACCAAAAGCAGATGTAGTTCCAAGTTCCATATGGAGCAGGGAGGGAATGATGAAAGGAATGATGTATATACTTGTTACATTATTAACCTTTTCAAGCAGTGAAAATGTAAAACATATTCACTCTAAATGTAATGAAAGTTCCAACCTTTTCAACCAGTGTAAATGTAAACCCTATTCACTCTAAATGTAATTAAAGTTTACAACCTTTTCAACCGATGTAAATGTAAACACGTTCAGAATATAGTGTTAACATTTTCATATTAAGTTAAATGTACAACTATTCATTTTAAATGTAAAGATAATGTTTAGCCCACTGGGATTAAGATTAATTCTCAGAGGGGGTAAAATTTATGAAGATAGATGGGATGGTGGAATAGGAAGAGGGAGACACATAAGTATGTGTCGGGAAACTCAATACTCAGAGGTGTAACGAGAGGTTTTTTTCAGTTTATATGTACGTATTTTATAGTTTTCTTTGTACAATTTAATCTGCCTGTCCTGTCATCTCTTTTGGACAGGTCTTTGAAATGAGGAAAATATATGTTACATATACTGATTAACTAAAATGTTTGGACTCTTTGTCCGATAAGTATAATGTCACTATATTATTCCTGTAGGTGTATTGACAGACCAAAACTTTAATAGCTACTAGTGTTAGTCATTTGTTAGGAGGAGCTGTTGTTTCATCACGCGCCATATAATTCTGTGTATTCTTGGAAATAACAATTTTTATTTGAATGAAGTGTCAGAAGTCCCAGATGTTAACACATCACCTGGGATTCTTGGTATGAAGATAACAAGTCAGTATGTCGCTGCAGAGAATATATTGATCGGCACACACAAGCTCCTTCAGGCTATCTGCTGACCGCATTAACTTTTGAAAGGAGACTTTTTCTTTCTTTACAATCACTCATCAGGTTTCCCGTCACCGGCTGGTAACAGGAAATAAAAAACCAACAAATTCAAAGAAATATGTCACAAATAACGTTGACTGGCAAAAGATATGGCCTCAGTTTTCTCTGCCTTGTCCAGACTGTGAATTTAGTATTTATTTTTACAATTTATCACATCTGCTCTCAACGTACTTGTTGATATAAAAATTTCTTGTCCAATGGCCACGAGACCCCTAAGCCTTTGGCCAATATCTATTAGAGCAGGCCAATGAAATCAGGCAACTACCAAATTTTGAATTTAGTTTTGAAAAAAACAAAAACAAAATTCCAAACAAACTATGTGTCTCGTAGTCCATTGGTCAGTCTGCGTTAGTTATGCCAATACAAAAAGATGTTTAGTTTTGATTAACATTTTCCTACCTCCCCCCTTTACTCCTATCCTCCTATACCACCCAATCGGATTTGAATTACTCCAATGCCTCTTTTTTAAACTTCGTCCCCAATAACGTTATGTCTAAACGAGCAAGAACACAGTCTGTCCGCCCTAGCATTCGTAGACATATAGTATTATCTCAATAACTTGGCTAATAATTGAACTACCATATATTTTAAAACATATTTTTGCTCAGGAGACACTAAGCTATCCTAACATATGATTTTTATGGTCAGTTTCATTATGGTTTGGATTTTCAGTTTTGTCACTGTCAATCGTCAAATATAACTTTTACACAAGTCGGCCATCTTCCCCCCCCCCCCTCCCCCTCATTCTCTATCACTTTTTTCATTATTCAAATAAACCAACTAGTTTGAATGACGTCAGAAATACACTACGCGGCGAGAATTTAAACTGTCTGTGTGTTTATCTCTGCTAGCTTTGCCCACAGTGTGTATATAGTAAAGGAACCGCGTGCAGAGCGAAGAGGGGTTTTTCAAAACGTTGGTAGTGTTGGCGTTAATTGTTACAATCGTTTCGTTCTTACTACTGGAAAATGTCCGAGTTACTACTAATTATAGCGTTAAAGTTAACATATTACGTTAATTCAGAACGTTAGTTTGGTGTCACACTTCTGGCAGTTCGTTAATTATAAGTCTTGCCTCAGTTTCGTGCAGCAGATCGGGCAAGATGTTAAATTGTTAATTGTACGTCTCGTAACCGAAACTAAAAGGCGTGTTAGATTTTACGGCGGGTCATTTTTTAAGCATTTCCACTGCACAAAAGGCAGCGCTCTACTGGCGTTGAAGATGCCAATAGTCAGACACCTGAGGGCAGGTTTTTTATTATCATAGGACTAAAATCTTACTGAAATTAGCAATTATCTCACAGATTTCGCTACACAGTCTTAGAAATAAGCACTGGTGTATGGATATCATAGAAATAGTCAGACTGTGAAATTCCTGGCCCAGATGGTAAGAAAAAAGTGTCTCCTCCCTGTGACTTTCTTATAATTAATTAATTTCTAGGGGATAAATAAAATGAACATTTACTTTAAACACAATAGTAAAAAGTGAATAAGTCCTCAGGTACAATTATAATCCTTTAATATTTACATTAATCTTCTTTTTCTGCTATTTGGAAATGAGCATTAAAATATACGCAAAATATTCACACCCTTAATGTTATTTCTTAACTAATGTGTTGGTATGAGTGTCTTTCCTACTGAAAAATTTATTTACTTGAAACAAAGTCCTTTAGCAATTTTAATAAGTATTATTGCCCTTTACACTTCTGAATCTTGAACAATATCCTCTTGTAGTTTTTTTTTTTTTTCGTACGCCCGCTAATACTCGAGGCGAAATCTCAGGTTATTTTTAATATCTAACCTGACATTGATTTTTACATGAGTATCCTATTTTCTTGTACAGAGACAAGTGTCCCTCGCCATTCAGGCAGATACTCGCCGTTTTCGGAGGTACCCATTAGAGCTGGGTCGGCTCAGGAGCCGCCAGTCCCTGGTCGACGACACTCGCCAGGTCTCGAGTTAATCCAGTCCAAATCCCGGTCGACGAAAAATCATCAAATGCCGTCGCCCGGGTTTGATCCTGAATCACCCGGTCGCCAGAGCGGTGTTGTAACCACTACGCTAGCGCGGCTCCCTTCTCTTGTACAGTAAAGTTAAAGAATACTAGAATCAATATTACAGTATCACTGTTCTCTTAGTCCTGTGACTTTGCAGATTACTGTCATCATTTGACTGAATTCTACAATAATTAAAATACTGTTGTAGACGTTTGTTTCATATCACAAGCATTAGCTGTTGGTTCAGATATGGATTCTGTCAGTGCCTTAATTGACACGTATCTTTGAATCTTGATAGTGCTGACACTGAACGGTCACTGTATTTACCAGCATTGGCAGACCCAGAAGTAGGGGTACCAATGACCAGCTGTAGTTCACTCTTTGGGGTCCTGCACTTTTGTGGGATTGCCTCTGATGAACAACTCAGGCTTCTGATACTTGACAGTCTGGTTTGAGTTGTTACATGAAACCTGAAACACCATATCAGTCTTGGCTAGTATCTGGCTAGACTTGTAACTGACTAGCACAGATGTCAGGCCAGTCAGTCATCAGATGTCGAAGTTATACAATCATAGTAAGTAAAGACATCATTTCAGTGATACAGTAGAG
This sequence comes from Oreohelix idahoensis, assembly GCA_024509875.1. Lineage (NCBI taxonomy): Eukaryota > Metazoa > Mollusca > Gastropoda > Stylommatophora > Oreohelicidae > Oreohelix > Oreohelix idahoensis. The sequence continues at coordinate 229,250 of JAMPIV010020740.1, forward strand.
GCATTAACATTTCAATTAATTGTAACTGAGTAGCACAGATGTCAGACCAGTCAGTCATAAGATGTCAAAGTTATACAGTCATAGTAAGTAAGGTCATCATTTCAGTGATACAGGATTAGTATTACCATTTCAATTGTTTATAGGTAGTAACCATCATCTGGTTTGATCCTCTCTTGTACATCCTTTAATATTTTATAGTTTGATCCTTCCAAATATTAAACACAGATTTTCTAATATTCCTGAATATGGTTGATCCTTCACATTAGGTAGCCTACAAATTGAAATACTGAGGCAATTCTTAGCATCTACACAAAATTAATACACATCATATATTACCCTGCAATAAATAAATTATATACATAATAATTATCATAATTTCAGCTTACCCTCAGTCTTCAGAAACCAGACACTGAACTAAAATTGTTTTTGTAGATTGCTCACAATTCATATGGCAAAGGCGTAGTGGCAAACTCTGCATCCAGTCTGTCTCAAACTTTCTTTCAGTGTGTCCTTTCAATTTAGCGCTCAGAGGTACTGACGTCACAGTCTACTACTAGGCCTGAAATTTCCTTATTGAACCGGTGATTTTAGACGAGGTGTGCGTTTCTTGAAACTTTTCCCTTCATCATTATCAGCTTGTATACTATCGATCCTGTTCCAACCTATCTTGTTTTATTCAGCCGATTTAGATCTATCTTCCTATCCATGTATTTCTACAATCTGTCACTTCTTTAATTTTCTATTTTCAGCAGATGTGGGTTTTTATGCTTTCAACTCAATTTTAGACACCAGTAATCAGCATTTATCTAGGTACATGCTAAACCCCCACCGTTTTTCCTTATATCAATTTATTCACAATCCTCTCCTGGAATCAAAGGTGAAATCCTTTTCACAATAATTCCATTTTGATCCCTTATATCCCTTCCGGTCGATGACTTGTCTTCGACAAACCAATATATCTCTACATCTCCATTTTGCCTAATGCTTGCCATTTGCGTCTGTGTGCCCCGTGATTCGCGATAGATGGTTGGTCAGTAAGACTGCGTGAGGTGCTTTACAATGTATTGTAAACAACTTTTGCAACAAGAGGGTACTCGTCTCTCTTCTTTTGTCATACTAGTTGCCGGTACCAGTTGAAGGTACTATTTCTGGAACATGTGAGGGTATAGGTGGACTGAAGTCGACGCTAGACACCATCATCAGACGGGTCTTAGAGACGTGGGACCAGCTTTCCAGTTACTCCCTGATTCTACTTGGAACGTGCTGCAACTCTTAATCTTGACCAGGACCGTGAGCAATCCAGTCACCTATCTGCGAAGAACCAAAACACAGCGAGAGCAGAAGCCTCATTGGCAGCTAAGCTGTCAAATAAAGGCTGCAAAGTGAAACTTCCCCTTATATAATTCCCCATTAACATCATCTGATGATGATGATCATATTTGTTAAAGAATATTCAACTTTTAATAACTGTTAAAACCTAAGTGATTATTAAATTTGTTATTTATATCTATCCAAATTTAATGTTGATTTAATCATTTTGAATGTGTTGTATTCGTATGTCTCTGACAATTTTCTTAAATACACTCAATCAGAGCTAATAAATAATAATAAGAGGAGATTCGCTGAATTAACTCATCTGGAGACTTGAACGAGTTATTAGAAGATTACATAATCCTTCACAAAAGTTGTCGGCAGATCCTAACGTGCGCAGCCAATGCAGAATTGCTTTCGCTTTTCTGAATATTTTGGGGTTACACCTTGGAGATAGAAGTATCATTATCCTTCTACCTACAACTCTGCCAAAAGTAATCTTGTGCGAAAGTAGACACCTTTGAAGACCCACATTAGTTACTCTTGAGTTTTGGCCACTGTTGGACCACTACTGTAGAGCTAAGGGGAGACAAACAGGGACAATTACATAGATTTTGTCAAAGAAGTGGCTCTTCTGATCCATGAACATAATCATATGCAAGACAAAATGAAAACACTCGATGAAAGGTCATAGCGAGTGGATATGAAAATACGTAGGGAAAAGACAAAGAAATAAGAATAAATGCTGGAAACTATAACAGCACTGAACTTGAAGAAACATCCCGACAAGATGTAGAATAATTCACCTATCTTGGAAGCAAAATAGACAAAGTTGAAGGGACTGACAGTGATATCCAAATGAGACTACAAAATGCTAGAAGAGCTGTCATTGCATTGGGAAAAATTTGGAGATAAAGAGAAATCAAGTCTAACATAATTTTCAACTCAAATGTCAAGTCAGTCTTGTTGAATGGTTCTGAAACATAGAGAAAGGCAGAAAACAACATCTAAAGAACTACAGAGTTTCATAAATGGGTGCTTGCGTAGAATAGAAGGATTAAAATGGTCTTCAATGAGAAACTGATGACAAGATCAAACAAGTGCTAGTAGAACAAAAAGATGAGAAGAAGACACTGTGTGACCGCTTGGCTTACACTAGCATTTATACGTGTTATAAATAATACATAGAATAAGAATAACAGACGTAAAAGCAGATACGGCAATTTTGCACAAAACGCAGTATAAAGTTTTACGTTCAGACAGCAGTCACGGCTGTGAGAGGCAAGGATAATGCTGTCTCGGAAAATAATATTGAAGGCGTGTTTTTGAGTGGAAAATTTTGTGAAGTGAGAGTTGCTATTTTGGTTTTTTTCCATTGTTGATGGAAAGGAGAGATGTCACAAAAGTCGAACAACAGAAAGTCGTGTGCAAAATGTCGAAAACAGAGAGACGTATGTAGAAAATTGTAACGTGTGAAAAAAAGACGGAGTCGTGTGAAAAATGGCGGGAAAAAGAAGGAACTGCATATAAAAGAGAGATGTGGGCGATCAGACAGGAGAATTAGATGAGAGCGATTTTAGATAGATATAAATTTTTGTTAGGCAGTTTTATAGTGTTAGGCGAACGTCGTCATTGAGATTATCAAGACAAGTTTTTTAATTGGATCATTTGAAAAACCATTATACGATATATTGCTTATCACTAAACCTAAAAGGGTGAGAACGAACCTGGGGAAAAATAAACTTCAGTCAAGAATTTCCATCTCAGGTGGAAGGCCTGTAACCACTTGAACAGAAACGTATAAAGGATTAGCTCGTCAAAATATTTACCTGCGCACACAACACAATTGACCCGGACAACTGACCCGGTAACACCATCTTTACATTGATGCCGTAACCAGCCCGGTTACACTATAAACATTCGTGCCGTAACACACTCATTGGTACCGTGACCTGCACGGTTACAACTGGCGATGGATATAGCCCACATTAAGGAAACCTGTTGATGTAATTACAAGGCAGCTCTTGTTCTGGGATCCTAAGAGTAAGATATGCAAAGGTAGACAACAATAACAAAAAACACATTTTCAGAGAAAAGAACTGGAGACAGAAATAACAATTACGAGAAAGACCTTAAGCTGATAGCATGCAAAAGAAAAACTTGGCATAAGTTTGCTAAAGGCCTTTGATATTTGGACCTAATTGATATTGACTTAAACTAACATGAAAGTACCAAAGCTGTGAAAAAAACTTACAAAGCTATAAAATCCATATATTTTTAACATTAATTTCCTACATTTGTAATCTTCAGGAAGACAAGTTAAAGATTTTAACAATAAAATCGTAACTGAAGAAGTAACGCTACCTGATTTAATGTTCCAGTCTCCAAGTGTGTAACATCCGTATCATTTATTGTGTTAGGCACACCTGTGCTATTCCATAGAGTATCGTTGTTGTTTGGTGGCTGGACTGGACCACACATGCACACTAGAGCCATGTATATTGTAAGCAAGGGTAGCAAATTTATAGCATATGAAAGATGCAAAAGAAGGACAATGAAGGATCGCCATGAGAATACTCTCTCCAAGAAGGTGTGTTCTGGTGTGTAGCTTTTCTCGATGCCATCTCTTGATGAAGATACTTTGTCTCCATTGTTAGACAGAAGTCCTGGATCATCTTTATTACTGCTATTGTCCTGGTTAACGATTGTGTAGTCATTATTTTTGGCTAGTGGGCTGTTGACGTTAGTGGCTGTGCTGCTAGTCATCGTGTTGCTGTTGTTCGACCAGATACTGTTTCTTCCAGCGCGACAATTTTCATGTGATGTTGCTGAGGTAGTGCAGACACGAGTACAGCTAGAAAAGAGAGTAGAAAACTGAATGTGACAATGGACATATGATCATGGACCAAACCACATTATTTTTGTCTTGAGGTTTATCCCCACTTTGCCCAGCTGTAAATGGGTGCCTGACTTTGACTTTGTTCTTGAGTTATGGAAAGATAGGGCAAAAAAGAAGGGAACTGATTACCCCATTTCTCGTTGATGGGCCTAGTATAATGAAGTCTCTAACTTTTCACTGCCTTACGGCAGTATATTATATGGGACTACCTTTATATATATATATATATATATATATATATATTGTGTTGTTGTTGTTGAGACTTTAAGTACAATTCTCTTGCAACATCTTTGGTAATAGTGAATAAATAATAATGTTCTTGATGATAATGGTGATAATGGTGATGGTATAATGATGATAATAATGTTATAATTCATAATGACGACTTTCATATTGATAATAATGTCGTCATATGATCCAGTCTTCTCTGTCTTCTCTTGTCGTCTGCATTTTCTCATGATGCAAACAAGAGCTCGTTATGTAGATATGAGAGTTTATCCCAATGATGACTAGCAAGGTTTGCTAATTTTTTCCGGGCCAACTGAAAGTCAACATCGCCGCATTGCATAATTTACGCCAGTATAGAAATGAAAGCACCATTTTCAAACATCCGGTGCTATAACCCTTACCTGTGCCCGAGAAAAGAAAGTTTACCATACGGTACACAGTCACGCGGGACCTGGTGCACGTTTCATGCAAGAAGATGAACTGCAACAGTAGTTCCTTGCTCCGTAATAAGGGGAAAAGGAAATTATTTATTTATTTATTTATTTATACACAGCCACACAGAGTACGCACATCGCTGTGTGACCAAACTCAGCAGCCCGGTACGAGCCACGAGGTTAATTACGCCAGGACTCATTACATGCAAGTTACCAATCAGTGAAAAAAAATATATAACAACCCTCAAGGATTATTTAGAGTAATGACATCTTTCTGCTAGAAGATGAACCGAAAATATTCCAGAACATGTGACAAGACAGACATGAACCCTTAAATGTAAAAGTCTAAGATATATTCTTCTTTAATACGCTTTCCTATTTGACATGTGAGTCTAAATGATGAGAAAGTCAGAATTAAAAACTCTTTTTGATTAACTTAACTAAGTGCTATAAAGCGGTACTCGATCAGTTCTGGTTGGTACATACTTCGTAAATTACATATATACTTTATTTTATTTCATTTCGTGCATTATTCTTAATGTAACATCAATAGCTGCCACGTGAGTATTTGTCGGTATTGTAATTACTTAGATCACTTAGCATTATAGCTAAAGGATAATAATACATACCCATATTATTTGCTGTATCGTTAAGTGTAATATAAGTTTACAATACTTTATTGCTACAGCTCTTCATGTGGAGGAAAGGTACAAGCACTGTATACATCAGTTCATGGGAAGAGAGATTGGCTAGACTAAATAAATCATAAATTTACTTAGGCCTAAGATGAGATTGTCCAGATGAGCTACATTGAAATGTTATTTTCGTTATTAATCACAGGATTTCAATGAAAATGCCCATACTTAACCTACATCAATCATAGATATGCATAACGAAGAGTATGATAGTATTATATCATTGGTTGTCATGGAAACGCCGCCATATTGGATTTTATTGTGCTATTTCAATTTCTTAAGGCTTTTTTATTTATTAATATATCATTTCCAAATTTAAACAAAATGTTTATCATTATATTTTAAAACATTTATTAGATTAAAGTTTTTGATACCATAAGTAGATTTTTAGAAATATAATTTTTAAGTTTGTATATAAATAATCACCTTGTTCAAAATGTTACAACATTATTTGCAATAAATCAAAATGTTGATAAGATATCAAAAATTGGATCTAGCAAAAGTTTCATTATCCAATGGAAAGTATTTGTGACAAATCTGATATTAATTTACAAAAACATGCGGAAGTTATAAGAACATTAGCAGCGTAAAACAAGATTCTGAGAAAATCTAGATTTTCTTCATAGGAAAAGCATCATTTCTGAAGAAAATACTATTTACAAAATCAAAATATACCTACTTAGAATGTGCTCTGACAAATTATTTTCACAGATTTAGATTCAGGGAAATATAAATTATATGAGTATAGACTAATACCAATTTTCATGTTTTTGCTTTTTTTAACTGAAAATTGCCTTCCGCTCCTCCCAATATCTAAAATCTAAAATAGAGGTAGGCAACCCAAGAGCAATTAGAACCTACTTCGTAAAGATCCATTTCGGTAAAATCATGTCTGTTTTTAGTGTTCGGAGTTTGTTTTTGTTTTTTTTAATTTGAATAAGGATTGCTTATATGTAGCGTTCATCTCTGCTTCCTGCAATTAAATCGGCGGAGTGATGAAAATTCAAACTAAATGATATTTTACCGAAATTAACTTTACTTCAAAGAAAATGTTAGGTTCTGTCTTATACAGTATACGAAATAAAGTGCAGTTAAGTATCATATCTCATGGGTTTTCACGGGGAACGTGGAATACGAATCTTCAATTCAATTACTTTTACAATGAAGTAATTTGGTTTCATTATTCAGATTCATTAAAAATGATGGAGATTACTCAATTAAGTTTTGAAGAAAGAAAGACAATTCTAAAATGGTACTGGAAGTTGGTGAGAGGTGTCACTCATGTATTCATGCTGACGGTGGGCATTTTGAACATTTAAACTAATTTTATGTTATTATGAAAAAATTGTCTACTAGCATTAAAATGTGATAAAATTAAAATTGTTCATGTGGTTCATGAAATATAATTTTTAAAAGTATTTTTACATAATTTTGTAACGCACTATGTATGTATGTATATATATATATATATATATATATATATATATATATATATATATATATATATATATATATATATATATATATATATATATATTATCATAAATAGGACATAATAGCAAGTTCGTTAATTTACACACGCACTCGCTGGATAGTACTTATTTTATTGACTCCGGCAACATTATCTAACTCAGTGGTTCTAACTTTTTCTACGGGACGCACTTTCTGAATGAACATTTGCTCACTGTACACCGAATATTTTATTGATAAGAAATACTTTAAAGAAATCTTTCCCTAGCAGTGCTTTTTTCATAACGTAGAACATAACTACTTTATACTACGACCATGAGACATCCAAAGAATATAAAACAACACAGCTACATAAAAACATGATTCATTCACGAAATATACAAATTCAGTGAGAGGTATGAACTAGTTTTTAATAGGGTAATCTCATTTATATTAGGTCTTATTTGAAAGAAACCAACTCTCATCTCCTCATCAGCACTAGAAAACATTTCTCTTATCTGGAACTTTGATATTTATCAGAGCTAAAAATCCCTGTTCACAACAAAATGTCGTGGAGAAATGTAGAAGACGGGATAATACTCTTGAAGAGATGCGTGGATACTGTTTCTAGTTGTATATAAAAAAAAAAGTACAGTGGCACACTCCCGTATTACAATGCCAAGGTGCTATCACTCGAAAATCAAACCAATTCCTCCTCCTCACCTAATGTCAGACATCAACAGCTAGAATTCGCAAAGGGATCTCTAACCCAGTCGAATTTTTCTGTAGACAGCGATGGGAAGTACCGATCAATCTTTTCTACCAGTGTTGCAAGATGCTCCTGTATGAGGCCGTACAATTCATTACTTGTTTTAGGGGAGCCGCGCTAGCGTAGTGGTTACAACACCGCTCTGGCGACCGGGTGATTCAGGATCGAACCCGGGCGACGGCATTTGAGGATTTTTCGTCGACCGGGAATTGGACTGGATTAACTCGAGACCTGGCGAGTACATTTGAAGGAGTGTCGTCGACCAGGGATTGGCGGCTCCTGAGCCGACCCAGCTCTAATGGGGACCTCCGAAATCGGCGAGTATCTGCCTGAATGGCGAGGGACACCTGTCTCTGTACAAGAAAAGGGATACTCACGTAAAATCAATGTCAGGTTAGACATTAAAAATAACCTGAGATTTCGCCTTGAGTATTAGCGGGCGTACGAAAAAAAAAAAAAAAAAAAAAAAAAAAAAAAAAAAAAAAAAAAATTACTTGTTTTAAAAAACATGATTTTTTTTAAAATGGCTCTTAACACTTGATTGTCTTTGAATTTTCCGACCTGTCGTAGATTTTTGATAGGGGAATTAAGACTTGGGTTGGTCCCTTCTGAATAGATTAGAATAAGTGATAGCAACAGTGAGAGAAGATAATAGAAATATATTTTTACGAGTGAGATGGTAGAAATTAATAGAGTCTGTCCCTGAAATCGAGAATTTTCTCTCTTTCAGCCTATCTTCTACAACAAATCTAGAGGAGTCAGACAGTCTATTATAATATATATTAATGTATATCTCCACTCACATATACACACGTAAGTGACGACAGTTAGACGCATAGACGTGAAAACTATAACAATGGAATATAGATATTTTGGAACGAGCTGACCGACACGCTTGAATAAAATTTATGTAAATTTATTAACATAAGAAAATTTTTTACCACAACACATAAATGTTAATATCAAGCATATAAAATACACATAAGGTAATGAATTGCTACAAGAATGATAGACCCATAGGTATAATCTTGTCCCTCGATGTATAGCCCACAGTCCTGTTAGAAGAAAATGTGATAGCCCCAAAGAGTTACGGATGCATACGCTATAGCTTAAGAGTTCCCTTTAAAGGTATGAACAGAACGGATACTCTACTCTATCCTAAGGAAAATATCATTAGCAACAAAACTGCATAAAGGAAGTTAAGCCAGCAAAATGGGTGCCAAAAATACAACAATAAAAGAATCACTCAGTCCTGCATTCACTCTATTCATGTCAGCCGTGACCACGCGCTTGTATTCGTACTTACAGCTTTGGTAGCAACTTCTGGAAAAACAATTTTTAGGACATACACATACAGAATCTCCGGTGTTATTCTTGGCCAAGGGAACCCCAGCTGCGCAAAGACAGGTTGAATTCACTACTTCAGGGAACGTTTCCTTGGTTATTATTATTTAGGATATCTGTTTATGTCACATTAAAATTGTCCAGGCACGATAGTTAACAGCGAGCACAGTGTCAATAGCTTAGGTTTTCCAGTTCCTAGGAATGTCAGGTCGGTGCCTTCTCTCAGTACAGAAATTTAATTTGGTCACACCACAATTAGTCAAACATGTCGGAATGTTAATGGTTTGTAGTTTTCCTCGCCACAGGGCTGCATGTACATGAGAGTTTGTGAAAAAATATAATCTGGATCAATAGGCCCAATATAGGCATTTAGTCTTTAAAACCGTTAGTGAGATTTGTACTCTGTCTATTTCTGGAGGCAAGCACCCTGCCAGACAGGTGTTAACTTGTAGACCCTCGTGGTTGAAGATAAAAATGTTTCTTCTCTCAGATGTACTAAAACCGCTGGTAAAAGTTGTATGACCCAAAACTGTGTAAGGAAGAGAAAGGTACAAAATACTTAAATACAATATTTGCTTCGGTTATAACTTACATTATAACTACAAGCGTAGAGCTTGTTTTAACGTTAAAACTCCTGTGAAATAATTATGGTCGTTTAAAAAAATCAATCATCATGAATTAGAAATACCTACGTATTTCGTCAAAACTCAATGATGACTCAGTGCAGTTATAAGTTAGTTTAAAATATTCTCGACTGATTACTAGTAATTTAATTAAATTTTATTTACAGCTGCATGAGTTTAAGCTAGAAATAATAATTTATTCTGCTTTCCACTGTAACGCGTTAACTAGATAATATAACAGACTTATAATTTAATCCCTCTGCATAAAAATCTAACTAGTGAAAATAAAAAAAGCGATCACCACCTAAATAACTAAAAAAATACTAGATATATAATATTACCTCAACACAGAACTACTAAGAACTATATCCAATTCGACCAACTAAATGATGCTTCTATTAACAGAGATCTTAGGAATCGAAAGCTAGATGGCAATCGACCAACTAAAAGATGCTTCTATCAACAGAGATCTTATCAAAAGAAATGATTTCCTAATTCTCGAAAACCCGAAATATACTACTCGTCAAAAGTCAAGGGCCACCCTATTATTTTCAATACTTTTATATAAGCGCATAGAATCATTAAATGAAGGAAGTTTTTAGTAAAAATGGGTGCAATATCTTCCTCTGACAGTCCTCTATGCACGTTAAGCATAAACGCAACTCACCGACAACTATGGTGATCACGTGCAATTTGGTTTGCTGACCATAAATTCACATTTTTAATCTGTTTTTTCAAACTTCCGTACAACCAAAACGGTGAAGTAATCGTGCTGATTGACATCCCACGTGCGATGGCGACTTTTCGTGAGCAGAGTTCACTCTTAATTTTTTTTTACAATCAGCAGAGTTAGGGTAGTTTCATCACTTGCAAAAACCATGCCACCGAGAAGAAGTCTTGACACCTTACAAAGAATGAGGGTTATAGCGTGGGTTGAAAAAGGTTTATCTGTCCGTGAGGTTGCTAGACGGCTTGCAGTATCACACTCTACTATCCAAAGAATTTTGGAGAGATTTCAGGCCACAGGAAGTGTGGAGGATCGACACCGGCCAGGTCGCCCAAGATGCACCAATAGACATGATGACCAGTATCTCTTGTTGTCAGCCCTGCGCCATCGAACAGTGACTTGTTCCACTCTAGGATGTCGGCTGAGACAAACTGTAAACGTTAATGTCAGTCAAAGCACAATTCGCAGACGTTTACATGAATTTGGACTGGCTGCTCGTCGTCCTGCAGTCAGAATCCCTCTTACTCCTTCTCATCGCAGAGCCCGTGTTGCTTGGTGTCGCGAGCACATCCGATGGACAAGGCAACAATAGAGTCAAGTTCTCTTCACTGATGAATCTCGTTTCACTGTGTCATTCAATGATGGCAGGATTCGAGTTTGGAGACGACCAGGAGAGCGACTGACTGATGACACAATTCGAGAGGTGGATCGTTATGGTAGGGGTTCTATCATGGGCTGGGGAGGCTTTTGCAGACACGGCAGGACCCCACTCTACATCATCCAAGGCAACTTGACCGGCGCAAGATACCAGAACGAAATCTTGAGACCAATTGTTCAGCCTGCTCTGGAGGCTATAGGTGGTAATGCCATCCTCCAAGATGATAACGCTCGACCCCATCGAGCTCGTGTGGTGAATGAGTTTATTCAGCAATATGGGATCATCACGATGGCGTGGTCAGCTCATTCACCTGACCTTTCTCCGATTGAGCACCTCTGAGATGTCCTTGGTCGAAGATTGTCAACAAATCACCCCCGACCAATGGATGTTGCACAGCTGACTGCATTTTTGCTTCAGGAATGGCAAGCTGTTCCTCGTGATACTCTTCGGACCCTTGTGGACTCGATGCGTCTACGCTGTCTTGAATGCCTTGCTGCAATCGGTGGTCATACCCGATTTTGAAATGTCTAGTTGTCCAATATCTATTGTGTGACTTTTGAAAAGGTGGGTGACACATATCACAGCTTCATTGCGTTTGAATGTGTGTTTCCATTTCTTTAAGTGAAATGTCAATTTGGTATTCAATAAATGCCGTTTTGACTGATACTAATTACGTTTATATCAGATTTGTTTAATGGTTTCAACCAAGGTTTTTCTAAGTGGCCCTTGACTTTTGACGAGTAGTATAGTTCCCGTCTTAACACCTACATTTAACTCAGACGACGGCAATGAAACTGCCAGACGCGTTTAACACCTGCCGCTACCTATGGTCATACCCGAGCGATGCCTGTTGGCGCCTCTCACACCTAACACCGAGAAACTTAACCAAGAGCGCCGTGTCAGATGAAAATGTTAGACGATTGACTGCCATCATATGTCTGTCAAGAACGAATTTCACACTATTCGGTCTCACCTAGGACTAGCTTAGCAGCAATAAAAAATGCGTTGCTAAATAAGAAAAGAGAGGCGAAGGTATGAATGGGAGAGTTATATTTTCACATTCAAACGAATGCGAAAATAGGATAAAAGAGCGATATTAAAGTAGAAGACACGGGTAGAATAAAGAAAAGATATAGAAATTTATTAATCATAAATCTCTCTGCAACACGGCCACACCTGCCATCCTGTCGCGCCGCACCAGTGTTTGCGCGACACCGTTTGGGAACCACTGATCTCAATGGACATCGTATGGTACTTCTTCATATCAGAAACTTTATTCTCCTTTAAATACATTGACATACATACATACACATAAGAATCTTTATTCTCCAGAAAATACATTAATATGTACTGACATGATATAATAAAATACAACATGGCATAAAGAAGAATCATTAGAATTTACATAAGTAAATTTACATAAATTTATACAGCGTTAATTAAGGCTGTTACCACATATCAGAATCTTTATTCTCCATAAAATACATTAATATTTACAGACATGATATAATATATACAACATGGCCTTTTTATATAGTAATATATTAGTTGAAGTATGGCGTGTTGTTGTTGTGTGTTACAATATTTATACATATATTTACAAATATTACAACAGGTAGACAATATTTAGTTATACATATATTTACATATATTACAATATATATTACAACAGTTACAACATTAGAATTTACATAAAGTGTTGAAGACGTCTCAAGTAGTTCTATGTGGGTGTTTTTACATCTAATGTTTGTGTTACACACACATAACAATCTTAAAGCTTTCTAAAAGACATTGGCATATAATGATATGATATGATATGATATAACCTGCCAAAAATGAGTATTATTGAAATTTACAAAATGTGTGTGAGATAACATTCAAGTAGAGCAATATGGGTGTTTTTACATTGTGGGGGGGGGGGGGGGGGGGGCATTAAAGGGTGGTGGGAACAAAAGGAAGGGGGGGGGGGGGGGGGGGGGGGGGGGGGTGGGGAGGAGAGGTTGGGGGGGGGGGGGTGTTATCAGAATTTTTATTTGCCATAAAAAGTTTTGAATGCTAATGGAGTGAGATATTAAATATGGCTTTAAAAACAATATTCATCTGGTATAGTAGACAGAGGAGCACAATTGAGTTTAGATTGTGTGGAAAACATCTCCGCCAATTTACAATGAGTGTTTTTTACATCGAAGTTTCCATATTCTGTAAGAACCTATAATTGCACTAATGCTGACATATTTACATAGAACTTTGGCTTCAAATTTCCGCAACCCTAGCGACATTAATCCACTCACAAACTTTGCATGCACATGACCCAAACTACCAATTATCAGTACGATTACACGCGTACGATAGCCTAGTTCGTTAATTTATGTAGTCAATGGATAGTACTTATCAAATTTATGTTGGTAACATTTATCTAAATGGGCGTCATATGGTATTGCTGTCTCCACTATAAAAGCTGTTTTTGTTCTGTCGATTGATTATTGTTAAATCAGGTTTTACGGCATGAGTCTTAAATGAAGCGTTACTGCTGCCGAAAAGTGATGGTTTAACTATTATTTCTTTATTTATTGTTATGTCACTCTTATTACATACATACATACATACATAATCAGAATCTTTATTATCCAAAAAAATACATTAACATGTACTTGATATAGTATAAAAACACCATATAATATCGGATAATCATTTAGAGTCCGCAAGTGTGCTAAACTCCGCCCAGAAAACAATCGCCAAACGTTCATAATCCGTTGAATTCAATTCGTACACAGTTTACAAGTTGACATCAAAAGTCTCCCGCCTTTAGTTACCGTCACCGTCTTTTGGGACATGAGCAAAAACCAAACATTCACGATTCTACTGGACACACAATCTGTCACCTGTCAGCGTTGTGGTCAAGTCTTTCAGCAACGCACACCATAGTAAGGGGTCAGTGGATCTTTCCATTCTCGATGAGGGGTGACAGTATCCGGTCGCCATTGATAACGAAGCTATAGTTTCTTTCCGGTGGCTTCATAAACTAATAAGCTTCAAGTTGACACACCTCTCAAAACCGTGCGAAAGTTTCTTCTCTGCTACAAATCTTGTTTCAGCATTGCACAAAATTAATAAGTAAGTGGATCTTTCCATTCACAATGAGGGGTGACAGTATCCAGTTAGCCATTGCTAACGAAAACATTGTTTCTTTCCAGTGGCTTCACAAATGAATATATATTTTTTGTAAATGAAAAGTTCAGTTTGAACGACCTTTTCGTTTTTATCTATCACAAATATCCCTAGTTTATGTAACAATCTCTTCGGGTGTTGTTATAATAGGTGTTAAGAATATCTACTTACTACCGTGGGGAGCCTCAGTAGTATAGTAGGCGCAAAACGGTTAGAATTTGTGCAGGCGGAGAGGACTTTTATATAAGGAAATACTCCGGGTCGATTCTGCAGGCGGAGAGGACTTTTATACAGCAATATATTCTGGGTCGAATCTGCAGGAGGCGCATGCCTTTTTATATAGTAATATATTAGTTGAAGTATGGCGTGTTGTTGTTGTGTGTTACAATATTTATACATATATTTACAAATATTACAACAGGTAGACAATATTTAGTTATACATATATTTACATATATTACAATATATATTACAACAGTTAGACTATATATATATATATATATATTATATATATATATATATATATATATATATATAGACATATATATATATAGACATGTATAGTTATATATAGATAACAAAGAGTTTAGTTAATAAATATATTTTATTTTTCAAATAACAAACATATAGGATCATATATTGCCATTGTACAATTTTTATATATTTATATTGGAAGAAGGGAGGTCTGTACTGTGGTGAAATTACCGTGATACAACGTTAAAATATCTCCAATTATAAAGATAACGGGTAAGATAACATGTAGGGATAAAAATATACGTAAGATATGCCGTGACTTCTTCACCTACGCCCGCGGTTCCTACCGCCATTCAAACTAACTAGTTAGACATGCAGACGAAACGGAGATATAAAAAGGAAAAATATAACTGAACACGTGTTTGAACCTAAAAGGCAAAAAGACGCAAGTTGTAGTTTAAGGAAAAAAATTCACGCCACTAGTTGACACAATGTAAGAAATTGGTAGAAAAAGGACCTTAGCTCTTGTTAGAAACAGTCATATCTTGGACGTTTTACGGTACTTGGTTGTTTTATTTGAATTCAGCGGCAAACGCCGTGGAGAAGGTTCGAAAACAAATTTCAAAACCTAACCTTGAGAAAAGTAGGTGTTTCTTTAATAATAAAGTTATGAAAATAAAACCTAGCTAGTTTGATAGCCCATCTTGAGCAGAGAAATAATATACTTTTAATTATACAGACGGACAGATAACACGGAAGATATTGACGAAAGACTGTATTGTTCACATCAGACTGGCGAACAGTTTTCTGTGCATACTTCACAAAAATTACGTTTTGGTGTCCTTGAGGCCTAGAAATGCAAAAATCAAACTGCATTGAACTAGAGGGGAAAGTTGGGAGATAGTGGCTAAAAATAACTTAGGAGGCAGGTTTGTGTAGGTTTTGAATGTAGTTAGTCCAAAAACCAAGTGAAATTTTGGGAAAAGATAAAATGTGACCGACGTACATTTGAAAAATTGAGATGTACTTTTGACTTTATTTTCAAAATTTAAATTGAGAAGCTTAGTCTTCCGATCTGATTGGCCAACGCATTTTTATATTAGCAAGAAAGAGACGCACATTTGTGCCATTTTAAAGAAGACTGTCCAGTAATACAGTTCTTGACTGCTAGTGGTGTTTTCCAGGAAATAATAAATAAAATTCAGTGGGACGCCATACTCTAGCCAGCAGCTCAGCTGAGTTTTGCTAGTCCTAAGTAACTGTGTTCTCAATTCTGAATTGTGGTAAGGCCAGAAAGCATTTATCTTGTTTATTTAATATTTTGAATGATTGATACTGCCATATCATGAAAAATGATTACGACAAGTAAGCGCTTGCTCTAGGTCCCCCGCCGCAGTCCAGGGCCTAGAGGCAAACTAATAATAAATAAAAACCTACCTAAGACTATGGAAGGAGGATCGATTATTGACATCAGTGGGAACATATCACCCCACCTTATTTAATAGTAGAGGAAACTATTGAACATATTTCGGATGCAATGCAGTCCTGGGGAACATGTACAAATTGATAACAACTAGGTGAGATGTGTTACGTTGGTCAGATAGATCTGAATCAGTCTGTGTAATGTTGTTTTGTGGTGTGTGTGTAAGAGTGGCGCAGTGAATAGAGTACTGACACATGGCACAACTTTTGTTTCAGAATTGTGAGTTTCTGATCTGGCACTACGATTGTGACAGATGCTTTTATAGAAGTATCAAGCGAGTGCCTGTGCAGCCTAACTTATTTTACTCCAGCTAATGAGAGGAGTGGACCACAAGAATTCTGTACTACGTCATTTCAGGCCAGTAAACTGCAACCTGGCCTGCTGGAGATTCATTAACAACTCCCATCATCAATAGAGAAATAAAGATTGTACAGATCCGTTAAGATCAGTCCCTATGTTAAGGACTATGAACTGTTTACACCTAGATTGAACATGATGATGCCACCCCAACTAACCATCCATTACTAGTGTTCCCAGAACTTTGTAGATACCATTAATATTAATCATTGTATTAATAATTGACCTATGTACAAAAGTTATATTTGATTATGCAATATATATATGCATTTCATTGATAAATACCTATCATTTCATAAGTTCTGACCAAAAGAAACATTTGGTTCAGAACAAATAAATTTTAAAAGATTTTAATTTTAAACTTAAACAGCCAGTGTTAGTTCAGTGTATTGTAGAGTTTATTATTATTATTAGACTTATTATTTACATGTGCAGAGTTTTTGTTACAGCAGTAACACATATGAGTAGGGGCACATATTGGAAGACGGGAGGTGTGTACAGTATTTATAGGGTAACAAAGGGGTACATATTGGAAAGAGGCGTATTCTTTAATGGTAAACAACAGTAACAAAGGTTCTTTAATAAATATATCACAGTTATGTTCTAGGCTGCAGGCCAGACCAATTATAGAAGGAGGGGTGTTGTCGTGTCGTAAAAATAGGACAAAGAGGTGCGTGTATATACCTGCCTAGGTATCTGTGTGGTATGGTTTTGGGGGTGTATATACCTAGGTATCTGTGTGCGTGCGCATGTGTGGTATGGTTTGTTTGGTGTACAGAGAGTTTTTTTTTTTAGATGTTGAGGGGAGATGTGGTGACATTGTCGGGATTCACTTGTCTCTTGATGTACAAATAAGACAGGGCATTTCTGTGTTGTTCATATGTATAGATATCGGAGTTACGTGTTCTGAATCCTACATTTTTCCCGCCCTGTGCTTGTTGCGTGTTGAGAACCTCTAAGAACGTGTTTTTGTCTATGTTGTTATGTTGTTTGCTGAGACCTTTTGTCGTGGTTTTGTCGTAATCCCCAAAACAGTGGTATGTTTTGCTGCAGAGGGAAATCATCCCACTGCCTTCGTACTCTAATTTAAAAAGGCCCGGTGTCCGTTTGTCAAATAATTTTTGATCGCGGCATTTCTGACACACGAGTCGCGTCTTACCCCCACTATTAATAAATTCGGATCTATGGTCGGGACACACTTCGGCGGGGAAACACTGGTCATAGGTACTATAAAATTCACGTCGCATATCGGGCTTAACGGCGTCCGCTAGGTTGTCTGTACTAAGGGCCAAGTAAAGACTGTCTGTATCTGTCTCGCACAACTGAAAATCTGACCTATCTACAAATTTATCTAAACAGTCGTAGAAAAACTCTAACATGCGCAGTTTGGCGTACGGGTAAACGAAAAAAACCTATCTGCGCGGGTAGGTCCCAACTAATTTTCTTTTCAACCATTTCTACCTCAAATATGTCGTCAGTCACTAAAGTCATCTTTCTAACCCGGGGGCAGTTTATTAATTTAGACGTCCCCTCCCCTGTCGTATACGACACCTCTACGTGCTTCGCCTTATTGGTCAACGTCTTGCCATAGGCGGCGTTACCTAACAATTTCATTGTTTCGCTGGTTATTGCGTAGATATCAACTCTATCACCCTGTCGGCGTGCATCTGAAACAGTATCCCCAAACTGTTTGAAACACGTCGCAGGCGTATATTCAATCACCTGGTATATACAGGTGACTTCTAAGCCCTTGGTCAGGTACCAGCGAAGCAGAGGTGTCGCCAACAGAATTTTTTCACCCATAACTGCCGATCAACGTTCGTCTGGGGGTAGTTAGGAGTTTATGTTTTTCGGCGTTTTCCCGCATAAAAGAGCCAATATCATCTCTCGTGACGTCGACATTTTTAAAAATGGGCGTCATTTCCGAAAAATGCTCTTTCAAGTTGTCGGGGACATGAATATCACACTCGACTAAGAAAAACAAGGTCTCTTCTAGCACAGAGGCGAGAATTTGTTGCTCCGTTAACGGGTACCGACACTTATTATACGACGGTTTCAGGTTCGGGAAGTTGGCGCTCAGAAATCGACCGATTGATCGATCGGTTTTCTTCAAGTTTTGCCATTCACATTCCCACATTTCTACCAAGGTGACGTCACACTCGGTCTTCAAATAAGTACCAATTGCCCGCGTCTTTTCATATAACTCAGTCAAGGGTTTTTTATTGACTGGGTTAATGTCACGCCCGGTAGTTAGTGGGCGGTAAGGATGGCCATGGAACAGACAGCCATGGAACTGGTAGACGGTGCGAGAGTCTTTGTCCCAGCCATCTACCCTAAGGTGTCTATGACCCAACGACATCTCACGGCCGTTAAACTGGGTTTTTAAAACCACATATTTTGGTGCGAGACCCAAGTCAACCAGTCGCGGCACTGTACGGTGTATTTATTGACCTTGTGATACCTGAAACCATCCTCCCTGTTTCGTCTAACGGGAAAGTCAGTGGGCATTTTTTGCATTAGCGCCCACAAATAAAGGGCGTTGGCATCAAAACCTTTAATACAATGTACCATTTTGTCGCCTCTAATGCACGTTTTGCCTTGTTCGTGGAACCTATGAAAGATAATTGAAGTACCCCCAACTATATTTTGTCGCAACGTGTTATGTAAATCCTGCTCCCGCTTCGAGCATAAAGAAAAAGATACACTTGACGGGAGAGTTTTGAAAAGATATTTTAACGCTACCCCGGGCACCGAAATCGCATCTTTGAACATGTCTACCCCTAGACCCGCGTAAAAACTAACCTGTTGTTCTGACGCACTTAAGAATGGGACCACGTCTTTGTTATTATACCAAGTCAGAAAATCGCGTAGAGTGGCCATACGGTTATCGACCCACACCCTCTGACATTCGGCGTACTCACCACTGGAAATGGTAGTATTTTTTAGGGCGGAAAAAAAGCCGAGTGGGGTGGTAGCGCCGTTTCGTTTAACTTTTCTAAATCTGTGATGTATTCATAACAGAAAAAACCTTTAGTTTCTTTCACTTTATAGGCGGCTAGGTATTTGCTATAACTAAAACCGGGGGCTAGGTAATTGATGATATCTAAAAACTTTAACTGCGGGGTGGCGATACACATAAAATTATTATTTCTTTTGACTAAATATTTAAAATCTTGAGCTAGGAAATATCGGATGAGGTACGGTTTTATCACATTCACATCGTACTTTCCCGAGTTGAATCCTAACACAGGCAGCTCGTGCAAATACTCGTCGAGTCTCTCAATAAGGCCCTCCAAATCACCGAGTTGAGTGTATACCTCATCAAATCGCTCACGCAAGATGCTGTAAGACGCCTCGGCAATTTGGGTCAGATGATCGAGCATTCTGTTGACAAGGTCGTGTGGATCCCCCGTTGTGATAAAACAAACGGGCTCTTCAAACCCGGGGACATTGGAAGCCACCGAGCAAGATAGAGGCACGTGCTTGGCTGTATATGTAGTTACGTTCCCCCCAGCTGGTAAATCTGCGTTGGCGAAATAACACTCATAATCAAAGGTGGCTTTATAGGGAAACACGAATTTTGTATCTACACCCTGCGCGGCGATTGATTCCCAAACGGAATCTGCTGGGGTATACACCCCACCTTTAAATATTTCCACCCGCTTATCCCAGGTACAGGTCTGCTCATGTTTTTCCTTACTTACTTACTTACTTAGTCGTTCCCCTTCTACCGTGAGGTGTAGAGGTTTTTCCATGTCCCTAAAAATCTTCCATAACTTGCCGCATTTGGGACATGAAAACGAGTGGCTGGCCCTATCAATATCAACTATATTCATGAAATGATTTTTATACATTAAAAGACGCAACGTTTCCTTATAAATATCGCTACCTCTAAGTTTGGGGGTCAGGGTTTGCGCGTCGTCAAACTCAAAAATATCTATGTTTATTTTAAAACATTTTTCTAACGCGGTAACGTCAGTTAAATTAACCACGGGAAAATCGATGAGGGACTCTAGTCCCTGCTGTGTTTGCCACTGTTTTAGGAGCCAGCGCGTGCTTTTTCTAACGTAAGTAACGGGCGCACCCCTAAACACGGCCAGACATCTAAAAAAGCAAAAGTTATCACTGCAAGGTTGTGAGCGCGAGTCGTGTTGTAATGTATAAATATGTTTATTATCGGTGATGAAGGATAGTATGTCTTGTAAAAAACAGCCGATTGGGTGGTCTTGAATGTGATACAGAAAAAAGGAGGTAGCCGGGATCGATTTAACATAATATTTGGTGTTGGGTCTGTTTACTTGTGCGTGTGTAAGAATATTGCTGTTTTGTAAGTGAGCTACAAAAGACTTGAAATCTGTAATGTTATTTACAAGATGAGGATTTTCTAAGATACAGGCGTTACTGTGTGAGGCGTGGTAGAAACGGAGTTCTTTGTTTTCTTTGTGGCGTAAAATTGAATCATGACTATAATTAATTTTGAAGCGTTTTGTTTGTTGTTTAAAGACGGGGGTCAAAAGAGAGAGCCAGTCTATTCTTTGGTTATTGTCTGGACTATGAAAGAAAGTAAAAGTAGATAAGTATTTGTTGAGATTGTTATGTGTCTTGATCGCGGACCAATTCTCATTATATATATCTGTCTAACGTCAGACGGTACGTCACGTAAACTGTCTTGTTCAGAGTACAGGCGATGTTTTTTGTTAGAGATTTGATGATTGGACATGTGGCGTTTGAGTGGGTTGGTCTGGCCTGTAGTTTTTGAAGAGGATGGGTAGGGGTGCGTCAGGGTGGAGGGAATTATTTTGAAGGACGCTCCTGATGATAGTGTGTGTTGTTGCGCCGATGTTGATGATGAAGGCATTCTCGAAATTGCTGTGTCGCCTGTTGCTAGTGTCTGTTGGTGCGCCGATGTTACAGGTGCTGACATTCTTGAAGTTGTTGTGGTACCTGGTGTTGCTGGGTTCTGTGTTGATGCTGATGTTGTAATCTGCGTAGGGACAGCTGGGTGTTGCTGGCTTCTGTGGACCCGTAATCTGGTGCCTCGGGTAAAGAGGTTACCACAAATGTCACAACTAAACCGTGGTAGTGAGTGCGCTGTCTTGATGTGTTGTAAGTAGTTGTCACGTCTGGTGAACCCCTGCCCGCATCGGGCACACACCAAGCTGTTTTGCATCAATAATGTGTCTGTCTGTGTTGCTCTGGACCCATGCTCGAGCTCTGTATGGCGTTTCAGTGTATCAGTTCTTGTAAAATCACGACCGCAGAGAGAGCAGTCGTGGTGTTGGTGCCCATGCACAGTCTCATAATGCCGAGTTAGGTTGCTTTCCCGGGTAAAAGAGCGATCACTGTGTGAGCATGCATAGCACCGTCTCTTGTGTTGAGGTGACTCCATCTGAGAAAGAGACAACATTAAAACAAATTAAACAAATACACGTAACAAACTGAGAGAGAGAGAGAGAGAGAGAGAAAGAGAGAGAGAGAGAGAACAGAAAATTAGACCTCATAAAAATAAATAAAAACCCAGACTTATAGATAGCTAGGCAGAAGCGCGCACATATGCACATTCTTAGTTATAACAAGAGTGCATCTCTTTCTGTGTAAAAGAATGTTGTTCTTTAACATATCAGAAAGGCACCGTGCGCTGCAAAAATTCCACCATCTAGGCGTGGTACCAATTATAATATTGATTTAAAACCCGTCTTTGTGGACACGAGACAATGACGAGTCGTATTGATCTGCCCTTTCTTTTTGTTATAACGAAGATATAAGTTTCTTTTTTATTTTTATATTATTTATTTTTAACTTTTTATATTATTTATTTATTTTAATTTATTTTCTGAGTACAGAAATACTCCTCTCCTTTCTTGTTTCACGAAAGATAAAAACTAGCAACAATGAAGGCAAAGTTATGCTTTGTAAACCCACTCTTTTTGATAAACGTGCCAAGTTTCACGTTGCCAATTTAACAAGTTATCGAGCTACCCACCCGTCTTTGTGCCACACCCAAACAATTATTTGACACAGCCAATTATTCTCGTCCAAGTTTAGAACTTGCAATTATGTTCCACTGTCAGAAATTATTGATTGCACCATCAAATGTAATCGATGATGAGTCATACTGTTTGTAGACAATGAACAAAGGAAAACCAAGGTGTGGCTGTTAATTTTACCATGGTTTGTCTTAACAATATGTGATAAGAAGATACGTTTTTTAAACTGGTGGTTATATTTTTTCAGAATCAAGACTTTTCCTAGTGAAAAACAAACATATACAAATATATATTACTTAAACGTGTAGATATAAGACCGCTTATGATATTTTTTTTAAACGAAGACAGACAACTAAACACACACACACACACATACTAAAAAAATACGCACAGATAAAAATGTATATTTTTCCACAGTCTCTGACTTTTAAGAAATACTCCTATCGAAAACAGACAAAGACATATTTTTGTAAGACAGAAGACAGAACCAACCTTCGTAGTGACGATGACATCTGATGATTTTTTTTTGGTTTAGAGAAATGACAGAGATATTTATTTATATTTAACACCCTAACACAAAACACGAATACAGAAACATAAATATATAAAAAAAGAAACATACGTTCTGGTTGTAAGCTTGACGTGGTCTGGCTTCAGTGGCTGATTTCTTTTGTCTTCAAAACGGCTGGTCTTTGTTTGTCGAGTTCTGTTGCTTGAATGATTTGTGTAGAGGTTTCAGCATATACCAGACAAAGAGTTGTCAAAAAAATAGTGCGCGCACAATCTTTCGCGGGGGTTTGTCACGATCGATAATGTCTTGCCGTTGTCGCGTACGTATTTCTTGACGATGCCAGAATGTTTGAAAAGTTGAATCGATTATGTAATTTAGCATTTCGATAAAAAAACGAAATTTCTTACAGATAATTGGTCTCAGGTGTGGAGAAAGAGTTAATTGCGTTTTACGATCGAACTGTTGAACATTTCCACCAAGATTGTCAAAATAGATATTTTATGTGTTCGTTTGTTAGTGTGACAGTATATAAAAATATATATGCAGAACTTAACATTGTAACGCTTGTAAGCTTTAAAAAACAGGATATCTTGGCGTAGTCGTGGTTGGGTTTACACCGGGTGTGAATGCGGCGGGTAACATTTTTAGAAAGTGGTTCTCGTGTTGTTGAAAACACGTCGCAGGGAGTCTCACCTTGAATACAATAAAATAACTGCGCATGAGTGTAATTTATCCTTGTTAGCTATGGATCGAAGGTTGCCGCATCCGTTCACAGCACTGATAGCGGAACCCACGGGTAGTGGAAAAACTGTCTTTGTACAAAGGTTCTTGCAGCATATCGGAGATATGATGACACCTACCACTGACGAAATTATATGGTGTTATGGAGAGTGGCAGTCCATGTATAATTCGATGCCGGTTATTCAGTTTATTGAAGGACTACCGGACATGGACCAGTGGACAGGGGATAAGAAACGCCTGCTTGTTATAGATGATCTGATGAGTGAGACGGATGATAGAATAACTAAACTATTCACGAAGGGTAGCCATCATCGGAATATTAGCGTGATACATATCGTGCAAAATCTATTTGGCAAAAAAAAGAACACAGAAACATTAACTTGAATTCTCATTATATAGTGCTTTTCAAAAATCCACGCGATGGTTCGCAAATTACGAATCTAGCCAAGCGGATGTATCCAGGTCGTGCTGCCTATGTCCAAGAAAGTTGTAAAGACGCGACGTCGGCCCCACACGGTTATTTGCTAATCGACCTTCGTCAGGCAACACCCGACGCTTTGAGATTACGTACCCACATATTTTCCCACGAACAACAAGTCGTTTACGTCCCCAAATAACGAGATGGGGAAAAGGTGAGACGACATGCTGAAATGTTGAAATTTCTAGGCACTACCAAAACCCCAGTCATCAAGGCTGTTATGAAAAAAGCATAACCCGACCTCGTAGGGACACTCTGCGAGTGTTGTCATAACGTATTAAAAGGTAACATTACACTTACACCCCCTCAGAAGAGGCGTATGCGTCGTTACAAAAACACCCTGACAGCGCTCACCAAGAAAAATTGTCGTTCAAAAGACGGAAACAATTTTTTGAAACCGGTGGTTTTTTAAGTGCGTTGTTAACTCCAATACTAACAGTGTTAAAATGTGTCTTAGGTGTGTAGATGGCCAAGAAAATGATTTTGATGGACCCTAGTTTGTTAGAGGCTCAAAAACCTTACAGAACCCTCGATGCTTTAAGAGATAATCTATGAGAATTGGACAGTCAAATGCAACTAGTCTTGGATCGAGAAGATTTACCGGTGGGTGACAAAGCTAGATTATATCAGCAAACACTGCAGCGCTATTTGACTCGACTAGAGCAGTACAGTCACGTGCCTCTAGGCCTTGTGGACATTAAACAACCAACACCATTACAAGCTACCGACCAGCCAGATTCACCCACTGTACTTAAAGACGAGGTCGTGGACAAAACTCTTCAGTCCCCGCCCGAACAAGTCACACCCGCTAATCAAAAAAATGTGGTTGACAGTAAATTGGGAAAAACATAGTCGTATTCGCTCAGAAGAAGGAAAAAGACTAAAAACTCAAAGTGGGAAGCATGGCCAAAGAAGTGAATAAGGTTTTAAAACAACATTACTACGACCCAAAACTACCCGGGTCTTATGGGGGCGTGGGTGCCTTGCAACGTAGTTCCAAACTTACTCGTAAAAGAATTGAAGAGTGGTTAGGTCATCACGATATGTACACCTTACACAAGCCGGTGCGTAGAAAATTTAAAAGACGCGCGACCATCTCGGGTGGTATTGATCAATAGTTCCAGGCTGATATAATAGACTAGCGGGGCTTAAAAAAATTGAACGATGGGTTTCCCTATCTAGTGACGCGTATCGATGTGTTTAGTAAATTTGCTTGGGAAAAACAAAACTAGGACAGCCTTAGTAGCAGCGGTGAAGACCATTTTTACCAGTCGCAAACCTATAAATTTTCAAACAGACAAAGGCAGTGAGTTCGTCAACAAAACATTCCTAAAGTTTCTTAAAGACGAGGGTGTCCATTTCTTCACTACGGAGATTGAAGATACTAAGGCCGCTATTGTCGAGAGGTTTAATCGAACCCTCAAAGAAAAAACGTGGCGTTACTTTACCAAAACCAACAGTCTTCGCTACGTCGACGTGATAGAGCGAATGGTCCACAACTACAATTATTCGTATCACCGGGGTATTAAGATGGCGCCGTCGGAAGTTACCCCGAGTAATCAAGAAGAGGTGTGGCATACGTTGTATTCGACCCCTGACGTCGTCTGCAGAAAAGCCTATTTTAAAGCAGGTGATCGCGTGCGGATTGCACAAGCCAGACAAACTTTTAAAAAGGGTTATACGCCGGCGTGGACAGAAGAACTGTTTACGGTCAGCCGACTAAACCAGACAAGACCGGTCACGTATGTCCTTAAAGATGATTCGGGTGAGGAACTGAAAGGTTCTTTTTACCAAGAAGAGCTGCAGTTGGTCGGTGACAAGATAGTTTATCGAATTGAGTCCATTTTGCAAGAACGGCGAGGTGTCAGTGGTGTTAAAGAGTATTTTGTCAAATGGTTCGGTTATAACTCGTCATTCAACAGCTGGATTTCCTCCAAACAACTAGCGAGATATCGAGACTGATGGAGATAGAAGAAGTGAGCACCCCAGTTTTGCGGTCACCCCTCCCAAGGCCACGAGAACCTCGTTCTGGCCTTTTTTTGGGAAACTAGTCCCGCGGCTAGAGATCGTTTTCATCTGTCAGATGATCGTTATATATGTCGTCATCGGGGTCTCGTTATTCAATCTGAGTCGGAGCAACGCCGAGAGACCGGACGGCAAGTTTTGGATCACCTTAATGAGCAGGTGTCTGGGTTACATGTTACCTAACCCTAAGATAGGATGAGTTTTTACGTGACTTTACCCAGCAATGCCTTGATGAAAGTATACCCGAACAATAACGCCGGTCACTTTTTCGTCAAATTGCCACAGACTATAGACTTGACTTCCCGTTACGAGGTTGGTTTGGTTGAGATTCAATTTCCCAAAAGTTATTTTAACGTGCTAGAAGATGAAGTATGGATACATTACTTTCCAAACAAAGACGAGGGAATAACACCTATAATACTCACGTTACCCGCCGGTCTATACACTTCACCCGACATGGTTATCGGCGAGTTGAATCGCTTGCTTTTAGGCACGGATGTGAATGAAAAAGCCCGAGTTAGAATCCATTTTAACAATAATAAAGCCACCTTGAATCTGTATGAACCGGGGGTTGAAGTTAGAATTAGCGAGACGTTGAAACACATGTTAGGCTTGCCCACCTCGATCGCCACAGACATCGACCCAATACTACGAGGAGAGACTGAAGTACAAATGGATAGCGACATGAAAAATGTATACGTGTACTGCGACCTCGTAGCGGCGAGACCGGTTGGGGATGCCTCTGTCCCTTTGTTACGGATTGCCCCTATTTTGAACAGGACTACCGCTTCGGTTTTTAGGATTTACGACAAACCGCACTACGTACCCCTGAGCCGTTTTTCGTTTGACGCTGTGGAAATCCTTTTAACTAATGACCAGGGTAAGACTATCCCATTCACTAGCGGAGCTTCGGTGTTGACACTCCACTTCCGAACTCACAGACGGTTTGATTTTGAATAGAAGAATGGTCAGACACGTGCCAATACGACGAAACACCAAAATGTATGAGGAGTTTTACTGCAACCAAGCTGGACACGGGATGCCAGTGTTTATCGGAGGCAGAAGTCAAAGAGGGCATGGCTTAGTTAGTTTTTTCAGCGGGCTCGGTCGCATGGTTCTCCCGTGGTTAAAAACTGGAGGCAAAGCTTTACTCAGAGAAGGGGTTGGCACCGGTCTACAGGTCGCGAGCGACGCGTTAGCTGGCAGAAATGTTGGCGAGTCATTTCGTGAGCGAGCCAAAGAATAGGGTCAGCGTTTATTACAAGGAGCGGTTGATCACCTCACCACTAACCAATCGGGTAGCGGTATTAGAAGAAAAAGAACGAGACATACGAGAGCTGCCCAACCTGGCGAGCCGAAAAGAATAAAACGAAGTAACCGAGCTCACCCTTCTCATTCCCACAAGAACAAGCGACGGTACTCTGATATATTTGAATGATGGCGCTTATTCACCCCAGCTCGTTCGAGTGTCTTCACAGTCGTCTAGATTTGTTTAGCCGTAGAAGAGGGTCAATTTGTGGAGATACACCCGTTGGTCGCCTTAGCGCCCGGAGCCCCGGTGGAATTTGTAATATCGGAGAGCGGGGAAGAATATCTAGATTTGTTCAATACTTTTCTACATGTGCGAGCCAAAATCACGTTAGCTAATGGCGACAAATTACCCGCTGATGCGGATGTGGCCCCGGTCAACTATTACCTGCACAGTTTATTCTCCCAAGTCGACGTTTCCCTGAACGAAACGCTGATTACACCCAGCGAGAACACCTACCCTTATAGAGCTTACGTGGAAGCCACGTTGAATTACGGGGAGGAAGCCAAGCGAGGCCATATGACAGCGGCTCTGTTTTACAAAGACACACCAAACTCTATTGCGGAAACAAGTGGCGATAATAACAACGGACTAAGGCTGCGTCGACATATAGCGGCTGGTTCTCAGGTCGTCGATATGATGGGTCGGTTACATTCAGATATTTTCGCCCAAGATCGCTATATGTTAAACGGTGTGACCGTTAAAGTAAAACTCACGCCGTCTAAAGATCCGTTCAACGTGCTGGGAGACGACCACGCTAGTGGTTATAAATCTATTATAACTTATGCGGCCCTGGTTGTACGGAAAGCCAAATTAAACCCCGCCGTCTCTCTAGCCCACGAGAAAGCCTTGTTGCGAGGTAATGCCAAGTACCCCTTGAGACGAGTTGTGCTAAAAACTTTCTCTATTCCTAGAGGCATGCTATCGCACATGCAGGATAATCTATTTCTCAGTCAAACCCCTACCTGCATAGTGATTGGCCTAATCACTTCGACCGCTTTTAACGGGTCGTATGCGGCTAATCCATTCAATTTCGCTACTTTTGGTCTGATATATTTGAATGTCAGCGCGGATGGCAGAACAGTTAGTGGCAAGCCTTTGTTAATGGATTATGAGCACAACCAGTACGCGAGAGCCTTCTTCGGTACGAATCTAGCCATGTGACTGGTTGGCAAAGACGCCAGCAACGATCTTGAGTATATACATTTTAAGAATGGGTACGCCTTATACGCCTTTGACCTCACCCCCAGTCTACTGGACGGTGACCAGTTCAAGATGGCCAAGCCGGGACCTCTCTCAATAGAACTTAAATTCTCCGAGATCTCACCCGAACCATTACAGGTCCTCGTCTACGCCGAGCAAGACTCGATCTTAAAGATCTCGAAATCGCGCCAGGTTTTGACAGACTACACAACTTATACGATGAATACAGCCGAGATACGGACCATACTCCTCTCGGATATATTTGTTAAATGAACTGGGCTCGTTAAAGTTTTAGCTCGCGACCAATTACCTCTACGTATCGATC
Organism: Oreohelix idahoensis; assembly: GCA_024509875.1. NCBI lineage: Eukaryota > Metazoa > Mollusca > Gastropoda > Stylommatophora > Oreohelicidae > Oreohelix > Oreohelix idahoensis. The sequence continues at coordinate 258,448 of JAMPIV010020740.1, forward strand.
CGTTCAAGACGGCTGCTTTCGTCATCAACACTGATCCTAGCTATCGACCCAATGACCACTGGGTCGCTCTATATTATAATGGACTTGGAACTTTTGAATATTTTGATTCTTTTGGACTATCACCTAGACACCCGGACCTGGTTAATTTTATAGCGATAAACTCTAATCGACCTTTTAACTACAATGCTAGACATTTACAAGATGTAGTTACCAACTTTTGTGGTCTCTACGTCATTTATTTCGTGTTGGTCAAAGCTCGCGGTGGTACTATGCAGCGCGTCCTACTGCCCTTTTCGGCTAGACAACACGCCAATGATCGATTAGTTCTTCGACTAGTCAGCCCCTGGTTAGCTCGCGACAAGTCTGGACCTGTTTGTCCTTCATAGACACTTGGCAGACCAACAGACACTCACCTTGTTGAAAATGACTACCCCCGCACCCACCAACTGGGTGTACACGAAAAGAAGTGACAGACTCACCAAGTAATCCGAAACGACTGTGCTCGGACTCTGAGAGCTCCTAGCCGTATGGCCGGCACGACAGTAGTAGTGAGGTTAGACGTCACCCTACATCAACTATAGACCAGCTAACGCTTCTTTGTCAATAAATATATAAAATGTTTTAGTGTGTTTTTTTCTTTTATATGAATATGTATAACTGTTGTAATATATATTGTAATATATGTAAATATATGTATAACTAAATATTGTCTACCTGTTGTAATATATGTAAATATATGAATAAATATTGTAACACACAACAACAACACGCCATACTTCAACTAATATATTACTATATAAAAAGGCATGCGCCTCCTGCAGATTCGACCCAGAATATATTGCTATATAAAAGTCCTCTCCGCATGCAGAATCGTCCCGGAGTATTTCCTTATATAAAAGTCCTCTCCGCCTGCAGAAATTCTAACCGTTTTGCGCCTACGATACTACTAGCATCAACGCTAACCGTCAGGTCGAGCCGGCTTGACATATTTCTATTGTCATAGATCGAATAACTTGAAGTTGAACCATGGTATACATGGCTACCTCATTGGGCATGTATGATTATAATAAGGCATTGCTTCAACTTGCGATATTAATATGGCCTCTCAAAATTTGATAACAGCAGTAACAATAGCCTTCAATAAATTTTTGATGTTTTCAAACGCAGTCCGGTTGACAAATCACAAAACCGCCATCTTGGATACTTGGTACCAACACAAACAGCGAACTCGCATGACAGGCAAACTTGATATTTTCACCTTTAAAACACTTAGCAACATAATCCTGAACATGAGCCAAACACACTACAAACTCATACAGCGTTAATGAGGGCTGTTACCACAGATGCAGACTCCAAAACGACGACATGAAATGCACAACACAAAAGTGCGGCCTACCACGCCGCCATCTTGGAAACAAAACATACATACATACATACCTACATACATACATATCAGAATCTTTATTCTCCAGAAAGTATATTGATATGTACTGACATTCTTCTTCTTCTGTGATCCTTAGCCGCCGACCTTCAAAGCAGTCAGTGGCCATTACGCCTGGTGGCGTCTTGTAGGGCAACAACAAATTGATTTTACTTTGCTCGGTCGGCGGCCATCCTTCGTACAGTGCCCCAACTGTGGTTCATTCTTTGCATCTCAGCCTCCACAGTCCTCCGCCAAGTTGTTTTTGGTCGGCCTCTCTTTCGTTTTCCTTCAGGGGTCCATAGCATAGCTGTTCTTGTGATGGCATCGGGGTCTCTTCTGAGGACATGGCCAACCCAGCTCCAGCGTCTGCCAGCTATGATGGTGTGCATGTCCTCTTGCTTGCTCCGAGTAAGCAGATCTTGGTTGGTGATGGTATTCGGCCAAAATATTCGGATAATTTTTCTTAGGCAATGTACTGACATGATATAATAAAATACAACATGGCATATAGGACAATCATTAGAATTTACATAAAGTGTGGAAGACGTCCCAAGTAGTTCTATGTGGGTGTTTTTACATCGAATATTTGTGTTAAACACATATAACAATCTTTAATCTTTATAAAAGACATTGGCATGTAATGATTTGGTACAACATACCAAAAAGGATTATTATTAAAAGTTACAAAATTTTCGAGCTATACCTTTCAAAAAGATCAATATAGGGTATTTTTTACATGGGGGTTTTATCAGAATCTTTGTTTGTCATAAAATGCTTTGACAGCTAGTGTAGTGAAATACTAAATATAGCATCAAATGCAATAGTAATTTTGTATATTAAACAGAGCACAATTGATTAGACTTAACAAAAGTGTGGAAAACAACTCCAGCAATTTAAAATGGGTGTTTTTTACATCAAAGTTTCCATATTCTGTAAGAACCTCTAATTGTATACATATCAGAATCTTTGTTCTCCAGAAAATACATTGATATGTACTGACATGATATAATAAAATGCAACATGGCGTATAGGAGAATCATTAGAATTTACATAAAGTAAATTTTCATAAAGACATACAGCGTTAATGAGGGATGTTACCACAATACACACATACATACATACAAACACACACACATATAAACATACATACATACATACTTACCTACCTACCTACCTACATAATACATTGTTAAAGATCAAATGTTAATATGTTATGTATTATTGCCACAGGCTTATAGACATTACTATTGATGAAATATATCTCTTTGTGGTAATTCATGTTTTTGCACGGTTTTTTAACTTATATTGAACGCTACATATTTAATACGCCACCGGGTGTCAGTGACGTAACGCGTTTGCGTTAATTTATTCTAATATTCGTGGCCTTTCGTTACTTCAAGTCGTCCTAGTCAGACGTGTTTTTCAAGGTCTCAGAATTGTGGAGGAATTTTATATATTTAAGTGGCATAAACTAACTTCGAAGGCGGCCACTATGTTTTCTAAGATGGTCCTGAACTTATACAGAAGTTTCACCTCTTACTGAGAAGTACAACAAAGTATTTTTATATTCACGTCGTCTGGTCAACATTACTTGGGTGTCGTCGTTCTGCACGCACGTCTATTTCAGCGGCCAGAACTGAATAATTAAGACGAGATGTATTAATGACTGATTACTATGAATGCGTTGCCTATGCATTGATAATACATATGTATTTTTGCGGAGACCTTATTAACGATTCTCCAACAATGCTAATGTTCCTGAATTGAATAAATGTCAAAAGAAGTTTATCGTGGACCCCCTACAAGATGTCTTGTGTTCTTCGGCCAGTTTTGTCCTGTGATGACCATACCCGTGTCCATTCGTGTTTGTCAGCGTGATGCATGAATGGTTATAATACTTTACACTACAAGTACTAAACCTAAACCCAACAAGAAAGAAAACCCTGATGTAACATACATACATACATACATACATACATACATACATACATACATACATACATACATACATACATACATACATACATACATACATACATACATACATACATACATACATACATACATACATACATACATACATACATACATACATACATACATACATACATACATACCTTGCAACGGCAACTGTCACGTATAACAGCAATAGAAAAACACAGAAGGATGGAGGAAACTGTGACAAAACGTCTGTACGTGTTCTTTTGGTGGCTCTCTCACACCTTTAGCCACTATGCCAGTATCATTTCTTTTCTTCATTCTTCTCACCAACCGATCATATTTGGCAATTGTTATGCCCTTTCGTTCATTATTTTACTCTCTATGCTGAATCTAACATTCCACTCCCCTACGGAAGTATCTGCTATGGGACTGTCTTTAACTTGTTTACCACTCCTCAGACGTTTTTACGTTCCGCCAGGTGATCGGTGGTACATCGTAACTATACCCGGTCATTATCACCGGTCAGCGGTAATACGCCTTTCAATCGACTCAGTCGCGAGCCACCTTTGATGGGAGACGATCCTCGTTAACATTCACAGGACAGCCATGTGTGTGATTATCACGATAATCTGTATGGAGAGACAATATTGGCGATAGGTAGTCTCTGGACATCAAATGAGTTCACAGATGGTGTTTATGAGTTTTGCACAAGATGCCACCGGAAATATTACCGCATGATTAAGCAGAGGTCACGCGTGGAATATTAAAATTAGTATTTTAAAACATGCGAGGGGATATTTTAAATGAAACAACCCAACCCATTGCTAGAGAGATTTGATTGGTTTGATTTGAGAGCCGGATTATACAATGAATTATATTGGAACATTCGGCGGAAACACAATCTGTGATGTGAACTGAGAATGATGTAGCGGAAGGTTTTATACGTGTGATGATGAAAGTGCTAGAGTAAAAATAGTATTCTCTCCAGAATTTGTGAGATCCCAGTGACAGAGAAGTACACTGGTATCACTCGATAGTCACGGCTGTGAAAATATCTGGACTGAAAATATTCAAAGGACAGTCAGACCTTACTGCGCCACAACCACTATGTGACCACCTGTGATAATATTAACAGTTCAACCAAACTCAATATCAAATATATTGAATGAATAAAGTTGGTGAATATAATTTATATACCCTCTTTATTTACATCTATCTAGTTGTGGTGATTTTGTGTGACTGTTGATGAAAAAATTTATATTTACATAAAAACTAAAGTGGTGAAATCAATTACAGTTTTCACAATTTTAAAACTAAAAGTGTCATTTCTTTAGAATCTTCCAATTTGTTGGGTAATAGACTTCTTCACTGTCTTATTCACTTTATAGCTTTCACTAGTTTATCATGGAAATTGTCATCATAAAACTCTGCTTGGCAGTTATCACTTCTTGGGTGCACGATTGTCACAAATATCACTCAACTTCTATGATAATCAGTGTTCATTGTCACAGCGCTGGGTGAGTACTTTAAGTAATTAGGTCCCTAGGTGGCAGATGGCAGGCCTAGTTATATAAATCAAGTTACAAATCTCTTTTATTTACCTTCCAAGTTATTTATGGGGGGGGGGGACTGGTGTACTGGCCATCACCGCCAGAGATGATGATTCCTGGATGAGATATGGTCCTTCTCTTCAACCCAAGACCCGTTCCATTCCTTCTTTGTTGTTGATAGTGACTGATCTCGTATAGTGGTTTTTGCTTTTCATCCTAGACACATCCTACATACAACAACTCTCACAGATTGAGCCAAACTTGTGTGGTATCCAGCAAAACTGTTTATTTCATCATCATCAGTTGCCATCTCCACAACGAAGGTTGGCTGTAATGGATTTCCAATGTCTTCAGTCTCTTGTTTTGGTGGTGCACTCTGATAGACTCTTTCCTGTCCATCTCTTGATGTTATCTTCCTACTTATAGAGATGTCTTCCCCTTGCACGTTTGCCTTCAACTCTCCCTTCTGTTATGGTCTTCTGCAAGGTATTGTGCCTTTTTATGTGGCCAAAGTATTTTAGCTGCCGAACTTTGACCTCCCTCATTAGTTCTCTTTTCAAACCTAGATTTTCTAGGACCTCCTTATTTGTTTTCATCTCTTTCCACGAGATACGCCCCATTCCTATATATCCACATTTCAAGAGCCTCAATTCTTTCTTCCAAATGTTTATTCATCGTCCATGTTTCTGCACCATACAGAAATGCAGAATATATATAACACTTTATGATTCTCAGTTTTAATTTGTGAGATAATTGTTTGGATGTCAGTATATGTTTCATGTTGTTGAATGTAGCTTTGGTCATTCCTATTCTCTTCTTGATTTCTGTTTCACATCTGCCATCTTCTGTTATTATATGACCAAGACATACGTAGCTCTTGACTTGTTCCAGGATTTTCCCATTTACACTTATCTTTAATGTGGGTTTATCGTCTGTTTTGCTAATTATCATAGTTTTTGTTTTCTCAATATTAATGTCGAGTCCATATTCATGACTTATACTGTTCACTTGCTTCACTAGCTCTTGTAACTCCTGTTCGCTTTCAGCTAACAACACGATATCATCTGCATATCTAAGGTTGTTTATTGACCTTCCACTGATGTTCAGTCCTGGTATTTCCTGTATCTGTTTGAAAATGTTTTCGGTGTATAAATTAAATAGGCAGGGGGACAGCACACAACCTTGTCTGACACCTCTTTTTATTTCTATGTATGGTGAATAATTCCTTCCCGATTTTACTGTGGTAGTTTGCTCCCAATAAAGGTTATTGAGTATTCTTATATCTTTTCCATCAATACCTATGTCTTTGAGGCATTCAATTATTTTCTCAGGATGGACTCTGTCAAAAGCTTTCTTATAGTCAATGAAGCACATATACATACTTTTTTGGACCTCTGTATATTTTTCTGCTAATATTTTTAGGCAAAATATTGCCTCTCTTGTTCCACTGTTCCCTCTAAAACCAAACTGTTCTTCTTGGATTTCGCTGTCTACTTTACTTTTTATTCTTTCCTGTAGGATTTTGAGCAGTATTTTCATTGCATGACTCATCAGGCTGATTGTTCTGAAGTCTGAACATTCTGTTGCATTGGGTTTTTTGGGCAATGTTATGAAAACTGATGTCTTCATGTCGTATGGTATATATCCTGTATTGTATATATCGTTGCATATTTCTGTGATTGTATCTATACCAAAGCTCTCCAGAGCTTCTATCATTTCAATTTTTATGTTTATTTACACATGTTTAATTCCCTCAACAAAGCAATATATTTAGCATAGAACCAATTAGTAAATAGGTGTATGTGGGACTCCCTTTCAGTTATATCATAATTGCCTTATGCGCAACCTTTAACTCATGTATATACATATACTCCTCTTTCACCAATTCAAATCAGTCCCAACTGGACTATTTCTACCGTACTTCAAACCTTCCCCTGATTTGTCTAAGCACCTCAATAACTCATATCAACACTTCCAATTTAAGGTGTTGGTGCTTTCATTCTTTATTATCAATCTCGACGTATCTTCCTCTGAAACTGATACGGTGAGCATAACTCAATTTCTTCTTTTTTCCTTGTTGTTTTTCTAGTGTCTCCAACTCAACATATTTATGTCTTTATTCCCTCTGACTAATCTTGTCAGGTCTATCTACATTACTGTACCTGTAATCTTAACATAATTCATATACAGGTGCCAAACCTCAGATATATATGCAGAGGTATCAATATATACTTACATTTGAAAGCACATGAGCAATTTTATAGTCATAATGTTTACAAGTTTCTTACTTGTCTTATTTATTGCTAACCACAAGTGATAGTTCATTTGTCATGAGCCCACCATGAAAAATATGACTCTCCTCGTTGAAATAAGTCTTCATTCCTTTATGCATCTGTAGTCGTAGCAAGCTTGACCATCAGCTTATTTACTTAGTCAACCAAGTTATCCACCTGTATAGCTTCTCATATTGTGACTTCTGCAACATTTTCAATAAATACCTGTGGTTCATGTTCATAATAAATGTAAAATATACTTACTGTAAATGAACAGAATTTCTCACGAAATACACTATCTATTCACACTGTTTACGCTAAACTTCTTATTCATCTTCTCTTATTACTGTCTAGCACTAGCACGTCCTCTGAACATCTCTAGTCTTATGCTATTTCTTAACCACAGCATCATTTAATCTCCTGAATATTACTACCACCTGTGTTATTTCTATATGACTTCAGAAAACTTCTGTACACCCACAGAATCAAAACTTGAGAGCACGGCAAAACACAACTTGCCTCTCCAGTTTCTCAAACCGGACTGCCCCAATGACCTCTGGTCACTGTTCTCTCGTACGATTCAACCCGTACCTCTAATTTGCTGTCCTATCTTGTTTTTCTTTAAATTAATTGGTTGCGCCTTTGACTTGCAACTCACTAGAAAAAATACTCACGCTTTATTAACGCGAACCGAGTTACTGAACACTCGTCTTATTTTTTTAATCCACACTATTTTCTTCCTCGCGAACTGTTTTAAACGTTCACCTAACCTTGGCAATGTATTTATCATGCCTGGGCAAATCCTACGGTGACATACTTTAAGCGTTCATATAACCTTGCCAGAAGCATAAACAATGCTTGGGCAAACCCTACGGTGACATCATAAGAGATTACAGTTTCAGTAGGTCGTGCTTCTACCAATCCAGACACTGCTGGGGCGATTAGCATTGATCATCGAGCAATTCTTGATCATGGACCTCTAACTTTGGGTCGACAAGTATGAACCATCGCAGGATCTAATTAAGATCAGTAAAGACTGTCTTTTGTGGAGTAATGGAACTGCTTGGCTGCAAATAACAAGATATTGGCCTTTACGCGTCTCTCTCTCTCTCTCTCTCTCTCTCTCTCTCCAGCCGTTGTCCTTCTGTCTTCTTCGCTGCACAAGTGAATTTGAAATTATTTTCGACCGCCCTTATATACGGAGCATCCGGACGTATGAGAAACAATGCTCGCAACTCCAGCCAACTTTCCAAAATATTTATAACTCTAAGGAGTTTGTGCTAGATGGGTTTCAAACCTAGGTCTCGTGCATCGCACCTTTCCCAGTTCAAGCCTTTAGAGTTATAGATTTCCTTTTTCGGTGAGTTGACCTTTGTGTCCATATGTTGTCTTCCTATATCGGTCGTGTTAATGATTTTATCTTGAATTATTAATAGGAAAAACACAGGATTTCACAAGGCACGGACACTTATTTCTACAAAATTCTTCACAACTACTTATTCTCTCCAAATGTCCTTGTACCTACACATAAATGAAGATATCCCCGTCAAAAGGAGACCCTTCTCATCCTTGTCTGTCATTTCGTTCTCCTTCCCGATCTCTAATTCTAACTTTGTTTCGGATGATTTTATTCTTCCATATACAATCGTCAAAGTCTTCCCTCTCTGTCCGTGGGAAACGCCGTTTCTGATTGGCCGCACTAGATACACACAAGAAAATATCCCTGCATTCATTTTTTCGGGCTTGTATACTTGTGTCCCACTTTCCGGTCTTCATACATTTAACAAGACAATTGCGTAACATGCGACAAATGAGATATAATCTAGCGAGCTCAGAGACAGAGAACCGACAGCTTCGCAACTTCATACGAGCAACTCCCAAAAAGACAGAAAGAGAAGGATCTGACCTAGAATTCCATTATTAACAGCAACAGCTCGAGTACTGGGAAACTTTGGCTTTTACAAGTAAACCCGCATTTTAATACAAGACTGTAAACTTAACATGACCAGGACTTCAATTACCAAGACTGGAACCTTGGAATATGATCACAAGTCTTAGAGGAATTAAACAAAAGTTTTCCCATGCCGAATGATTTCACAAAACACCCGCCGTCAGAAGAATTAACTCTAATTTTCATACCAAAGTGATTCTAAGCATCTAATACAGACCTGTGCTCCGTCTAAATCTGTACAAGGAGATTTTGTATTTCCAAAAAATTTTGGGTTCGTGGAACGAAGCTAGTTGTGAGTGAAAAGCCGGGAATCCACACTATCCGCCTAAATCGGACAAGTTGTGTGAAGGGGTGCCGTCATCACCAAGCAGTGACGAAAATCACAGCTGCAGGACTCGCTTAAAAGTTAAGTGCTTATAAAAAAGCACCAGAAAAAAGGACATAACATTTCTGAACTATATCTTCACCCTAAATATCTGTAAAGAGAAAATTTGATTCCAATATAAAAGTCTTACTTACTTAGTCGCTCCCCTTCGACTGTGAGGTGTAGAGGTTTGGAAGAGAGAGCGCCAGAATCTCATATCGGATGTCTTGCTCCTGGCCTGGTTCCATTCTAGTCCTCGGTCCTTCAAAGATTGTCTAATGTTGCCTACCCAGCGGACTCTGGGTCGTCCTGGGGTTTGGATCCCTGGCTCTTTGTTTCCCATGCTTGTCGTGGTAGCCGATTTTCTCCCATTCTGCAGACATGGCAAAACCATCTTAGTTGGGACTGTTCTACTTGGGTCTGCAAGGGTTGGGATTTTAGGCCTTGACGTATCGTCTGGTTGCGGACCATGTCTCTTCAACCACTTTCCTCATATACTTCATTTCTGAGGTTTGGATCAGGCTTTTGTGGATTGCAGTCATTGCCCATGACTCGCATCCATATGTCAAGACTGGGACGTAGGTGGAGCGGTATACAGCCATCTTAGTAAGAAAACAAAGATGGCTGTAATATAAAAGTCACCAGCAGATTATTTATTTTAAACTGTCAATACTAATTGATTATAATATTTTTTTTAAATGTATTAAAGTTTTAAAACTAAACAATCATAGTCGATTCAGTTTTTTGTGTGAATGAAAGCAAACAAATGAGCCAGAACAATATATACGAGTATATATATATATATATATATATATATATATATATATATATATATATATATATATATATATATATATATATATATATATATATATATATATATATATTATATATATATATATATATATATATATATATATATATATATATATATATATATATATATATATATATATATATATATATATATCTCTAAACAGAACTATACCATTATAAGAGGAGTTCGCTGAATTAACTCAGCTGGGGGCTTGAACGGGCTAAAACCATTGCTTAAATCCTTCACAAAAGGCGACGGACAGATATAAGTTAACCATTGCACAGCGCTATGCTGCATGGTTCTTAACTTCTGAATTATCTTGTGAATAATACCTTCGGATAGAAGCGCCATTGCACTTCTATCTACATGTATGCCGAGAGTAATCTTCTGCGAAGGCGAATACCTTTGACGACCCATTTAGATACTCTTGAGTTTTGGCCATTGTTGGACCACTACTGGAAAGCAGGGGAGGCAATCCGTGACAGAAACAAAGATAATGTGATAGATTTTATCAATGGAGATAGTAAGAATTGATTAAAGAAAAAAATCATGCAAAGAAGATAGTAGGAATTGATAATAAAAAGAATAATAGTATGAAGATTGTAAGAATTGATAGTAACAAGAACCATGCAATGAAAATAGTAATACTTGATAATAACAAGAACCATGCAATGACGATAGTGTGAACTAATAATGAAAATAATCGAACGAAAGAACGAACTTTACACTCAAAGGGTTAAGAATTGGGCGCACAGACCCGTCTAACATTCTGCTCCTCCACTCTGATTTATCTTGCATATTTGTCACGGCATTTGCTTCCCCTTTACTCTGCAGTAGTGGTTCACCAGTGGCCAAAACTCAAGAGTATCTAAAATGGGTCTTCAAAGGTGTCTACTTTCGCACACGATTTCTCTTGGCAGAGTTGTAGATAGAGGGATAATGGTGCTTCTATATCAAGGGAGAGACCACAAGATAATTCAGAAGTCAAGAACAATGCTGCATAATGAAGAGCACCATTAACTTATATCTGATCTGGCACCTTTTGTGTAGTTTTAAGCAATGGTGTGGCTTGTTCGAGGCCCAGCTGGTTTAATCTAGTGAAATTCCTGTTATAAGTATTTTTGGCTCTGTGGCTGTAACTATATGTATATTAAAGATTTTAGATCATGCATGCGCTCTCTTATCTAAAAGAACTGAATCAACTATGAATTTATAAAAATAACACATTACTTACTTACTTAGTCGTTCCCCTTCTACCGTGGAGTGTAGAGGTTTGGGAGAGAGAGCGCCAGACTATCCTATCGGCTGTCTAACATTTAACAAATATAATTATAAATTAATCTTTAACAAATTTAAATAAATGTGGATGAAAGTGACTTTAGAGGGTTATAAAGTTTGTCTTCACTGAGACTTAATTTTGGGAGGTTTGGTTAGTGTCCGTTGCTTGCCTGTTACAAAACAAAACTGAATTAACTGGCTGAGTACTGCAATGGGTCGTTGTCAGGTCTTTTGTGATGAGGACTCTGCTAGATGAACTTCACTCTTAATGTCAAGGTGGGTGTCTTCACAACGTGTCCACTGTAAGTAGTTGAATCACAAGATAGTGGAGAAGATTCTTACTTCAGACTGGTTTGGTACTAAGCACCGTCTTGTAGCTTCGAACCCGGAACTTTAGGAAACATAAAAGAACAAATGACTCTGCTAAGTACATTTGTGGGCTGAAGATTAACAGGCGCATTGTCTCGCTGTCCATACCAAAGTTAGATTCTCTGAATAATTATTCTTCCTGGGAATACACAGTATAACTCAGGGAATATGATTAGAAATAACCGTTATTCTTGTGGTTACTTTAAAGGGGAAGATGGACAACGCGAGTGCAATGGCTGGTGCCTGAATTACAATTAACAAGGTACATATATCTCATAAAATGATGCTATAAATTGTATGCATATGTGATGTAATCGTCACTTCTCACTGCTTCATTCGGAGTCTGGGGTCGCTTCTGCTTTCGCTTTGCTGAGCGAACTAGCACAAAGCAAACACCAATGCTTGCTGTAGTGGTTAATTAATATACCATTTTCATATGTTGAGGTTAAAAGCATCCCATGCCTTGTATAACAACTTAGCAAGTACAGCCATGTCAAAATTCACATGGCAAAATAAATGCTTACATTCACCCCAAATTACTTGGCAACACAATCTCCTGGCACAGATGAATGGACAGAGCAACTTTGATTAGATGCTTCGAACACTTGGTCGGGGACATTTTAGTATTCCTCGTTTAATGGCTGCTCTGATTCCTTAAGTTTCCAGTCTTTGTATTTAAAATTGCGCGTTCTCTTTTAAATTATAAAGACTCCTAAATACTTTGCTCTGTCACTTTTAACTCTGGAATAATAATATGATGTCTCTCTGGCTTCTGTGAGTTGCTAATTTGACTTTGCGATGCAGTCTGATTTGTGTCTCCGATTTCGCTAGATTATATTTCCATTTCTCAGTCCAAGTCCCAGATGGTATTTCCGACAAACTTTCCAATGAGAGCCAAAGTTTATTCTGGCTCCCAAATTAAACCAATCCAGTCTTTAGAACTATGTTGGTCTGTGTGTTAAATCATTACTTTCCCCCCTCGTGTTTTAAAATATAAATTTTAAAATTTAAACTCGTGACCTCTTTCAAATATGGCAGTAATACTTCTGATTGCATTTGTAGAAACTCACAAACATATCGGTGAACTTATTTCTTGGCTTATACCTTCCGCCCATTTTGTCTCCTCTGACAGGTTATTCGAACTATTGCTATAGAGATGGTGCAGTGGAAGTGATTGCATATTATCACCTGTGTTTGCGTGCATCTCCCAGACGGACTTCTTATACATCCAATCTGGCTTGTTTTTCGTCGATCGTACGATACCACCTCTTGTCAACAATGACCGTCTCTATCAAAGATGGCTAGACGACTTAAGTGATAAAAGTTTTAACCGCTGACCTGTCTAATTAGCCTTGCACTACTATGATTCCCATGGTGAAACGTAAACCAGTGTTGGAGTGACTAGGCAAGAATGTACGTGCATAAAATATGCCAAATAATAGGATGATGAGTAGGGAAAATGAAGAAATAAGTTGATAATGCAGGACAGAACTAAAATTATGTAAAAGGACACAACTGATTAACTGATTTCGTCAAAATACTTTATCCTTTTATTTCCACATGTTACATTCGGCATTAATTTAGTTTGGCCATGTCTGCAGAATGGGAGAAGATCGGCTACCATGACAAGCATGGGAAACAAAGAGCCAGGGATCCAGACCCCCAGGACGACCCAGAGTTCGCTGGCAGGACAACATTAGACAATCTTTGAAGGACTGAGGACTAGAATGGAACCAGGCCAGAAGGAAAACAGCCGATAGGATAGTCTGGCGCTCTCTCTTCCAAACCTCTACACCTCACGGTAGAAGGGGAACGACTAAGCAAGTTAGTATTCATTTAAAGACAAGCAACATTATAAAGGTAATATAACATATACATTAACAGTATCCACTTAAAAGCAAAATTAAGTGGTTTTTTTTTTTTAAACAAGCACGTAATAAATGGTTAAGGCGGCCGGCGTGGGGCTGACCACATCACCCCTAGTGTGCCGATGGTCAAGAAAATATGGGCCTTACACCATATTCCCAATATGCCACAATGGGCGGGTAACGGGATCCTTTACCCTCCCTCCCTACGTAAGAAATGAAAAAAAAAACAAACAACAAAAGCAAAAAAAAACCGCAAAAAATTAACGAACAAATCCACAACATCCATACAGCGCCATGACGTTAGTTAGAAATGATAATAAACATAATCATGCAATGAAGATAGTATGAACTGATAATGAAAAGAATCGTGCAATGAAGTTAGTTAGAAGTGATAATAAACACAATCATGCAATGAATAAAGTATGAATTGATAATACAAATAATCAGACAATGAAGATAGTAAGAACTGATAATAAAAATAAAAAAAAAGAATCATGACCCAGCGATAACAAGAAACGCGCACAAAAACCGTAACTCTAAATGCAAAGTGCATTTTCTTATCATTACTTGTATAATGCCTATATGAAATACATACAGTTCAATGGAGAAGCACTTGTGAACGTATACAGTAACACTGAATAAATTTAACACATTAAGGATGGTTTCGCAAACACTGTGCAGAGTTAAATTATTAAGTGACTGAATACTTAACCTGCATAGCGTAACAAATATATATGCATGCCGGTTGGACTATGTTCGTTTAGTGACAATACGGACATTAACAATGACTGGGTGTACGCAGCTGTCAACGACATTTAAAAATTGAACACATCGTAACTATATTTCTAACTGCATAAATAGTATTATAAATTCTACATTCATTCATCACATCTCAACTGACCAATGAGCTTGATCCTTCAACAAACTTGTATAGTCTTCCTGTCCGGTGTCATCAGCTCAAGACCTTATCATGCATTTTTCACCCCCATCATATCTGTCTCCAGTTCTCTTCTCCGTGTTTTCTTCTGTCTACCTTTATATTATCCTTGAAATTCCAGAACAAGGACTGCCTTGTAAGGCTATCAACAGATTTTCTCAACGTGTGTTCTATCCTTCATCAGCCTCTTCTTTTAACCTGTTGTTCCACTGGCTCTTGTCTGGTTCTTGTCTTTTTTAGTGCTTTCAACTTTTATATTTATTACCTTGTACGCGTAATGTTGCCTTAACTTGACTTTCTTAGTTACATAGTGAATTTTTGTTTATTATTTTGAGAAATTATTTTGTATGTTTTTAATTGATTCTGTACGTAATTATTTTCTCCTCTGGTCGGAATTATTTTTAGACCCCAAAAGTTTGTATTTACATAAGTACTGAGAAAAAATATCTAATTATAAGTACAGTATAGCTTATTATATATGAGATTAAAGGAAAATGAATGGGCATTAAGATCATATTAATCGTTTTTACTAAATATATATATATATTTTTTTTTTTTTTTTTCTTAACCAGCGGCACTTGGGCTTTCAGCCCTTCGGCCCAATGACATGTCATTGCGAGGCTGGGGAACCTGAGGACTTTCCTTCCAACCCGGTCAGGAGCTTCGCTCCTTCCCATCCACAGAGGGTTTATCACAGGAGCCGTTCAGGCTATTCAGTCAAATTTCCGGCCGTAAACATTTCTTTAAACGCCGACGAACGGGTTTGAACCATGAACACCTGGTCGCCAGTACAACGCCGAAGCCATTACACCAGCGCGGCTCCCTACTAAATATATAATTTAGTAGTTTTATTAGACTAAAATGTATATACCAAACAACAAAAAAGATATGAAATTATGAAAAAAATTGGTCCACTTACCTAAGGCCTCCATCAGAAATTGTTCCCACAATACATTATAATTGCTTTCATTTTGTATGTAATCCATTTGGTAATACAGAAAAAGTAACAAAACTGTGATTGAACTTCCAGTTTTTTTCATTTTTCACATAGTAGTAACACGAGTCTCACTGAAGAAATTCCACTAAAACTTTTTAAAATTCACAGCTTGCATCCTAAACATCCATGTCCATGAAAACATAACTCCAATTACATAAATGGCACAAATTTTTCAAGAAAACATAACTACTCATTATTGAAAAGTGGCTGTCAGTATAAAAACTTATTTCTTGCTGCTGTGAGACTGTTCGGTGCAGTACTTTGCTCACAGTGGAGGATTGGCAGTACATCCATTACACACAAAAGAACTCCTGGATGCTTTACAGCGAATGCACTTTCTCTGGTTGCCAGACCACACAATACGATGCAGAGATCATTGAAGTCTCTCAACAGCATTTGACATTCTGGGTCTACCAAGTAACAGCAGAGAAGATCCTTGTTGTTCATCCTCAGGCATCAAAGTGGCTGCTGCCTCGGTCAGTTCTTTGATGAGTTGTAACTTGAAATCTAAAATGTTATGTTTCCTTTTCTCAGTATAAAGAATAAAAGCATTACTCTGGCATATTTCTAAAAGCCAATGGAACAGTTTCTTTTCCAACATTTGTAAGTTTTCCTGTTGAAGTTATTATAATAAGACAAAATTTGATCGACGCGGTCGCATCCGTTCATAGAAAAGTTATACAGTATTCGTGTATAACTTTTGGTTTTGTTTTCAAATTCTTTCTCATATCTGGTTTACTAATATTTCCTGCTGAAGCCTTGGAGGACACAATAATCACATGCTTTTTTGCCTTTTTATCTTTCCACGCATTCACAAAAATTGAGTTATTTTCATCAAGAAATGATTTTGTTTCAAGATGACGAAGATTAAGTGTCTTGATTTCAGCAGGAAAGTTTTTCCTATTTATATTTAGAGTGCCTGTAAAATATGTTTTCTGGCTAATCAAGTAAGTTACCAGCTGATGTGTACTATAATATCGATCGGCAAATACATGATGGCCTTTTCCAAATGGTGCCAGCAGCGTTTGAAAAACCTTGACTGCCATACCTCTATCAAGATCTGCCTCTGGATTATAAGAGGTTTTATTGCCAAAATATGGAAGCAAATTTAAAACATACCCAGTAGTTGAGTCACACAGTCCAAATACTTTGATGTGATACTTCTTTGGCTTACTGCAATTATACTGTTTATACTGCCAACGTCCTGTAAAACCAACCACCATTTCATCCAACGATAAATTTTCAAATGGGTAAAATGCATCGTTGAATTTTGCTAACAGCAAATTCATGAATGATTCAATTTTGGCTGTACTTTCAGAATCAGGCTGTGAACAGTGCAGCATTGTATGAAAAATACTTTCAGAGCGTTCACGTTTGAACATAGTGTGATAAAATGCAGTATAAAAATGTCCTTTCTCGACCAGTAGTGCTTGGTCGAACATCAATCCCCTTATCTATAAGTATGGCCAAAAATTTTATCAGATCATATATAGTAAGAGGTGTCCAGCTTGAATAAATAGACCTTCTTTTCTGTGGATTGTTCATCATGCATTAATATGATGCATATGCATTTATTGAATCACATAAAAGCTGAAGAACATCATCTGTCAAAAGAGCCTAGAGACACTCCAGTGGTGTACAGCTGTCATTTAGATTCCCATTAACATCTGGTGTTTTATTTGGCATAAATCTAAATGAATTAAACGTGGCACCTTCGCTTACTTCTCTCCAAACAGATTTTACAATTTCAGACTCAACTTTCCTACGCTTTGTTTTACAGGGACCGGCCTGCGGCGACGCCTCCTTCTCAGCTGCTTCAGAATCACTTATTGTAGACTCGTCAGAATCGCTATAAATTTCAAAATCTTGATTAGAATCTGATGAAGATTCGCTCATGTCACTTTCCCTACTGTCTAATACAGTTTCCAGCCAATCTCGGGCCTGAATAGCTGTTAAACGAGCAGGACGTTTGGATTGTAAACCGCTTCCATACTGTGTATTTTAAGTCACTGTTTATCACCACGAAACGAGAATAAAAATTAACCAACTTACTTACTTAGTCGTTCCCCTTCTACTGTGACGTGTAGCGGCTTGGAAGAGAGAGCGCCAGACTATCATATAGGCTGTCTTCCTCTGGCCTGGTTCCATTCTAGTCCTCGGTCCTTCAAAGATTGTCTAATGTTGTCCTCCCAGCGAACTCTGGGGCGTCCTGGAGGTCTGGATCCCTGGCTCTTTGTTTCCCATGCTTGTCGTGGTAGCCGATCTTCTCCCATTCTGCAGACATGGCCAAACCATCTTAGTTGGGACTGTTCTACTTGGGTCTACAGGGTGTGGGATTTTAGGCCTTGACGTATCGTCTGGTTGCGGACCATGTCTCTTCTTGTTACTTCAACCACCTACCTCAGATACCTCATGTCTGAGGTTTGGATCTGGCTTTTGTGGGTAGTAGTCATTGCCCATGACTCGCATCCATGTGTCAAGACTGGAACATAGGTGGAGCGGTACACAGGCATCTTCGTTTTCTTACCAGCCTCTCTCTTGCTGAGGAATCCTCGGTTTATGGCCTGAAAAAGTCTCCCAGCTGCTGCTTTTCGAGTGGCCAACTATTCTTTGATGCCTCCATTTCGGTCTATAATAGCTACGAGATATTTAAAGTGGTCGACCTGCTCCAGGACCTGTTCTTCCAGCTTAATCTGACGTCTTCTTTCTTCTCGTGATATCACCATGGATTTTGTTTTAGAGCTGCTTATGATCATCTCTCTCTTCTCCAGCTCTTCCTTCCATACTTGCAGGTTGGATTGGAGATGTGCCTCTGATTTAGCAATAAGGGCACCATCATCAGCAGATGCCAGCTACGAAATACATACCTGTCTCATCTTCCAGTACCCCACTGAATACTTTCTTGTTCTCTCCTTACATGCCTTGATAACATCATCCATGAGGAGTATGACAAGATAAGGTGACAGGATATTACCTTGTCTTACACCAGTGGTGGTCCTGAACTCTTCTGACTTATGGTTTGCTGTCCTCACATAATTTCTGCAAGACTTGTAGAAGCTCTGTATAGCATAAATCAGAGGTACTCGAATGTTCTTCCTTGCCAAACAGTCCCAAAGTTTGCTCCAGGGTACCCTGTCAAACGCTTTTTCCAGATCTATGAATCAAAGATGAATCTCACTCTTATACTCAAGACCCTTTTCACTCAGCTGTCTGAGTCTTGAGTACTTTGGTTTGCTCGGAATCCACACTGGACCTCATCCAATTGTGGCTCAGCTAGGCGTCGGAGTCTCTGCTCTAGGATTCTAGAATAGATTTTACCTGGGACACTGAGAAGTGATATGCCTCTATGGTTTCCACATTGTCGATTGTCACCCTTTTTGAAAATGGGTGTTATGATGGCAATCTCCCAATCCTTTGGTATGGTCTTGTTGCACCACGCTGCCTGTAGGACCTTTAAGAGTAATAGGTCGCCTGATGCTCCCATGTACTTAACCATTTCTGGTGTTATACCATCATGCCCTGCTGCTTTGCCCATCTTGATTTTCTCCAGAGCTGCCTTCAGTTCTTCCATCTTTATGTCATCTTCATCTACATTGGTTTCGGGAGCCGCGCTGGTGTAATGGCTTCGGCGTTGTACTGGCGACCAGGTGTTCATGGTTCAAACCCGGGCGTCGGCGTTTGAAGAAATGTTTACGGCCGGAAATTTGACTGAATAGCCTGAACGGCTCCTGTGATAAACCCTCTGTGGATGGGAAGGAGCGAAGCTCCTGACCGGGTTGGAAGGAAAGTCCTCAGGTTCCTCAGCCTCGCAATGACATGTCATTGGGCCGAAGGGCTGAAAACCTAAGTGCCGCTGGTTAAGGAAAAAAAAAAAAAAAAAAAAAAAAAAAAATCTACATTGGTTTTCTCTTCTGTGCTAGTGGTTATCATTTCTGATGCTTGACCTTGCTCACCATCAAGGAGGTCTGAGAAATATTCTTTCCATCTCTCCATTACTTCCTTCGGGGCAGTAAGCAATGTGCCTTGCTTGTCCTTTATAAATTTGAGAGGGCATTGTTTTTCCTTCCTCGTGTTCTTTAGTGTTTTATAGAACAATTTCTGGTTTTCTTGCGCATCTTTTTCTAGCTTTTCTCAAAATTCTTCCCAGGACTTCTGTTTTGCTGATAGCACCTTGTTCCTTGCTTCTGTTCTGAGTATCACATTTTCTCTAGATTTCTCTATTTGTCATGCTGTGTTTTTAACTCCTAAGTATTGTTTCCATGCCTGATTACTTGTTCGAAAGTTTTGTTTATTCATTTTTTCGTTTCGTTGAATATTTACTTTCTTGTTTCGGTATTTCTTTCAGGTATTACGATTTTCTTGTATTATTATTGTTCATTTTTCGCTCATCTGCTTGTATCGCTCATTTTCTGTATGTTTCTCATCATCATATGTTTTTGTAGTATCTATATGTAATTCTTGTCCTTGTCACCTGTTTGTAACTGTGGCTGATGACGGGTAAAACCCGAAACGTCCCTTGTCTCATGCGAACTGTTATTTGTAAAACTGATTCAATACCGTTTTATTAGTTTATAAACTTATATTCCTTACCAGTTTTACTGCAGCCCCTTAATTTATTTCCATGCCTGTGTTTGTTGAAGGCCTATGCTCCTTTGGGAGTGGAGGGTTATGAATGAATGAATTGTTTCCATGCCATTTTCTTCTCTCTTATTTTTTCTTTGACTTCCTCTGTCCACCAAGGTGTCCTCTTTCTCTTGTTCCCAAGTCGGACTTCACCACATGCTTGTGCAACAGCTGTCTTTATGATGTCCTTGAATTTAAGCCAGAGGGTTTCCAAGTCATCAGGTTGTTCTACTGTGTTTATTAAAAATTAACCAAACACACCGAAATTCCCACCAAAACTTGAACAAAGACTGTTCCGAAATGCTTAAAAATGTGTTTACTTCCGTTCTGGATAAAATTTCGGTCACTTTGAAATACTGGATCAGAAAAAGAATAAAAATATTTCGAGTCTTAAATAGATGTTACGGCCAGACGAAGCGAACTGCGCATCTTTAAATAGACTCTACGTACGGAATCAAATTAAATTATTGTAATCATACCCAGTCATCAGACCGGTCACTCGCTTGTCTCTTTAAATCCGTCTGACCACCTGTGGAAACTTGTCGTTCCAACATTTGACCATATTGAAAAACTGCAAATCGTTTTGACAGAAGCTTGTATTGTGCGTGCGATGAAAATAAAAACAACACTGTCTGATGAGACATCTGTTTGGCGAAGGCACGCAGATAAAGGCGATAAAGAGATAATCTGTCGTGGTAGACATGTGGGCGGAAGACATTACGCCAAGAAAACAAGGTCACAATATTGTGATATACAGAGGTGCGGCCGGAAGTTTTATGTAACGATATGACATCACTGTTGTAAGAGGCCACGCGTGAATATTAAATTTAATATTTTTCAAATTTGCGTGGGATGAGTAATAATAAAGAAATTGACCCTTCTAAGTGCTAGAGAGCGATTGAGAGTGAAGGAAAAGGGACAATTCCAGTTAAACTTTAAATATAAAATATTTTAAATACTTTAAATATGAAGTTAAATTTCCACCTACGTCTCGATGCCGAGAAAGTTATAACTATCAAAATTCTACTAATCTTCCCATATTTATTTTAACCTGTTAAAGACTATTTCACTATTAAATTTGTTACCTGTTGTTTTAAAACAAAATAATAATAGTTGATTCAGTTATATGTATAAAAGCAAACGTATGAGCACCAGTGTGTTACCGGGGCCCGAAAGGAGAGCAAAGAATAGTAACACTGTACCCTACCATGCATGTCGTAAAAAGCGACTAAGGTGGGTTGGGCATGGGGCTGGTTACCCCATCCCGTAAAAAACTTTTTACCACAAAAACTTCAACAAACATGGACAAGTCAAATAAAGAATATAAACCAACTCAGCCGCCCAAGACAGATGAAGTTATCTTAAAATGAGGCGCATGAAGCAAACTAGAGAAAGCCGAAAGGAGTCTGGGTTGCCGACTAATCTTTTTTAGTCTAGGAAAATCTCCAGGATTGGCACCTGGAATGTTCGCACTCTGTGTGAACAAGGGAAAACTGCACAGGTAGCAGCAGAAATGACAAATTACAGGATTGATATCCTGGATCTCTGAGAGACACGGTGGAAAGTCATTGAGAAGAGAAGATTGATCACAGGAAAAATGGTGTTGTCCTCAGGACATGAGGAGGAAAGAGCCCACCACGGTGAAGGGATGGCTCTAATGCTGTCCAATGAAGCACAGAAGGCACTTATAGAATGGGAAGCAATGGGACCCCGAACTATAAGAGTAAGGTTTAAATCAGCCAAAAAGAAAGTAAATATAAACATCATCCAGTGTTATGCACCAACAAACGATAAAGACAACCATTACACCAGACTACAAAATGTCTTGGACAATAAGAAAAGAAATGACATCACAATTTTGATGGGGGACCTAAATGCGAAAATAGAAACAGACAACACTGGCTTTGAAGAAATCGTGGGAAAGCATAAATTAGGTATGATGAACGAGAATGGGGAACTATTAGCAAACTTCTGTGCTTCAAATCATCTAGCTATAGGAGGAAGCATATTTCCACATACAAGAATACATAAAGCATCACGGATATCACCAATCACCAGACCACAGAACTGAGAATGAGATTGATCACATATGCATAGGTCATCATTGCATGATGTAAAAGTATGTAGAGGAGCAGATGTTGTATTGGGCCACCATCTTCTGTTGGTTAGAACAAAATTAAAACTCAAGAAATTTATAACAGCATATAGCTATAGACAACAGTATAATGTGGGATATCTAAGAAATCAGGAAATAAGAGAAAATTTTTCAATCACAGTATCCAACACATACCAAGTGCTCACAACAGCTGGAAGATGAAACAGATACGGAAGACCACTGGCAAAAAGTAAAAAATATATGAAACGAGACATGTGAAGAAGTACTGAGAAAAAAGGAACATCAGCACAAAGCATGGATAACAACAGAAACCATTAGTAAGATAGAAGGCAGGAAAAACAAGAAAGCAGATTTAAACAGGAGCGAAATCAGAAGCTCCAAAGCCAAGGCTCATGAAATGTACATAGAAGCAAACAAAGAAGTAAGAAGAAACATCAAAAGAGACAAGATGAAATATATTGATGATTTGGCAAGGGAAGCAGAGGAAGCTGCAGCCAAAGGAAATATGAGGGACCCGTACAACAACACAAAGAAGCTAACAGGGAAATATAAGCAAGCAACTGGCCTCATAAAAGATAAGAATGGAAAATTGCTTAATATGTACAAGAACAAATGAAGAGATGGACAGAACATTTTGAGGAACTTCTCAATAAACTATCTCCAACTAATCACCCAGACATCCAGCCAGCAGAAGAGGAGCTACAAATCAGCTGTGAACGACCAAGTAGAGAAGAAATAAAGAACGCCATAAAGCTTCTGAAAGAGGGAAAAACAGCTGGTCCAGATTGCATTCCAGCAGAGGCCATCAAAACAGATATTGATACCTCTACAGAGATATTATACAAACTACTTGGCAAAGTCTGCGAGAGAGAGGAAATACCAGCAGAATGGAAGGAAGGTTATCTGTTTGTTTGTTTTTTTTTTTGTTTTTTTTTTAAATAAAGTTTTGCCTCGTTTTGGTGAGGCGCGACCCGTTCAACCTAGTCGGTTATATTAGGGCGCATGTCCAAATATAATAGACCATTAGGTCCAAGATCTGGTTATCTGGTCAAGTTGCCTAAGAAGGGAAATTTACAAGAGTGCACAAATTATAGAGGAATAATGTTACTATCAATGCCAGGAAAAGTATTAAACAGAATCATCCTTGAGAGGTTAAAAGAGTCTATAGACAAGCAACTGAGATGAACAAACAGATTTTCGACAAAATAGATCCTGTACAGACCAGATTGCCACATTGAGAATAATAGTTGAACAAAGTCTGGAATGGAATTCACCGCTATACGTCGGATTCGTGGACTATGAAAAGGCATTTGACAGTGTAGACAGAGAATCGCTTTGGAAATTGATGAGGCATTATGGAGTTCCCATGAAGATCATTAACTTAATAAAGAAGACCTATGAAGACATGACATACAAAGTTCTTCACGAAGGACAGATTACAGAACCGCTTAGGATTAGAACGGGAGTGACAGGTGTCGTACATTTTAGACAGGTATAGAGAGATATTTGCTCCCATCTGAGTAGAGGAGAAGGTGGGGGGTATATGAGAAAGAAAGGTGTTAGAATAGATTCCACAAGTGGATAATTAAAGTGAAGATCTGTCTCTGGAATGAGTGGTTTCTCTAGTCCAGCCTATCTATACGACTATCTTTAGTAAAAGACGATCTGTCACCTCCCTATAAGTATAATTATAAGCTTACTATTCACACACACACAATTATGTGACAACAAGACACACACACGTGAAAAAAACTATGGTAAATGGATATGGGTCTGACCAACACACAAGTTAAGTTCTTGTTTAGCTTATTATCACTTAAACTTTACAACATCAAAACATATAGAAATATATAATCATGTTTACAGACATAGGAAAATAACCCAATAAGTGCCCCCCCCCCTTGTTGAGGAAAAAAAAGGATCCCAAAAGAAGTTAATAACCCAAAATGTCAAAGATTAACACTAGGTTATAGAATAGACAGTAAAGAAAAACACCTAGTTCCTACTTAAGCTATCCAGTAAAATAACAGTATTTGCAAAGAAAATAAAGGATGGTACAGTTTCGTAACTAGAAAATATTCACTCTCACTCTGTCTTTCGTGGCCACATCAATCACGCCTTACCTAAACTTGGTGTAACGCTCTTGAACATAAACATCCATGCATATGTATCATGATCCAGTAGTTTTATCCTCCGAAGGGGGCCCCAGTCCCTCCACTAATAATTAATTTTTATAATGGGGGACGCCTAATTTGGTGGTTGATTCTTGGATATGCAATGTCACATCAAATAGTTCATGTAGCAAAAAATAAACCGCGATCTTGTGTTCACAGTAGACAGTACTTCCAATAGCTAAAGAAAACATCTGGTTGCTAAACTGTTAATTAAGATGATGATGATAAATCCTATCGGCTTGCTCTGGGGTGAGTGCCGATTATGAAACAGCGTATTCTCCTGGATAAAATCCACTTGGAAAAAATGACTGTCAGAAGTCGGGACAAATGTTATGTATATTGCCACAGCGGGCTGATAAAATTGAATAAACAATCTGGGTATTTTATATGTCCAGTTAACTCAAATTTACAGTTAAAACGTTAGTTTGTCGCCTTGGCAATTCCTGCTCATACCTGTATTGGGGACGAACGCCAATGAAAAACGACAACTGTTACTCCTTCAGTAACTGAGGAAAGGACCACAATAGAAAACCGCTGGCTTTTGGTTTTGATCCGGTACTATATTAGGAAGAAAAAGAACATTTAACCAAAAATGCCAATATCCTATACTATCACGCGTAAGGGTATGATCTCTTTTCCTCTCCGTCACCAAATTAAATTAAAAGTCACTCGGTGTCTTAGCTTATCTTATCGCGCTTCGCTTAGCGAGTACAGGTTGGGCTTTAGGCATGCCGTCTTCCCCCCACCCCCCAGCCCGGTAAAACAATCAGCGCTCAATGTCAGCTATAATTTAATTATAATTACGCGCCCCTAACAAATATCGCCTGTCGTTACTAGCTATTTGATTGACGGCGTCTGTTGTTTTGACACATGATATTAAACACTAGCCATTTAGAAAATTACACACAATGAAATATAATGCGAATTCTACTCTGTCACTTTATCCATCACTCATAGCATTATACCTAGTCAGCTAAACCGTATCTTCTGGTGTAAAAAATGGTTGATGGATTTTTACATTATACTGAACAACAGGTAAGAAAATATCTACGCGTTGGCTATTTCACTAGTCTTAACGCTAGGGATTCACAGTGAATCAAAATGGTAAAACTTTAACACATTTAACACTTAAGCACCTCTGATATTATTACCAGAAAACAGAATAAATTCCCTCGAAGGCTATCAACGCACTATTTCACATAGGTTCTAGCGTACGCGTTCAGATTATCCAACATTTTCTGAGAGACCTGATAACTGACTTAGAAAGAACGCCGTATATATACAGATTTTGTGCAATATCTCTAAAGTATGTGACAATTCACACCTTCGGAATAGCGGGGAAAATCAAGGAGCTTCGTTTCCGAGATAAAGGATTTTATGGTTCACTCTACTCGCGATGCCGAACTACATCAAAAGACGTTTCCGTGCAAAAGGGGCCTCCTGATTCCGTCCCCTTTTTCGTAGATAAAACATTATCTCCCACTTAGTATGCGAACATCAAAGGTGGTCGGGAAGTATTATTATCGCCCTTGTATTTCTTCAACAATCTGGTCTTTTCCCCACGTGCGCCTGTCTAATGACCAATGATTGACAAATCAGCTCGCGTGAGAACTCAGGTAAACAAACCAGGTTTAAATGGTTCTCTCTGTAGCGGGAGGTTTTATTAAGTTATGTTTATATGTAAGTATAGTCCTTGTCCAGGTGTATAAGATGATACCAGGATAGTATGCCAGTAAAGAGTTATGGTCTTACAAGTAATACCCCAGTCTTAGAAATAAGCACTGGTGTATGGATATTGTTGCGTATGGTTTTTTACAACATTTCTGTTCTCTACGTCATTGTTTTTAACACACCAAAAACTCCTACGTCATCCTTTTACTGTGTGCATGCATAATGCACCTAAGTGTACTATTCACATATCTTCAAATATTTTCACCAAACTCAACTCAGCGCTCTTTGATGCGCAACAACAGAAATGTTGTAAAAAACCATACGCAACAATTATCATATAAATAGTCAGACTGTGAAAATCCTGGCCCAGATGGTAAGAATTAGTACCAGGATTTAAGGTGTCTCCTCCCTGTGACTTTCCTATGATTAATTAATGTATAGGGGATAACTAAAATGAACATTTACTTTCAACACAATTGTAAAAGTGAATACGTCCTCAGGTACAATTATAATCTTTTAATATTTACATTAATCTTCTTTTTCTGCTATTTGGAAATGAGCATTAAAATATACACAAAATATTCATACAATTAATGTTATTTCTTAACTAATGTGTTGGTAGGATTGTCTGTCCTTGTAGAAAATTTATTTACTTGAAACAGTCATTCGGCAATCTTAATAAGTGGTATTGTCTTTTAAACTTCAGGAACTTGAACAATATCCTCTTGTATAATAAAGTTAATGAATACTGGAATCACTATTACTATATCACTGTTCTCTTAGTCCTGTGACTTTATACATTAATGTCATCATTTGACTGAATTCTACAATAATTTGAATACTGTTGTAGAAGTTTGTTTCATATCACAAATATTGGCTGTTGGTTCATATATGGATTGTCAGTGCCTTAATTGACACTTATCTGTGAATCGTGATACTGCTGACACTGAACTGTCACTGTATTTATCAGCATTGGCAGACCCAGTTATAGGGAAACCAATGACCAGCTGTAGTTCACTCTTTGGGGTCCTGCCCTTTTGTGGGATTGCCTCTGATGAACAACACAGGTTTCTGATACTTGACAGTCCTCAGTCTTCAGAAACCAGACACTGGACTTGACATTTTTGGAGATCTGCTCACAATTCAGATGGCAAGACGTAGTGGCAAACTCTGCATCCAGTCTGTCCCAAACTTTTTTCAGTGTGTCCTTTCAATTTAGCGCTCCGCTTTTTATTGGCTCTGGCGAACGACAGAGAGGTACTGACGTCACAGTCTAAAACTAGACCTGAAATTTTCTTCCCAAACCAGCGATTTCATAAAATATGTGCGTTACTTGAAACGTTCCCTTTCTCATTCTCGGTTTGTATACTATCAATCCTGTTCCAACCTATCTTGTTTCATACAGCCGATTTATCTCTATCTTCCTATCCATGTCTTTCCACAAACTGTCACTTCTTAATTTCCCTATTTAAAGCAGATGTGGGTTTTTAAGCCTTCAACCTCAACTGAAGACACCAGAAATACGCATTTATCTAGGCAAATGATAAACTCCTACCGTTGTTCTTTATATCCATTTATACACAATCCTCTCGTGGAATCAAAGGTTAAATCTTTTTCACAATAATTCCATTCTCATAACTTATATTCCTTCCAGTCAAGGGCCTGACTTCGACAAACAATGTATTTACATTCTCCATTTTGCTTAAGGCTTCCGTTTGCGACGGCTTGCCCCGTAATTCGCGATAGATGATTGGTCAGTAAAACTGCGCGAGCCATTTTGCAATGTATTGGAACCATCTTTTGCGACACTCTCCCCTTGTTAAGACTGCCATGTGCAAAAGTTGGTAAACACTCATCAGCGCATGTAAAACAGGTAAAATAAGAGTGGCTTCAAAATATGAGTCAGACGGACAGCGAAATTCGTGGTTTTTGCGTAGCAAAATTATAAACACTAAATGAGAAAGCAAAGGTGGTCGGATTACTGTGGGATTACTGAGGCTATATTTTCATTCCACGTCACAGTACGTCCGGTCTTGAAGACATGAAACCCTTTCATGTCTCATTTATGGAAGTAGAGCTACTGTCATCCGTAGCTTCCGAGTGATTGCTATCGTTAATTGCATCCTCCTCCTCCATGTTCCAATTTCGACTAATAAAATCCGCTCCTACATTTTCTTTTCCTGGTATGTATTGTACTTTGAACGAGTACACCCTTAGCAGCAGAGCCCAACGCATAATCTTCGCGTTCAAGTCATTATTGGCTCCTATGCATGCCAATGAAGCATGGTCCGTTTGCACTGTGAATGAAACTCCATACAGATATTCATGTTGCCTCCTGATTCCGTTCACTAGTGCTAAACATTCCCTCTCCACGGTCGAATCATTCCTTTCTGCTGTGATGAGTTTTCGGCTGCCGTATGCCACTGGGAATAACTGGTTCGGGTGTTTCTCGTCTGCTTGAACCAGTGTCGAACCGATTCCTTGTCCGCTGGTGTATACGCGCAAGACGAAAGATTTTGACAAGTCGGGTAACCGTAAAATATGGTATTTGGACAGTTGGTCCTTGAGAGTGACGTAAGTGTTCTCACACTCGGGAGTCTATACGACCTTATCCAGTATTCCCTTCTTGGTGAGGTCAGTAAGAGGTGCTATCAGATCATTGAAGTTTTTAATGAACTTTTGTTAGTATGCACACAGTGAAAGAAAGGAACGCGTATCTCTCTTTGTTTTAGGCCTCTTTGCTGCACGTATTTTCTCGATGTTTTTGGCAACTAGCCACATACACCCTTGAGAAATGGTATGCCCCATGAAGTCCAGCTTTTCAAAGCCGATTAAACATTTGCTAGGACGGGCTGTTAGACCAGCTTCTTTTAGTCTCCTGAGGAGCATAGCGACCGTAGCAATATGTTCTTCGTAGTTTTCCGTTGCAATCAGTATATCGTCCATGAAATTGTGGATATGTAAACTTTGCAAGGGTTCTAAAAGCTTTCTCATCATCCTGGTGAAGACTCCTGGTGCGTTGTGCAAACCGAAATGCATAGCGATGAAAGTAAAGTGTCCTTTACTGGTGCTAAAAGCTAGCAGGGGTTTTATTTCCTCCTTGACAGGTATTTGGTAATAACCTTTACTCAGGTCAAACTTGGAGAAACTTCTTGCCTTGCTAAGCTTGGTGAACAGTTCAGACGTGCTCTGGGGTGGCTCAGGCTGGAATTCCGTTACAGTATTGAGTAAACGATAGTCTATATACAGCCGAACTTCCTTATTGGGTTTCTGCAACAGTACTACGCTCGAACTATAAGGAGATGTAGACTCACTAATAATTCCGGCTTGCAGTAGCTTGCCTATTTCTCCACGGAGCGTATCAGCTTTAGCATACGGGATCGGGTAACCTCTGGTTCGCACAGGTGTCTCGTTTGTCAAACCGGCTGACAAGGGAGGAGCCATTGTCGTCTGGCAGAAGGACTAATACCTAAGTGAAGGTAAAAACCAGTTGACCAATGGCTCTTTTTACAGGCCCAGGACCAGCGATGCAACTGTCTCCAACAATCGCATTGTACACAACACCATTAAACAGCTCATCACCATTAAGGCTCTTCCTCCCCTTGCATCTCATCTTAGGGTTCATGAGAGTTCTTTGGGCAAGCCTGTATTCTACATGCTCCCCAAAATTCATAAGATCGACAACCCTGGCAGACCTATTGTCTCGGGCTGTTCCTGTCCTACTAAACATATTTCTGACTTCCTCGATAGCATTTTCCAGCTTATCGTTGAGAATCTTCCCTCCTTTGTCAAAGACACTAATCATGTTCTTATAACTTTCTCCTCTATCCGACTCTCAGCAGACCGCTCCTACCGTCTTTTCTTGTTAGACGTCTGTATACCTCAATTCCCCACTCTGATGGTCTCCGAGCTCTTCGATTTTTTCTTGACCAGCGCACGTGTCCTTCTATATCCACTGACACTTTTCTCCGTCTTGCTGAACTGGTCCTTCAACTGAATTCCTTTGAATTCAATGGTCAGTTTTTTGACCAAATTAGTGGTGTTGCCATGGGAACGAAGGTGGGTCCTAGCTATGCCTGCCTGTTCATGGGCCACTTGGAGCATCAGATATGGCAACAATACTCCGGTCCTTTCCCTGGGTTTTACCGCAGATATATAGATGATGCCTTACGTCTCACAGATATGTCCGAGACTGATTTATCCCTCTTCATCGACTTTGTCAACCACTTCCACCCCACCATCAAGTTCACCTCTCTCATCTCCACAGAAACTGTCAACTTTCTTGACACTACTATTACTATCACCCCCTCCAGCCTTAATACCTCAGTATACTACAAGCCGACAGATGTTCATAGCTACCTTCTGTATACCTCTTCTCATCCTCGGGCTTGTCGTGACTCCCTTCCATTTTCACAACTTCTCCGCCTCCGCCGTTTGTGCCTAGACGACGATGACTTACACTTTCGGGCAAATGTGTTGTTGGATTTCTTTCGTAGCAGACTTTATCCGGAACATGTTCTCACCTCTGCCCTCCAACGTGTTCTCCCCATCTCACGCCAGGAGGCCCTCAAATCTCACTATAAATCCACTTCGGGTAGAGTCAAATTAATCTTGACCTATCACCCTCACAATACTGCAGTCAAACAGATCCTTTTCCGCCACCTACCTATCCTCCAAGTAGAGTCTTTGACCCAAGAAGTATTCGGTGAAGCACCTTTGGTGGCATATAGACGCGACATGAACCTGAAGGATCTTCTTGTTCACAGCCGTCTCCCAAAGGAGAATGCCACTCACTTTGACACACTAGCCTGTGGTCGGACACGATGCTTCACGTGCAAGTATGTCATCTCAACCCACAAGGTGTCTTCTCCTGAGGCTACATACACCATCACCAGCAGCTTCACGTGTGAGTCGCGCTATGTCATTTATACGATCATATGTAAACGTTGCTGCAAAACCTATATTGGCCAAACAGGCAAACGACTTGGGGACAGATTCAGCCAGCACTTGAATGACATCTCTCAGCAAAAATCCACACCAGTTGCCATACACTTTAATGGTCCTCACCACCATCGTCTCATTGACATCCAGGTCACGGCGATCAGATCCTGCTCCTCTGACACTGCTAGCCGAGAACAGCTTGAGAACCGTGTTATCCACCGCATGGGGTGTCTAAAACCAGCTGGTCTGAACACTCTACACACCTTTGTCTGAGGTCACCCTTTCCTCTCGTGTTCTATTTTGACTTTTTCACTCTTATCCTATTTATCTATTTTTCTGCTGCCCTTCAATAATATGTATGAATATATAATACACTGTTTTTAATATGTCTTGATTTTTTTTATTTTATATTTATTTATCTCCAACTCATTCTGTCCTCCTGTATTTCCAGTCCCCACTAATATTACGTTTGGGTAGTTTATTGTTCAGTTTCGTTGTTTAGTTTCTTAATATGTATTGTGTACTTCTGGTGGTGGCAGTCATTTCCTTTTCTGGGCACACTTGTCCGTTCGCGGGCAGCAAAACTGTTAGGACTTCGATGCCTTAAGGGAAGTACCTATTTTTATATTTTTTTTAAATTTATTTAGGTTTTCATGTGTCCTTCTAGCCTTCACTTTCTTTCCTTTCCCTGACGAAGGCCTCGTGGCCGTAACGTCGGCTATTTTCTTTGTCTTTTGTCCTCATAAGACGAATCACCTTTTTTTGATTTTTTTTTTTCACACCCATCCATTGTCATTAGTTGGTGCATAACATTGGATGACATTTACATTTATTTTCTTTTTAGCTTTTTTAATAGTAGCTGTTATTATGCTGGGTCCAACGGCTTCCTATTTAATGAGTGCTTTCTGTGCTTCTTTAGATAACATAAGAGCTACCCCTTTACTGTGGTGTGAATTTTCGGCTTCATAACCTGAGGACAGCACCAATTCACCTGTGATGAGTTTCTTCTTGTCCACCCCCTTCCACTTTGTTTCACACAGTTCCAGAACCTCGATTTTATATTCCCTCATTTCTGCTGTTACTTGTGCCACTTTCCCTTGTTCGTTTAATGTCTGAACATTCCAGGTGCCAAATGTGTAAGTTCTCCTAGAAGAAAGAAGGTTAGTCAGTAACACAGACTCCTTTCGGCTTTTTCTGTGTTGCATCATTCGCATCCCTGCGAGAAGACCTACCCCTGTCTTGGATGGCTGTGTTTTATTTTCCTTAATTGACTTGTCCATGTTTGTTGAAGTTTTTTGTGGTTTAAATTTTTTACAGGATGGGTTTACCAGCCCCATGCCCAGCCCTCCTTAATCGCTTTCAACGACATGCATGACGTGGAACAGTGTTACTATTCTTTGCTCCCCTTTCGGGCCCTGGTAACACACGGGTGAAAATTAATGTCTCAATTACGACATATTTACGACTTCCGCGCACCCAGGGCCCGAATCTGTCTCCACACCACTGCCGCAATCAATAGGCGAACTTTCATTTTATCGCTTCTAATTTAAATACAATCTGGCACATTGTCGCAATAAATTTACACCCACAAACGTTTTTGTTTATGTGTATTTAAAATAGCTGATACATACGGATGGAGTTCACTCCAAAAATGATTTAGTCAACTATAAATGTGTATATACACTTATTTACTTACTTAGTCGTTCATCTTCTACCGTCAGGTGTAGAGGTTTAAATATATATATATATATATATATATATATATATATATATATATATATATATATATATATCTATATATATATATATATATATATATATATATATATATAACACATTTCATAACCACTTATAATCAAGTGTAAATGAAATTAAGGTGTTGATATAGAAAACTTTTGTTATAAAGATTCATCACAGGTGATGGTCTAGTAAGTTTCTGAAATTTTTTGTTTTAACAGGTCACTTGGCAGCTTACAGTGGGTACGTAGCAACCAGTAATGGGTCGGTTGGCTTTTGCTTCAGCCGATATTGGTTCTTTGAAGATTATAGACTGGTTCATCTCGTCACTGGTCAAGTCTGGTGGCTGTAACACGTCCCTCGTAGTTCATTAATTCATAACCCTCCACTTCTAAATGAGCATAGGCCTTCAACAAACACATGCCAAGTCCTCCTGTCACGTGCCATCATCTCAAGTTCTTTCCACGTTCTCCTCATCACCTTCACCTCTGTTTCCAGCTCTCTTCTCCATGTGCTTCTTGGTCTACCTCTGCCTCTCTTGCCCTGGGGGTTCCAGAACAAGGACTGCCTTGTAATGCTATCAACAGGTTTCCTCAGTGTGTGTCCTATCCATCGCCATCGTCTTCTTCTCATCTCTTGTTCCACCGGCACCTGTCTAGTTCTTGTCATCAGTTCCACGTTGGTAACATTGTCATACCATTTTAATCCCTCTATTCTACACAAGCACCCATTTATGAAAGTCTGTGGCTTTTTGGTTGTTGTCTTTGTTGTTCTCCATGTCTCAGAGCCATACAATAGGACTGACTTCACATTTGAGTTGAAGATTCTTATTTTTGTGTTGGATCCGATTTCTCTTGGTCTCCATATATTTCCCAATGCAATGAATGCTTCACTTGCCTTTTGTATTCTTATTTTAATATCGCTGTCTGTCTCTCCAAATGTTGCGTATGGTTTTTTACAACATTTCTGTTGTTGCGCATCAAAGAGCGCTGAGTTGAGTTTGGTGAAAATATTTGAAGATATGTGAATAGTACACTTAGGTGCATTATGCATGCACACAGTAAAAGGATGACGTAGGAGTTTTTGGTGTGTTAAAAACAATGACGTAGAGAACAGAAATGGACCCCAAGAGAAAAAAACAAGACGTGAACAGCCTTGTGTGTGCTGGTTTGCTTGAAAACCCGTGGGAAAGGGTTATATTGATTCGTGTCATGAATGGGAAGGCATACCAGGATGAGTACTATTAATAATGTATAATTTGATGCTTATACATTTTTTAGACGGGCAGGTCTATACACCGTAAAAATCGGGGTCTTAAAGATCCTGCCTGCTCTGTCGCTAATGTGTACTGACTTTTGGGGAAATTCATGTTAATGAAGTTATATGAGTTTGAAAACAAATTACGAGATAAGGGCACGGATATAATCAATCCATAGAGCTGTATAGATGGATGGGGACTGAGCAGCAACAATGTATCACCGTGAAGAAGTATAAAACGATGTTACGAATAGACAGAATGACATTAACTAATGACGGCTCATCATGTCTCATTGATCATGAGTTTTTTTCAATAAACTTTGTTATGTTACCGGACCAGTATTGGCTTCCTACCTGATTATCTTTGAGCTGTTGGGCATATCTGAGACCTTACAAATTCGTTATTCCCTGAGAGAGAACACTGCATAAATAATACAGGGACGATACAGTGCAGTTTTTTGGCACACCCACGAACAAAGCATTCGCGTGACACTTTTGTGGTATACAAATGTTCTAACATTCATACAGACACATATGGGAATAATTATGGTATGCATATATCAAATGCATACCAACTCTTTGAATACACTGGAATAAACGAACGGGCGGACATACCTTAACATGGTGGCCAGTATGGGGATCGAACCCACGATCTGTCAAAAGGTTATTGGCAGGTCCCGTTGGTGGAAAGATGTAAACATTTTACGGCTTTTGCTACTCCCAGAGGGTTGTTCCAGTTCAATTTTATGTGTTTTGGACTGATGAACGCACCAGCTACGTTCACTAGAATGATGAGAATTCTCTTCTCGCATAGACAAGATATAATCTCGTACATAGATGATATTTGTTTGTTTAGCAACACTTGGGAAGAACACTTTCACGGTTTACACTCTCTATTATCCACGCTCAGATCTGCTGGGTTATCTGCTAGACCATCTAAGGTGTATATTGGATTCTCTGAGATTACTTTTTTAGGTCATAGGATTGGTCATGGGAATCTTCAAACTTTGGAGCAGAATGTTTCCAAGATTCTAAATCTTTCTATTCCTAGGACAAAAAAACAAGTCCGTAATGTGTTAGGACTAGTGCAATATTATGGTAAATTTATTCCTAACTTATCTTCAATTACATCAGCTCTGTCCACTCTACTTAGGAAAGGGGCTCCTAATGTAATTAGGTGGACTCCAGAATGCAATGCTGCTTTTCTTAAAATTAAAGATTTGTTCTCATCCCCACCGATTTTAAAACTACCCAGGCTTAATAATCTTTATACTCTTCGAACAGACGCTTCGTCCAAGGGCGTTGGTGCTGTGTTGCTTCAACAATTTGATGGACATCTGCATCCGATCACGTACATTTCGAGAAAGTTAAACAAGGCGGAAATGAATTATTCGGTGTTGGAAAAGGAACTTCTCGCTGTGATCTGGGCAGTAACCAAATTAGAGAAGTATCTGTTAGGTGTACCTTTCGTGATACAGTCAGACCAGAAGGCTTTGGCGTATTTAAAGACGAAGAACCATGAACCTTGGTGTGCTGGTTTGCTTGAAAACCCTTGGAAAGGGTTATATTGATTCGTGTCATGATGGAATGCATACAGATGAGTACTATTAATAATGTAAATTTGAGCTTATACATTTTTTAGACGGGCAGTCTATACACCGTAAAAAAATCGGGTTCCCTTAAAGACCTGCACAACTGCTTTGCCCGTATTTTATAGAGCTTGTAAAAATAGATGGAAGTATCGACATAAATGCGCCCGAGCCGCCCGTTATTCGATTCTGATGCAGCCGTATAATTATACTATTCAAGCAATTCGAGGGTCTGACAATGTGGTTGCAGACGTACTGTCGAGGTGCCCTCAGGAAGACAGTACACAAGTTTTTAATGACAGTTAGTCCATGGTCAACAGTAATGGTGATGTAATTGGGACATTGAATTTTTGTTAGTTTTATCCGGAACACAATTTGGTGTGTATGGTGTAAGGTGCACATACAGTGTACTATAATATGACTGTACGGCAATGATAATCTTTAGCGATACATTTTTGCGTGTATATTATAGAGGTTCCTAGGGGCATTGAAATAGGTAATTTGGGACCAATTTATGCATGTATTTGCTATTTTTTGGGGTTGGATCAGGAATAAACATGTATGAGATTTGCAGTGTACTCTGTATGGTGGAGGTACACATTATTGCAATCATTTTCCGATGGGTAGGTAATCCTATTAGATATAACCATATTATATAAGTTTTGGTTCTAGTATTATTGATACTAGAGGTAATAGAGGGCGGTGTTGATTCCGCGTAATTTGTTTTAATTTAGTAATATTATTACTTCCTACTTGGATTTTATTCATAAGGTAGTAGATTATATGACTTGTTTATCACCGTTTCATCTCATCGACGACTGACTAATTATGTTATGAGACCTTAGCTGACTTAGACTTACTGAGACGTAGGATAGTATTATGTTGGTATGGTTTTTTAAAATTACCTTAAGTGGTAAATTTTTTGAAGAAAAAAGAAACTACGTGTCTTTTTTCTTAACGGTGGTAGGAGGTAATTGTTGCGTATGGTTTTTTACAACATTTCTGTTGTTGCGCATCAAAGAGCGCTGAGTTGAGTTTGGTGAAAATATTTGAAGATATGTGAATAGTACACTTAGGTGCATTATGCATGCACACAGTAAAAGGATGACGTAGGAGTTTTTGGTGTGTTAAAAACAATGACGTAGAGAACAGAAATGGACCCCAAGAAAAAAAAACAAGACGTGAACAGCCTTGTGTGTGCTGGTTTGCTTGAAAACCCGTGGGAAAGGGTTATATTGATTCGTGCCATGAATGGGAATGCATACCAGGATGAGTACTATTAATAATGTATAATTTGATGCTTATACATTTTTTAGACGGGCAGGTCTATACACCGTAAAAATCGGAGTCTTAAAGATCCTGCCTGCTCTGTCGCTAATGTGTACTGACTTTTGGGGAAATTCATGTTAATGAAGTTATATGAGTTTGAAAACAAATTACGAGATAAGGGCACGGATATAATCAATCCATAGAGCTGTATAGATGGATGGGGACTGAGCAGCAACAATGTATCACCGTGAAGAAGTATAAAACGATGTTACGAATAGACAGAATGACATTAACTAATGACGGCTCATCATGTCTCATTGATCATGAGTTTTTTTCAATAAACTTTGTTATGTTACCGGACCAGTATTGGCTTCCTACCTGATTATCTTTGAGCTGTTGGGCATATCTGAGACCTTACAAATTCGTTATTCCCTGAGAGAGAACACTGCATAAATAATACAGGGACGATACAGTGCAGTTTTTTGGCACACCCACGAACAAAGCATTCGCGTGACACTTTTGTGGTATACAAATGTTCTAACATTCATACAGACACATATGGGAATAATTATGGTATGCATATATCAAATGCATACCAACTCTTTGAATACACTGGAATAAACGAACGGGCGGGCATACCTTAACACCAACGTTGTCTATATTACTGCAAGATATGTGTACGATTCTACATCTTGTATTGGTGCTTCTTCAAGTTCAACCCTGTTATCATTACCTGCATTTATTCTCATTATCTTTGTCTTTTCCCTGTGTATTTTCAGACCCAATTGCTGTGACCTCTCATCGAGTGTTTTCAATTCGTCCTGCATCTGATTACGGTTACGGGAGAGAAGAGCCAAGTCATCAGCAAAATCCAGATCATCCTACTGCTTAGTCAGAGTCCACTGGATTCCATTTCTGTTGTGTGTTGTCGATGATCTTATAACCCAGTCTATTGCTAGTAAGAAAAGAAATGGAGACAAGAGGCATCCCTGTCGCACTCCTGTTCTTATCCCAAACGGTTCTGTAAGCTGTCTTTCGTGAAGAACTCTGCATGTCATATCTTCATATGTTTTCTTTATTAAATTAATGATCTTCAGGGGAACCCCATAATGCCTCGTCAATTTCCAAAGTGATTCT
The DNA here is from genome assembly GCA_024509875.1 of Oreohelix idahoensis. NCBI lineage: Eukaryota > Metazoa > Mollusca > Gastropoda > Stylommatophora > Oreohelicidae > Oreohelix > Oreohelix idahoensis. The sequence goes on from JAMPIV010020740.1 coordinate 296,730, forward strand.
CTGTCTACACTGTCAAATGCCTTTTCGTAGTCCACAAATCCGATGTATAGTGGTGAATTCCATTCCAGACTTTGTTCAACTATTATTCTCAAAGTGGCTATCTGGTCTGTACATGATCTGTTTTGTCGAAAACCTGCTTGTTCATCTCTCAGTTGCTTGTCTATGGACTCTTTTAATCTCTCATGGATAATCCTGTTTAATACTTTTCCTGGCACTGATAGTAACATTATTCCTCTATAATTTGTGCACTCTTGTAAATTTCCCTTCTTAGGCAACTTAACCAGATATCCTTCCTTCCATTCTGCTGGTATCTCTTCTTTTTCCCAGACTTTACCAAGTAATTTATATAACATCTCTGTAGCCGTGTCCATATCTGCTTTTATGGCCTCTGCTGGAATGCCATCAGGTCCAGCCGCTTTTCCATCTCTTAGAAGCTTTATGGCTTTCTTTATTTCTTCCTTCGTTGGTCTTTCACTATTAATTTGTAGCTCTTCTTCTGCTGGCTGGATGTCCGGGGGGTTTTGTGGAGCTGGTCTTTTGAGAAGGTCACCAAAATATTTTGTCCACCTCTTCATTTGCTCCTGTATATTGCTGAGCAGTTTCCCATTCTTGTCTTTTATGAGGCAACTTGTTTGCTTGTATTTCCCTGTTAGCTTCTTTGTGCTGCTATACAGTTCTCTCATATTTCCTTTGGCTGCAGCATCTTCTGCCTCTCTCGCCAACTCCTCATTATACTTCCTCTTGTCTCTTTTGATACTTCTTTTAACTTCTTTGTTTGCTTCTGTGTACACTTCTTGAGCCTTGGCTTTGGAACTTCTGGTTTTGCTTGTTTAAATCTGCTTTCTTGTTTTTTCTGTCTTTTATCTTATTGATGGTTTCTTTTGTTATCCATGCTTTTTGTTGTCTTTCCCTTTTCCCCAGTATTTCTTCACATGCCTCATTCCATACAGTTTTGACCTGCTGCCAATAGTCTTCTGTATTCTCTACAATTTGCAGCTGTTGGAGCACTTGGAATTTGCTGGATACTGTTACCGCAAATTTGTCTCTTGTTTCTTGATTTCTTAGATGTTCTTCTTCTTTGATCCTTAGCCGCCGACCGTCAAAGCAGTCAGTGGCCATCACGCCTAGTGGCGTCTTGTAGGGCAACAACAAATTGATTCCACTTTGCTTGGTCGGTCGCCATCCTTCGTACAGTGCCCCAACTCTGGTTCATTCTTTGCATCTCAGCCTACACAGTCCTCCGCCAGGTTGTTTTTGGTCGGCCTCACTTTCGTTTTCCTTCAGTGGTCCAAAGCATAGCTGTTCTTGTGATGGCATCGGGGTCTCTTCTGAGGACATGACCAACCCAGCTCCAGCGTCTGCCAGCTATGATGGTGTGCATGTCCTCTTGCTTGCTACGAGTAAACAGATCTTGGTTAGTGATGGAACCCCCAGTTCGCTAGGCACCATAGTACTGAGACTTGTCCTCTAAGCACAGAAATTGTTCACACAGCTCTGATATAATTGCTAATTAATACCTTTGTGAAGGTTATCTTGTGCTTGTCATTGGGTCAAAAAACCTTGATAAACTTTCAAGTCATAGGTTCTCAACCACCGTGCTTTGACGGTCGGCGGCTAAGGATCAAAGAAGAAGAAGAAGAAGCTGTATTGGGAGGACTTCCAGATGTTGTTTAGGCTACAGAAGGCTGTTCTTGCCTTATTCATTCTGATGTTGATGTCTCAAATTTTGCGCCTGCCCCCCATAGACCATCTGCACGGTGTTACTATTGCTTCCTAGGTATGTGAAGGTAATACTGTCTGTACCAATTGTCGATTCCTTACTGACACCCCTGCTGTGTTGTCAACCCATGTCCGCGGGCAGGTCTATAATCTCTGCTCACAATTCGAGCGTCATGACCCTGACTTCAAACACATTTAAATTGAATCTGTCATACACCGCCCACCTTACTGGCTAAACTTATTGAGTCTATCCGTTTTTCCTGGATCCCAGCTGTTGATGCTGAATGTGCTTGCTAGTGCATTGTCATCTGCATATTCCAGATCTTCCAATGTAGAAAATGTAGTCTTCTATATCCTCTTGAAACTTCCTAGTGTGTATTTGGACTGCCCTCTGTGTCTTGGATGCATCTGTAACTGGCGCATCAGAAAGTCTATGACTGTTAAAATAGAGTGGTTGATAAGGGGCATCCCTGTCGTACTCCTGTCAAGCCTTGCTTCACACCAAACGGTCCAGTTGCTCTGACCAACCACTACACGTAAAGTTGGCATAGAGGCTTTTTTATGATTGACACTATGCAGCTTTGGAATTCATTTTGCATATAAGCCTTACAGTATTATTCCATCGCCCAACAAAACCTACAGGTCCCTATGTGTATGCTGTCAAAAGAGATCACAATTTCAAAATCACCACAAACCATCTTATAAACACTCGTGTGAATAATAGAACTATGTCTACCTTTGCAACCCACCATGAGCACTCAAAATTCGTAATGTACCTACTTCATCGTTCTATCTTAACCTACTAAGAACGAGTACCCAACAGCCACATACTGAGATTCCACTGATACGGCATACCTAGTCTCTCTGAATATATCTCTGGGACACATCTCCTGTTCTTTCTAAATCCTGCTTGTTCTTTCCTCAGTTTGTGGTCTAGGCTGCCCTTTGGAAATTCTCTGTCAATACTCTAAATATCCTGCCTGCGTGTATTTTGCTGGTTGAAATGAGTGAAGAGTGATCAATCCTCGTGTCCAATTAGTCTTGGCTCAGTCTGCAAGCTCTCCCTTCTTGGGCAATTTGTCGCATAGACAATTATGATTCCTTTGTCAACTCAGCTTTTCCACTCTGATGGTGTGATGTCCCCCGTTCCTTCCAGAACTTGTGCAAATAAATGTGTTCTAATAATTTGTAAATTCTTGCTGCTAGCTCCTGAGGTCTGTCTTAAATAGCTCTGCATTTAAGTTATCATAAACTCGCCCGGAGCTTTTGCCGTTCTTTAACCCTTTGATTGCTGTGATGATTTCTTCTTTCGTGGAATGTCTGTATGTTTCACATTCTGATATGAATCGATTTTCAGCACAATCAGCTTCAGGAACTCATTCTCATAAGACCTTGTGTATTTCTGTCTCAGCGTGGCTAACGGTTCCTTGTTATCACTAGCCTAAGAGTTTCTCTGAAGTGCTCTGCCCATCTTGTTTCCTGCCCCTCTGCTGTCGTGATATTGATGATAATTAGTCCTTGCTTATCGCTTATGGTGTTGAATGTAATATTGTTTGCACCTCGTTTTCCGCTGATGAATTTAGTTATTTTGTATACTTGTGGCTTTGTTCATTGTTCTCAGTGCTGCCTCCTCTGCCTGTCTTGCAATCGTTTTCTTCCATCTTAGGAAACAACTCAAATTGTGTCTCCAATCTGGTGTATGGCTCTCTGGTTTCTATTTGGGTAGCTCTGCCCATCTTGTTTAACTGTCCTTGCTCTGCAGTCCGTGCTGAGAAGTACTGGTACTTGGAAGTTAACGTGGATTTAACTGTGAATGGAGTTATGAGATAGTATTCAACTTGGGAGTTTTCCAGCATTTTTGTGTACTTGACTACCAGGTTACCCCCCTCGTGATTTTGTTTCCTCGCCTGTCTATCCATTTTGGGATTCCTTGTGGGGTCGTGGTGTCGTGGTGGGGGTTAGTGGGTCCTTGGTTTGGGGGTGTTGGTTGGGCTGTCTGTTGTTTTTTTACACCAGTCTTCATTTCTTGGTTTCTTTTCTTGTTCAATTCCTTCTCATGTGGGTGTATGGTGTTTAATGTGTTTTTTCTTGGTGTTATCCAGTCTTGTTGTATGGCCGTTGTGTTCCTGTTCTTTGCTGATGTCAAACCTTTTCTGTGTAGTTACAGTTGGTGCAGCCCTTCTTAGTTTCACTTTCAGTTTTGCTACTACTAAATGGTGATCACTTCCCACATCTGCACCTCTTCTTACCTTCACATCTTGTAATGCATGTCTCCATCTACCGTTAACCATGATGTGGTCTATCTGGTTTCTGTCCCGACCATTTGGTGATTCCCATGTTAATTTGTGAATTTCTTTATGTGGGAAGAGTGTTCCTCCAATGACCAGGTTGTTAATGCTACAGAAACTTATTAGTTTATCCCCGTTTTCGTTTGCTGTTCCGCTGCCGCATTTCCCCATTGTTCTTTCATTATATGTATTGTGTGTACCAACTTTCGCATTGAAGTCTCCCATTACTATAACAAGATCATATCTAGGTGTGTCTTCCATTTCTTTCTGCAGTTGTTGATAGAATTCATCCTTGACCTCCTCATCACTATCATTCGTTGGTGCGTAGCATTGTATTATTGTAGTGTTGGTGAATCTCCCTCTCAATCTTAATCTTATCAGTCTGTTGTTGATGGGTTTCCATTCCAGTAATGTCCTTTCTATTCCTTTCTGTAGAATAATGGCTACGCCTTCATTGTGCTGTCCATCCTCTCTTCCAGAGTAAAGTACTGTTTCTCCTGTTGCTGTTTTAACTTTTCCTGCCCCTGTCCATCTGGCCTTGCTTATCCCTAGAATGTGTAACCTATAGTTTCTCATTTCTGCCGTGACCTGTCTTAGTTTACCTGTCTCGTACATTGTCCTGACATTCCAAAAACCTATTCTTGTATCCTGTTTTGCGGTCAGGACATCCGTTTTCATGTCAGTGGCTTCCTTTCGGCTTTCACCACTAACAGTCATACAAGCCACAGACTCCGAATGTCCATCCCGCAGCAAAGTTTGTTCATTTATTGCTGTTTCTCTAACTTCATTCTTTTTTTACACAGACAGGGGTGTCAGCCCTATGCTAAAACCCCCAACCTGGAGGACCAGGGTACCAGCTTTTGTCTGACCCCTACCCACACAGACCAGTCCAGCTTGGTTGAACCTACCAGGAGTAAAACTCCCACTGGCATAGCTCTGGGGATTGTCAGGTACGCAAGCTGCCATACCGCTACAAGGTATAGGTACCATTGATGGCAGATTTTTGGCAGAGTTCTTAGATGTCCTACATTAAATTGTTGTCTATAATTTTGCATTGTTGCATATCTCTTGAGTTTCATTTTTACTTTGGCTATCAGAAGGTGGGGATCTGACGCCACATCTGCTCCTCTATATACCTTTACATCCTGCAATGATGATCTAAACTTCTTGTTTATGCATATATAATCAATCTGATTTTCTGTTCTATGGTCTGGTGATATCCAATTTGCCTTGTGTATTCTCTTATGTGGAAACATGCTTCCTTCTATAGCCAGTTGATTTGAAGCACAGAAGTTTGAGAATAGTTCCCCATTTTCATTCATTATTCCTAGCCCATGTTTTCCCATGACTTCTTCAAATCCGGTATTGACTGTACCTATCTTTACATTCATGTCACCCATCAAAATTATGATGTCTCTTCTTTTTACTTTATCCATTATTTCCTGTAATCTAGTATAAAATGCTTCTTTCACGGACTCTTCTTTGTCATTAGTTGGTGCATAACATTGGAGGACATTTAAATGTATTTTCTTTTTAGCTGTTTTAAAAGTGGCTGTTATTATTCTGGGTTCAACAGCTTCCCATTCAATGAGTGCTTTCTGTGCTTCTTTAGATAACATAAGAGCTACCCCTTCACTGTGGTGTGAACTTTCGTCTTCATGTCCTGAGGACAGCACCAATTCACCTGTGATGAGTTTCTTCCTGTCTACCCCCTTCCACTTTATTTCACACATTCCCAGAACCTCGATATATTCCCTCATCTCTGCTGTTACTTGTGCCACTTTCCCTTAATAGTTTAATGTCCGAACATTAATTGACATGTCCATATTTGTTGAAGTTTTTTGTGGTTTAAATTTTTTACAGGATGGGGTAACCAGCCCCATGCCCAACCCTCCTTAGTCGCTTTCTACGACATGCATGGTAGGGAACAGTGTTACTATTCTTTGCTCCCCTTTCGGGCACCGGTAACACACGGGTGGCCCCTCGTAGTACCATGGGATAATTACGATAATTTTTCAGCGTCTTCAAAACCCGTCTGATGTTGGTGTCTAGCTTTGACTAAAGGCAGATTATACCACACACCTATTCAACAGACTAGTACCACCAATTGGTACCACCGACTAGTATGGAATAAGAGAGAAACAACTATCCCTCCTGAGTATTGGGTCTACTGACACGAAAATCAGGTGTCCTTCACTTTCATTCCACTATCCCATCTGACTCAGAACTTTAAACTCTCTTAGCATTAATGTTAAACCAAGTGAGCGGAAAACAGCCATCGCATTTATAAAAAATCATGTTTACATATACATATGCACTATTTGAAAAAGATTAAGATAATAATTATGTACATTATTTATGTCATCATCCAATTCCTGCTCCATACATTTGGTTCTCTATGAGAAATCTGCATGAAGCGTTCACAAGCTCTTGCAATGGTGGTTCATAAAGCCATCTTTCTACATGCTAAGGTTGCTAGTCGCATGTGAACATGGACATCCACAAGCAATTTTCACATGTTAATATTACAAAATATAGAATAATAAAATGCACAACTCACTCCAAATTGTTTTGGCAATACAGACTTCTTGCTCAGGCAATAGTTTCGGCAACTTGTTTAAGATGCCTGATGCACGTTATCTGGGATATTACTTTGACTAGAATCCCACTATGACTTCCCGTTCAGATTTCTATGATTCCGGGCTTTCCGCATTAGTAAATGTAGAGCATTCCTACTGCCGAAGTCCTGAAGATGCTCAAATACGTTCTCCGGTCCTTTAAATTAGAATCCTGTTTCTATTCCTTATCCTGGCTTGTCTTCTAGACAAGTTGAATTAGCAGTGCCTTAATCTTAAAGTGTTGTAGATTTTAAGCAGCACTCGGCCCACGCATCCACCTTGCTACATGGAGGTGAAATCCAATCAGAGATGTTGTATTTAACATCTCAAATGCCAAATCAATAGTAAAAACCCTTGCGTATTTAAGTAGGGCCACTACCCTCTCATGGAAAATCCTTGCGTAACACATAAGATGTGATTTTTCAAAAATCACTCCTACAAAAAGTATTGTGCCTGCCATTGATTTCCATCATGTTTACAACTCACCATTTTATAGACCTAACACTGATAATATCTTCCCAAATAACGCTAGAAAGAGATTGCCAAACAATGAAGGACTGTATATCGGCAAAGTTCTCATTACTACTAAGGTGGTCTTCAGTACGTCCTAGTCTTGGATATAACTCACACAACATTCCATACAACAACATTGGATAGTCTATGCATACCTATGCATAATCTTACAGTGGAGGAGCCTTGAGAGACACATAAACAGTGTAGATTGGATATCTGTGAGGTAACACTTACTATATCACATCATCATTTCACTATTCACATAGGTTCACTCTCCCATTTAACTAACTATATTATTTATATCTCATCTGTGCGTGTGTGAATTGTCTTTCACCATCATCACTTTTTATTTTCTACTAACCCTATATGTGTGAATATTTAATTAATAATCCCAATAATCGTTTTGATCATTATCTAGTTCGTTAATGTATCACTCGTGCTGTCAGTGTTAAATATTTACATATAGGTAAAATTCTACATTTAGATGAGGTTGCGGGTTCTTTCTTTATGGAGATCTAAGGGCAGAAGCTAAGGTCGTTGAAAATAGAACACTTTCCATATTTTTGTAGATAACACTATCTAGTGGAGAGCATTCGCATTCTCTTCTTTTTGTCCTTATCTCGAATAGGTCTCTTTCTTTCTTAACGAGCCAATTTATGGAGACCTTCTTGATAACATTCCATAGGACATACCCAGCGACAACTACTGTTGTAGTTGCACCAATATACAGTTACGACAAAAGCCACACAGACACTAAACATTAACAAGTCTTGCACTTTAATCCGACTTTGATGTTTTCTAAATTCTATGTATTTACATCTTTGCGATTATCGAGGTTTCATTAGTTATAATAATACAGGACTATTGAATTATACCAGTTCTTGGTTAGGGATAGTGTTCGGCTCATACATCTTTTCTTCAGTGATTGTATTTTCTGATAGCCTATATATAATCTTAGAAAAATCTCCTAATTATCATCGGAATATTTTATGATTCCACGCTGAATTTACCCCATACATATTATGACTAACACCACAACAACATGCGCGCTCAAAACGCAGAGATGTGCGACGGTATTTGAACCTCCATCTATCTGGGTAAACCGAGTGGTTCATTCACCGTGCTCAGCTACTGACAGTACACAGTATATAACAATATTAATATACATTGGTGCCATATCCACAGGTATGACGCTTGCCATGGTAATTCCAAAAGTTGATAACAAAGCGAATGCAACAACCAGCAAACTTGCCACCCACTTATGCTGCTCACCCAGAAAGGACGTCCCGAAATTGTCAACATTTAAGAGGCCTTTACCTGATGAGGATGTCATTGTTCAATGAACTTCAGCTGTTCACCTTCTACAATCTACATTATTGATTCTTAACTTATAGTCCACTGACCCTCCGGGTCCAAGAACATATATAATTATAAATTAATAGCGGTGTACATAATTATAGACATTTTTTATTGGACGAAATAAAAAATAAATTCATCCACGCACTGTATTTTGCCCGACGTTAAAGTGAAATTCAATCACGCACTGAATTTTGATCGGGTGGTAAAGATAAATCCATCCATGCACTGTATTTTGACCGAACGGTAAAGATAAATTCATCCATGCACTGTATTTTGACCGAACGGTAAAGATAAATTCATCCGCGCACTGCATTTTGACCGAGATGTAAAAAGAGATTCATCCACGCACTGTATTTTGATTGACCTAGGAAATCAACACCTGATTAATGACGGGAGGTGTCTGTAGTGGAAGGACCTGAACTAGATAAGTAGTAGTTACCTGGAAGAAACAAGATCCAGGTCACCAGCGGTCATAAACGATGACAAAATACAGTGCATGTATGAACTTCTCTTTACCGCTGGATAAAAATAGTGAATTGATTAATTTCTCTTTACCGCTCGATTAAATTACAGTGCATGGATGAATGTCTCTTTACCCTTCGATCGAAATACCGTGCATGGATAAATTTAAGTTTACCGTTCAATCAAAAACCACATTTCTACTACGCCCGGTGATCGTTTATGTTTATTGATTGTCCAGTAATCGCGTTCGAAAAGATAAGCCCAGTGAAACACTGAAGAACGCCATTTCTTTCTGAAGTTGACACATTTGTTGACAGATTACTTAATTTGGCAAGTAGTAACTTCACGGTAAGTGAAGCAAAGGTAGACCAAGAAACGCACGGAGAAGAGACCTAGAGGCAGAAGTGAAAATGACGAGGAAAACGTGGAAAGAGCTTGAGTTGATGGCACGTGACAGGATTTAGCATGTGTTTGTTGAAGGCCTATTATTTTTGTGGAGCTCAAAGATATCGATTGAAGCAGTAACATTGTCCTAGAATGTGTGAATATTAATAATATTCCCAACAAACCATAATGCTTGTTCCCACTTGTGAACATAAACAAAATGTACCACCTGAAAGAGATCCCTTCTGCGATGAAATTAATAGTCTTAAAAATGCTTAAAATATTATTATGAGCACCTGGTTAAAACTGTCCTTAATTGTTTAATATTTGTTAATGTAGGTCGTCACGAAATATTATACTATTGAAAGCCAGGTTCTCTCGGACGTAGTTAAAGTGAGATAACGTTTATTATGAGATACTACTGGTACATCTTTAATTAAATACATCTTAAAATAAAAGTTACAATTTTTGTTATACTCGAATGTATGACCTTGACCAGATTGTCTTTCTTTACTCCAACGTTAATGTTATAGTTTCATCATCACCACCATCATTATCGCCACCATCATCATCACCACCATCATGATCACCACCATCATCATCGCCATTATCATCATCATCATTTTCCCTCCTATTGGAGCATGCAGCCACTACTACAGTAGCTCTATTTGCAGGAAACATGCACTAAGCATTCTCAAGCTCTTGCAGAGATGGTCTCTGTAGCAATGTGTTTTACATCGTGAGGATGTTACCCCTATGCACAAACTCGTGACAAAGTCTACGTAGCTACCAACAACCTCACGATGACCACTGGTTTCTTTGAACATATTCATGCTGACGTCTGAAAGTGAACGAAGACGAAGAAGAAGTATGAGTCACCTTGTACGACATGCCTAACGGAGCATTAGACATATTCTTTCTTTGTCTCATCGGAGACTCCCTATTGCAAGGACATTTCTTCTTCTTCTTTTTCTTCGTTCACCCTCAGACGTCAACTTGAATATGTTCAAAGATCACTGTTAAGTCCTAATTCTAGTCAAGGGGAGTTTATCTGTAAAATACTTGTAAGTACAGGCCGGACCTATGTTAGCTCCCTTGTTTAGCTGTTTATGTGTTTAAAATAACTTCGCGTATCTTCGCGAATGTTCTGGATGCAGAATGGTCCAGAACGTGGGTGAACGAAATTCATCTCAGGCGCAAAATCTGCGCTGAGATAAATTTGCGCTGAGCTGTTTTTTGGGCGGGGACATTTTTCGTGACATTCGAATGCTGAGATAGCTTATAGAAGGGACTGACGATTATGGTCAGTGTGTCCCGATATGGAGAATAGTTTTGGTGAAAGGGATTTTGATATTGCCTAAGATTTTTCATAAAGCCGTGGATATAAAGGCTGATATGTATTCTGCAGAATGTACATTGTTAAAGATTTTTCGGGCCTGGGATTATAGGCCGTTATGTGTTGATATCTCCGATGAGGGAGATTTGTGAAGGCGACAGATTATTATTATAGGAAATGTGTTTTTCTCCCATGAGTTATGTTGAGTCTGACGATACAGACATTATTGTACTGCGATATAGGCAGTTCCCTTTGCTGTAGGGATAATTTGGACCAGGAAACTTTATCATTATGAACTGCTGTACTTATGCAGCTGTTGTGCCTGGGATTTTGTATGCTATGTACTTAACTACCTATGGATTTGGTGCTTATGAGATGTGTCCTATTTTGATGTGTACTGAACCTGTGACAATGTGCTTAGTGATGCCCTCGTGACTGTGGAGTATTAAAACAGTGTAGAACGATCAGGAGTTATAACCATTTTGCTGACTCCTACATGTGTGTTGGTGTTTGTGTGACTATTATTGACTTTTCGTTAGAACTACATGCATTCGCGTTCACTTATATCTATACATCCATACACCTGGTCGGCCACCTGTAAGCCCGACGAATGCTGATTTGTCCTTCATCAGCGCACATAATACTATAACATTTATTATCTTCTTCCACCACTCAATAACTCACTTGGATATCAACAATCACCTTCAGACGTCAACTTGAATATGTTCAAAGATCACCCTCAGACGTCAAATTGAATATGTTCAAAGATCACTCTCAGACGTCATCTTGAAAATGTTTAAAGATCACCCTCAGACGTCAACTTGAATACGTTCAAAGATCACCCTCAGACGTCAACTTGAATACGTTCAAAGAAAGCAGTGGTCAGTCTGAGGCTATTGACATCTCCGTAGAGCTTTTCAGGGAATAGTGCTGGTGTTGGCCATATGCGCTTTCTCTGTTTCTCATATATTGGGCATCTTTCAAGTAGATACTCAGCAGTCATTATATCGGTGCCACAGTTACACTCATCGGTAGTTCCTATCTTTAACTTGTTGAATAGATGCAAGGGCTATTGACAATATGTTGCACAAATCAGCGCGACTGTTAAAACTACAGAGAGAAAAGGTAAATGCTAAGCAGATAGAGATATGCACATAAATATGGACACAAACAGACCGATAAGCAGATAGACAGCGAGCGTTTGGAGAGTTACCAGGACTAACTACTTCAGAATGTATGGATTAATTGTTAAAAGAACTTGCGTGCCACGGTATCAATAAACATGCTTGCAGATTTCACAATAGCCTGGAAAAGACGTAAAGTCAACAACGAACTCCGCTTTTGCGTTCTAATAAAGTCGAGGTGCCAGCAGAATTAAACTTTTACATTATTTCATAATCATACTAGTAAGGTTTGCTCTCCATTATAACGTGTTTAGTGTTACAGAATAAAGAATCATAGACTTTTCATTTATAAATTTACAATTGGTACAGTTCATTTGTCTGTAATTGCTATCTTTAATAAAACTGTTCATTAACAAGAACCGGAAGGGAAGCGGAATAGCCCAGATAAGTCTCATTTGCGTCCGTTTATTCACCATTTCGACAATAAGTCTACCTTGTTCAATCTATTGCAATTAAGGTATTTAGTGTAACTTTATTATTGATTTAATCTTGTAGTAACATCAGCATGTTAGTTACAATTTATTTTATTTGATGATAACTTCTTACAACAGAATATATTGCTTTTTTTCTTGTCTTAACTATTTACAGCGTTATTGAAATATAGCTTTCTTTTACTTTAAATATAGCTCCTATACGAGAAAATATATAATGTATATCATAGACAACATGTATGCACAGAAACAAATGTATTGTCTTTGTTCGAGCTATTATCTATTAAGCACGTAATATGAACGATGCTCAGAACAAACTGCACTATCAACATTTCTTTATTATGATCTTGACTTCAAGTGCCCGTAGTAGTAGTGGCCTGTTTATCCATAACTGACTATGGAACGGCCGTGAGATGATAGCCCTCATCTGTTTTTTTCATTAGTGTTTCTTCGTGTTCTTTTCTCTTCTGCTTGTTGTGAGAGTTTCTTTTCGCCAAATCTGTGGTGGCGCCGTAGGGAGCATCGCCACTTGGTACGATTGGCAGCTTCGTCCTTCCAGGTTGTTTTGAGTTAAGGCCAGTGCCTTCATGCCTATCTTTCACACACCTTTGAACCTCGGCTGCGGTAGCCCGTCTGTTCTTTTGCCATCTGGCATTTGTCCGTAGAAAATAACTTTGGGTATGTGACCATCTTCCATGCGGAGGCCATGGCCAAGCCAGCGTAGTCTGCGCTGTCTAAGCATATACATGCTTTGAGGACAGCAAGTGACCATAATAAGGCAAAGAAAGAAAGAAGGAAAGAAAGAAAGAAGAAAGAAAAATTATCAGATACATTCAGATCTCCGTCAGTTACCTTCTTAGGTTTTGTCTATTATTTTTTAGTTATGCCTCAAATGTTGAATGTTCTGGATATTAAAATCTTCACTCCCCCATCCCAAGAAAGCTCAACAAAGTCTCATTTTCAAATTAATCTTGATATTGTAGGATCCATAAATCTGCTCTCGGCTAGTTCGTTTGAATATAGGACAATCAGCCTTATCACATAAAACTAATAGCTACAGAAACCGTTGCTGGAATAGCATTAGGATGTTTTGTGAAGGCTTTATGCAAGTGTGCCAGCTGCATTCGTGGCTGCATGCTCTATTACGAGCAAGAAAGAAAGTAATGCTGATGACGATGATCGTGGTGATGGTGTTAGGGATGATGATAGTAGTGGTGGTGGTGACGAAAATGATGATGCTGACAATTATAATGATGCTGACGATGATAATCATGATGATGATGATGATGATGATGATGATGATGATGAAAGAGCTTCAGTTGAAAGAGAGTCGGTTTACGAACTAATGGGTAATATTAGTGTTATTATTTCGTACATGAAACAAGCCCAAGGTTCATGTAAGTTCAAAATTAAGTAACAGTTTTAAGCAGCAAGGTCAAC
>JAMPIV010020741.1:0-27819 GCA_024509875.1 Oreohelix idahoensis
AGAAGGTATGGTTATTAAGAGATTTGGATAGATTTTATGTTAATGATGATTATTAGAGTTTATATTAAGAGTATTTGTGAATTAACAGATTGGGTTGTAGATTTTAGATTTTTTGAGAGTTTGTGAATTTAGTTGTAAAGTGTGTGGTTTATTATTGGAATAGAAAGGGATGGAGTTTTTTTGGTTTGGGGGTTTGTGGTATTGTTGGGTTATTTGTTAAAGTTTTGGGGTTGTTATTATGTTATTTGGTTTTTATTGGTGGACAGACGCTAGATTTGGGGTGTGTGATAACGATAAAACATGAGAGTATAAACCAAACAAAGCGATACTAGCTGTGATCACTTAGCGATAGAGATAACGATAAAACATGAGAGTTTAAACCAAACAAAGTGATACTAGTTCTGATCACTTAGCGATAGAGATAACGATAAAACATGAGAGTATAAACCAAACAAAGCGATACTAGCTCTGATCTCTTAGCGATAAGAGAAACATGATAAAAAACATGAGAGATCACTTATAAACCAAATAAAAAGACAGATAAAACCAAACAAAGATACTAGCTGTGATCACGTAGCGATAGAGATAACGATAAAACATGAGAGTATAAACCAAACAAAGTGATACTAGCTGTGCTGGATACTAGCTCTGATTCACTTAGCGATAGAGATAACGATACGAAAACATGAGAGTATAAACCACACAAACTGATACTAGCTCTGACGACCTAGCGATAGAGATAACGATAAAACATGAGAGTATAAACCAAACAACGCGATACTAGCTCTGATCACTTAGCGATAGAGATAACGATAAAACATGAGAGTATAAACCACACAAAGTGATACTAGCTAGCTCTGATCACTTAGCGATAGAGATAACGATAAAACATGAGAGTATAAACAAACAAAGTGATACTAGCTCTGATCACTTTAGCGATAGAGATAACGATAAAACAGCGTATACTACTAGCTCTGATCACTTAGCGATAGAGATATAACGATAAAACATGAGCGATAGAGATAACGATAAAAGTGTTTAAAACCAAAAAGTGATATAAATCCAAACAAAGCGATACTAGCTCTGTTTACTTAGCAATAGAGATAACGATAAAACATGAGTATAAACCAAAAAGATACTAGCTCTGATCACTTAGCGATAGAGATAACGATAAAACATGAGAGTTGAAACCAAACAAAGATCTATACTAGCTCTGATCACTTAGCGATAGAAACGATAAAAAAGCAAACAAAGCGATTACTAGCTCTGAAACAGCGATAGAGATAACGATAAAACCAACCAAAGCGATACTAGCTCTGAGCGATAAACCAAACCAAAAAAGCGATACTAGCTCTGATTACTTAGCGATAGAGGTAACGATTAAACATGAGAGTATAAACCAAACAAAGTGATACTAGCTCTGATCACTTAGCGATAGAGATAACGATAAAACATGAGAGTATAAACCAAACAAAGCGATACTAGCTCTGATCACTTAGCGATAGAGATAACGATAAAACATGAGAGTATAAACCAAACAAAGTGATACTAGCTCTGATCACTTAGCGATAGAGATAACGATAAAACATGAGAGTATAAACCAAACAAAGTGATACTATCTCTGATCACTTAGCGATAGAGATAACGATAAAACATGAGAGTATAAACCAAACAAAGTGATACTAGCTCTGATCACTTAGCGATAGAGATAACGATAAAACATGAGAGTATAAACCAAACAAAGCGATACTAGCTCTGATGACTTAGCAATAGAGATAACGATTAAACATGAGAGTATAAACCAAACAAACCAAACAAAGTGATACTACTCTGATCACTTAGCGATCACGATAAAACATGAGAGCGATAGAGCTCTAACGATAAAACGATAAAAGAGTATAAACCAAACAAAGTGATACTAGCTCTGATCACTTAGCGATAGAGATAAAGATAAAACATGAAAGTATAAAACCAAACAAAGTGATACTACTAGCTCTGATCACTTAGCGATAGAGATAACGATACTAGCTCTGATCACTTAAAACATGAAGTATAAAACCAAACAAATTGATACTAGATCTGATCACTTAGCGATAGAGATATCGATAAAACATGAGAATAAACAAAACAAAAAGGTACTAGATCTGATCCCTTAGCGATAGAGGTAACGATAAAACATGAAAGTATAAACCAAACAAAGCTATACTACCTCTGATCACTTAGCGATGGAGATAACGATAAAACCTGAGAGTATAAACCAAACAACGCGATACTAGCTCTGATCACTTAGCGATAGAGATAGGGATAAAACATGAGTATAAACCAAACAAAGCGATACTTCTCTGTGATCACTTAGCGATAGAGATAACGATAAAACATGAGAGTTTAAACCAAACAAAGTGATACTAGCTCTGATGACTTAGCGATAGAGATAACGATAAAACATGAGAGTATAAACCAAAACAAAGCGATACTAGCTCTGATCACTTAGCGATAGAGATAACGATAAAACATGAGAGTATAAACCAAACAAAGCGATACTAGCTCTGATCACTTAGCGATAGAGATAACGATAAAACATGAGAGTATAAACCAAACAAAGCGATACTAGCTCTGATCACTTAGCGATAGAGATAACGATAAAACATGAGAGTATAAACCAAACAAAGTGATACTAGCTCTGATGACTTAGCGATAGAGATAACGATAAAACATGAGAGTATAAACCAAAGTGATACAAGCTCTCTGATACTTAGCGATAGAGATAACTAGAGAGTATAAACCAAACAAACGATACTAAGTCACTTAGCGATAGAGATAACGATAAAACATGAGAGTTTAAAACCAAACAAAGTGATACTAGCTCTGATCACTTAGCGATAGAGATAACGATAAAACATGAGAGTATAAACCAAACAAAGTGATACTAGCTCTGATCACTTAGCGATAGAGATAACGATAAAACATGAGAGTATAAACCAAACAAAGTGATACTAGCTCTGATCACTTAGCGATAGAGATAACGATAAAACATGAGAGTATAAACCAAACAAAGTGATACTAGCTCTGATCACTTAGCGATAGAGATAACGATAAAACATGAGAGTATAAACCAAACAAAGTGATACTAGCTCTGATCACTTAGCGATAGAGATAACGATAAAACATGAGAGTATAAACCAAACAAAGCGATACTAGCTCTGATCACTTAGCGATAGAGATAACGATAAAACATGAGAGTATAAACCAAACAAAGTGATACTAGCTCTGATCACTTAGCGATAGAGATAACGATAAAACATGAGAGTATAAACCAAACAAAGCGATACTAGCTCTGATCACTTAGCGATAGAGATAACGATAAAACATGAGAGTATAAACCAAACAAAGTGATACTAGCTCTGATCACTTAGCGATAGAGATAACGATAAAACATGAGAGTATAAACCAAACAAAGTGATACTAGCTCTGATCACTTAGCGATAGAGATAACGATAAAACATGAGAGTATAAACCAAACAAAGTGATACTAGCTCTGATCACTTAGCGATAGAGATAACGAACGATAAAACCATGAGTATAATCCAAACAAAGCGATACGATAAAAACATGCTATAAACCAAACAATGATCACTTAGCGATAGAGATAACGATAAAACATGAGAGTATAAACCAAACAAAGCGATACTAGCTCTGATCACTTAGCGATAGAGATAACGATAAAACATGAGAGTATAAACCAAACAAAGCGATACTAGCTCTGATCACTTAGCGATAGAGATAACGATAAAACATGAGTATAAACCAAACAAAGTGATACTAGCTCTGATCACTTAGCGATAGAGATAACGATAAAACATGAGTATAAACCAAACAAAGCGATACTAGCTCTGATCACTTAGCGATAGAGATAACGATAAAACATGAGAGTATAAACCAAACAAAGCGATACTAGCTCTGATCACTTAGCGATAGAGATAACGATAAAACATGAGTATAAACCAAACAAAGTGATACTAGCTCTGATCACTTAGCGATAGAGATAACGATAAAAAATGAGAGTATAAACCAAACAAAGTGATACTAGCTCTGATCATTTAGCGATAGAGATAACGATAAAACATGAAAGTATAAACCAAACCAAACAAAGTGATACTAGCGATCTGATCACTTAGCGACAAAGAGATAACGATCACTTAGCGAAAACACATGAGATAAAGTATAGACCCAACAAAGCGATACTAGCTCTGATCACTTAGCGATAGAGATAACGATAAAACATGAGAGTATAAACCAAACAAAGCGATACTAGCTCTGATCACTTAGCGATAGAGATAACGATAAAACATGAGAGTATAAACCAAACAAAGCGATACTAGCTCTGATCACTTAGCGATAGAGATAACGATAAAACATGAGAGTATAAACCAAACAACGCGATACTAGCTCTGATCACTTAGCGATAGAGATAGGGATAAAACATGAGTATAAACCAAACAAAGCGATACTAGCTAGCTCTGATCACTTAGCGATAGAGATAACGATAAAACATGAGAGTATAAACCAAACAAAGCGATACTAGCTCTGATCACTTAGCGATAGAGATAACGATAAAACATGAGAGTATAAACCAAACAAAGCGATACTAGCTCTGATCACTTAGCGATAGAGATAACGATAAAACATGAGAGTAAAAACCAAACAAATTGATACTAGATCTGATCACTTAGCGATAGAGATAACGATAAAACATGAGTATAAACCAAACAAAGTGATACTAGCTAGCTCTGATCACTTAGCGATAGAGATAACGATAAAACATGAGAGTATAAACCAAACAAAGCGATACTAGCTCTGATCACTTAGCGATAGAGATAACGATAAAACATGAGAGTATAAACAAAAAACAAAGCTCTGATACTAGCTCTGATAAATGATCTAAACCTTAGCGATAGAGATCACTTAACGATAAAACATGCGAGTAAAAACCACCAAACAAAGCGATACTAGCTCTGATCACTTAGCGATAGAGATAACGATAAAACATGAGAGTATAAACCAAACAAAGCGATACTAGCTCTGATCACTTAGCGATAGAGATAACGATAAAACATGAGAGTATAAACCAAACAAAGTGATACTAGCTCTGATCACTTAGCGATAGAGATAACGATAAAACATGAGAGTATAAACCAAACAAAGTGATACTAGCTCTGATCACTTAGCGATAGAGATAACGATAAAACATGAGAGTATAAACCAAACAAAGTGATACTAGCTCTGATCACTTAGCGATAGAGATAACGATAAAACATGAGAGTATAAACCAAACAAAGCGATACTAGCTCTGATCACTTAGCGATAGAGATAACGATAAAACATGAGAGTATAAACCAAACAAAGTGATACTAGCTCTGATCACTTAGCGATAGAGATAACGATAAAACATGACAGTATAAACCAAACAAAGCGATACTAGCTCTGATCACTTAGCGATAGAGATAACGATAAAACATGAGAGTATAAACCAAACAAAGTGATACTAGCTCTGATCACTTAGCGATAGAGATAACGATAAAACATGAGAGTATAAACCAAACAAAGCGATACTAGCTCTGATCACTTAGCGATAGAGATAACGATAAAACATGAGAGTATAAACCAAAGCGATAAAACATGAAGAGTATGAAAACCAAACAAAGTGATACTTGATTAAACTTGAGAGTATAAACCATACAAAGTGATACTAGCTGTGATCACTTAGCGATAGAGATAACGATAAAACATGAGAGTATAAACCAAACAAAGCTATACTAGCTCTGATCACTTAGCGATAGAGATAACGATAAAACATGAGAGTATAAAGCACATTGATACTAGCTCTGATCACTTAGCGATAGAGATAACGATAAAACATGAGAGTATAAACCAAACAAAGTGATACTAGCTCTGATCACTTAGCGATAGAGATAACGATAAAACATGAGAGTATAAACCAAACAAAGCGATACTAGCTCTGATCACTTAGCAATAGAGATAACGATAAAACATGAGAGTATAAACCAAACAACGCGATACTAGCTCTGATCACTTAGCGATAGAGATAACGATAAAACATGAGTATAAACCAAACAACACGATACTAGCTCTGATCACTTAGCGATAGAGATAACGATAAACATGAGAGTATAAACCAAACAAAGTGATACTAGCTCTGATCACTTAGCGATAGAGATAACGATAAAACATGAGAGTATAAACCAAACAAAGTGATACTAGCTCTGATCACTTAGCGATAGAGATAACGATAAAACATGAGAGTATAAACCAAACAAAGCGATACTAGCTCTGATCACTTAGCGATAGAGATAACGATAAAACATGAGAGTATAAACCAAACAAAGCGATACTAGCTCTGATCACTTAGCGATAGAGATAACGATAAAACATGAGAGTATAAACCAAACAAAGCTATACTAGCTCTGATCACTTAGCGATAGAGATAACGATAAAACATAAGAGTATAAACCAAACAACGCGATACTAGCTCTGATCACTTAGCGATAGAGATAGGGATAAAACATGAGTATAAACCAAACAACACGATACTAGCTCTGATTACTTAGCGATAGAGGTAACGATAAAACATGAAAGTATAAACCAAACAAAGCTATACTAGCTCTGATCACTTAGCGATAGAGATAACGATAAAACATGAGAGTATAAACCAAACAAAGCGATACTAGCTCTGATCACTTAGCGATAGAGATAACGATAAAACATGAGAGTATAAACCAAACAAAGTGATACTAGCTCTGATCACTTAGTGATAGAGATAACGATAAATCATGAAAGTTTAAACCAAACAAAGTGATACTAGCTCTGATCACTTAGCGATAGAGATAACGATAAAAACATGAGAATAAACCCAGCAGCGCGATACGAGCTCTGATCACTTAGCGATAGAGGAAAAGATAAAACATGAGTATAAACCAAACAAACTGATACTAGCTCTGATCACTTAGCGATAGAGATAACGATAAAACATGAGAGTATAAACCAAACAAAGCGATACTAGCTCTGATCACTTAGCGATAGAGATAACGATAAAACATGAGAGTATAAACCAAACAAAGTGATACTAGCTCTGATCACTTAGCGATAGAGATAACGATAAAACATGAGAGTATAAACCAAACAAAGCGATACTAGCTCTGATCACTTAGCGATAGAGATAACGATAAAACATGAGAGTATAAACCAAACAAAGCGATACTAGCTCTGATCACTTAGCGATAGAGATAACGATAAAAAATGAGTATAAACCAAACAAAGCGATACTAGCTCTGATCACTTAGCGATAGAGATAACGATAAAACATGAGAGTATAAACCAAACAAAGCGATACTAGCTCTGATCACTTAGCGATAGAGATAACGATAAAACATGAGAGTATAAACCAAACAAAGCGATACTAGCTCTGATCACTTAGCGATAGAGGCGATAGAGATAACGATAAAAACATGAGAGTATAAACCAAACAATGTGATACTAGCTCTGATCACTTAGAGATAGAGATAACGATAAAACATGAGAGTATAAACCAAACAAAGCGATACTAGCTCTGATCACTTAGCGATAGAGATAACGATAAAACATGAGAGTATAAACCAAACAAAGCGATACTAGCTCTGATCACTTAGCGATAGAGATAACGATAACACATGAGTATAAACAAAACAAAGTGATACTAGCTCTGATTAGCGAAAGAGGATAACGATCACTTAGCGATAGAGATAACGATAAAACATGAGAGTATAAACCAAACAAAGTGATACTAGCTCTGATCACTTAGCGATAGAGATAACGATAAAACATGAGAGTATAAACCAAACAAAGCGATACTAGCTCTGATCACTTAGCGATAGAGATAACGATAAAACATGAGTATAAACCAAACAAAGCGATACTAGCTCTGATCACTTAGCGATAGAGATAACGATAAAACATGAGAGTATAAACCAAACAAAGTGATACTACCTCTGATCACTAGCTAGATCACTTAGCGATAGAGATAACGATAAAACATGAGTACATAAAACCAAACAAAGCGATACTAGCTCTGAACCCTTAGCGAAAGAAAAAAAAACGATAAAACATGAGTATAAACCAAACAAAGTGATACTAGCTCTGATCACTTAGCGATAGAGATAACGATAAAACATGAGTATAAACCAAACAAAGCGATACTAGCTCTGATCACTTAGCGATAGAGATAACGATAAAACATGAGAGTATAAACCAAACAAAGTGATACTAGCTCTGATCACTTAGCGATAGAGATAACGATAAAACATGAGAGTATAAACCAAACAAAGCGATACTAGCTCTGATCACTTAGCGATAGAGATAACGATAAAACATGAGAGTATAAACCAAACAAAGTGATACTAGCTCTGATCACTTAGCGATAGAGATAACGATAAAACATGAGAGTATAAACCAAACAAAGCGATACTAGCTCTGATCACTTAGCGATAGAGATAACGATAAAACATGAGAGTATAAACCAAACAAAGCGATACTAGCTCTGATCACTTAGCGATAGAGATAACGATAAAACATGAGAGTATAAACCAAACAAAGCGATGCTAGCTGTGATCACTTAGCGATAGAGATAACTATAAAACATGAGAGTATAAACCAAACAAAGCTATACTAGCTCTGATCACTTAGCGATAGAGATAACGATAAAACATGAGTATAAACCAAACAACACGATACTAGCTCTGATCACTTAGCGATAGAGATAACGATAAAACATGAAAGTATAAACCAAACAAAGCTATACTAGCTCTGATCACTTAGCGATAGAGATAACGATAAAACATGAGAGTATAAACCAAACAAAGTGATACTAGCTCTGATCACTTAGCGATAGAGATAACGATAAAACATGAGAGTATAAACCAAACAAAGTGATACTAGCTCTGATCACTTAGCGATAGAGATAACGATAAAACATGAGTATAAACCAAACAAAGTGATACTAGCTCTGATCACTTAGCGATAGAGATAACGATAAAACATGACAGTATAAACCAAACAGAGCGATTGTAGCTATGATCACTTAGCGATAGAGATAACGATAACACATGAGAGTATAAACCAAACAAAGCGATACTAGCTCTGATCACTTAGCGATAGAGATAACGATAAAACATGAGAGTATAAACCAAACAAAGCGATACTAGCTCTGATCACTTAGCGATAGAGATAACGATAAAACATGAGAGTATAAACCAAACAAAGCGATACTAGCTCTGATCACTTAGCGATAGAGATAACGATAAAACATGAGAGTATAAACCAAACAAAGTGATACTAGCTCTGATCACTTAGCGATAGAGATAACGATAAAACATGAGAGTATAAACCAAACAAAGCGATACTAGCACTGATCACTTAGCGATGATCACTTAGCGATAGCTCTGATCACTTAGCGATAGAGATAGGGATAAAACATGAGAGTATAAACCAAACAAAGCGATACTAGCTCTGATCACTTAGCGCTAGGGATAACGATAAAACATGAGAGTATATAAACCAAACAAAAACAAACAAAGATAACGATAAAACATGTGATACCAAGCTCTGATCACTTAGCGATAGAGATAACGATAAAACATGAGAGTATAAACCAAACAAAGTGATACTAGCTATGATCACTTAGCGATAGAGATAACGATAGAACATGAGAGTATAAACCAAACAAATTGATACTAGATCTGATCACTTAGCGATAGAGATAACAATAAAACATGAGAGTATAAACCAAACAAAGCCATACTATCTGTGATCTCTTAGCGATAAAGATAACGATAAAACAAGAGTATAAACCAATCAAAGCGATACTAGCTCTGATCACTTAGCGAAAGAAATAACGATAAAACATGAGTATAAACCAAACAAAGCGATACTAGCTCTGATCACTTAGCGATAGAGATAACGATAAAACATGAGAGTATAAACCAAACAAAGCGATACTAGCTGTGATCACTTAGCGATAGAGATAACGATAAAACATGAGAGTATAAACCAAACAAAGCGATACTAGCTCTGATCACTTAGCGATAGAGATAACGATAAAACATGAGAGTATAAACCAAACAAAGCGATACTAGCTCTGATCACTTAGCGATAGAGATAACGATAAAACATGAGAGTATAAACCAAACAAAGTGATACTAGCTCTGATCACTTAGCGATAGAGATAACGATAAAACATGAGAGTATAAACCAAACAAAGTGATACTAGCTCTGATCACTTAGCGATAGAGAGATAACGATAAAACATGAGAGTATAAACCAAACAAAGCGATACTAGCTCTGATGACTTAGCAATAGAGATAACGATTAAACATGAGAGTATAAACCAAACAAAGCAATACTAGTTGTGATCACTTAGCGATAGAGATAACGATAAAACATGAGAGTGTAAACCAAACAAAGTGATACTAGCTCTGATCACTTAGCGATAGAGATAACGATAAAACATGACAGTATAAACCAAACAAAGCGATACTAGCTCTGATCACTTAGCGATAGAGATAACGATAACACATGAGAGTATAAACCAAACAAAGCGATGCTAGCTGTGATCACTTAGCGATAGAGATAACTATAAAACATGAGAGTATAAACCAAACAAAGCGATACTAGCTCTGATCACTTAGCGATAGAGATAACGATAAAACATGAGAGTATAAACCAAACAAAGCGATACTAGCTCTGATCACTTAGCGATAGAGATAACGATAAAACATGAGAGTATAAACCAAACAAAGCGATACTAGCTCTGATCACTTAGCGATAGAGATAACGATAAAACATGAGAGTATAAACCAAACAAAGTGATACTAGCTCTGATCACTTAGCGATAGAGATAACGATAAAACATGACAGTATAAACCAAACAAAGCGATACTAGCTGTGATCACTTAGCGATAGAGATAACGATAAAACATGAGAGTATAAACCAAACAAAGTGATACTAGCTCTGATCACTTAGCGATAGAGATAACGATAAAACATGAGAGTATAAACCAAACAAAGCGATACTAGCTCTGATCACTTAGCGATAGAGATAACGATAAAACATGACAGTATAAACCAAACAAAGCGATTAAACATGAGAGTATAAACCAAACAAAGTGATACTAGCTCTGATCACTTAGCGATAGAGATAACGATAAAACATGAGAGTAAAAACCAAACAATGTGATACTAGCTCTGATCACTTAGCGAAAGAAATAACGATAAAACATGAGTATAAACCAAACAAAGCGATACTAGCTGTGATCACTTAGCGATAGAGATAACGATAAAACATGAGTATAAACCAAACAAAGTGATACTAGCTCTGATCACTTAGCGATAGAGATAACGATAAAACATGAGTATAAAATAATCAAAGCGATACTAGCTCTGATTACTTAGCAATAGAGATAACGATAAAACATGAGTACAAACCAAAGTGATACTAGCTCTGATCACTTAGCGATAGATATAACGATAAAAGATGAGTATAATCCAATCAAAGCGATACTAGCTCTGATCCCTTAGCGAAAGAAATAACGATAAAACATGAGTATAAACCAAACAACGTGATACTAGCTCTGATCACTTAGCGATAGAGATAACGATAAAACATGAGTATAAACCAAACAAAGTGATACTAGCTCTGATCACTTAGCGATAGAGATAACGATAAAACATGAGTATAAACCAATGAAAGCGATACTAGCTCTGATTACTTAGCAATAGAGATAACGATAAAACATGAGTATAAACCAAAGTGATACTAGCTCTGATCACTTAGCGATAGAGATAACGATAAAAAATGAGTATAAACCAAACAAAGTGATATTAGATCTGATCACTTAACGATAGAGATAACGATAAAACATGAGTATAAACCAAACAACGCGATACTAGCTCTGATTATTTAGCGATAGAGGTAACGATAAAACATGAGAGTATAAACCAAACAACGCGATACTAGCTCTGATCACTTAGTGATAGAGATAACGATAAAATCATGAGTATAAACCAAGCAACGCGATACTAGCTCTGATCACTTAGCGATAGAGGTAACGATAAAACATGAGTATAAACAAAACAAAGTGATACTAGCTCTGATCACTTAGCGATAGAGATAAAGATAAAACATGAAAGTATAAACCAAACAAAGTGATACTAGCTCTGATCACTTAGCGATAGAGATAACGATAAAACATGAGAGTATAAACCAAACAAAGTGATACTAGCTCTGATCACTCAGCGATAGAGATAACGATAAAACATGACAGTATAAACCAAACAAAGCGATACTAGCTGTGATCACTTAGCGATAGAGATAACGATAAAACATGAAAGTATAAACCAAACAAAGTGATACTAGCTCTGATCACTTAGCGATAGAGATAACGATAAAACATGAGAGTATAAACCAAACAAAGCGATACTAGCTGTGATCACTTAGCGATAGAGATAACGATAAAACATGAGAGTATAAACCAAACAAAGTGATACTAGCTCTGATCACTTAGCGATAGAGATAACGATAAAACATGAGAGTATAAACCAAACAAAGCGATACTAGCTCTGATCACTTAGCGATAGAGATAACGATAGAGGTAACGATAAAACATGAGAGTATAAACCAAACAAAGCGATACTAGCTCTGATCACTTAGCGATAGAGATAACGATAAAACATGAGAGTATAAACCA
The DNA here is from genome assembly GCA_024509875.1 of Oreohelix idahoensis. Lineage (NCBI taxonomy): Eukaryota > Metazoa > Mollusca > Gastropoda > Stylommatophora > Oreohelicidae > Oreohelix > Oreohelix idahoensis. The sequence goes on from JAMPIV010020741.1 coordinate 12,795, forward strand.
AACAAAGCGATACTAGCTCTGATCACTTAGCGATAGAGATAACGATAAAACATGAGAGTATAAACCAAACAAAGCGATACTAGCTGTGATCACTTAGCGATAGAGATAACGATAAAACATGAGAGTTTAAACCAAACAAAGTGATACTAGATCTGATGACTTAGCGATAGAGATAACGATAAAACATGAGAGTATAAACCAAACAAAGCGATACTAGCTAGCTCTGATCACTTAGCGATAGAGATAACGATAAAACATGAGAGTATAAACCAAACAAAGCGATACTAGCTCTGATCACTTAGCGATAGAGATAACGATAAAACATGAGTATAAACCAAACAAAGCGATACTAGCTAGCTCTGATCACTTAGCGATAGAGATAACGATAAAACATGAGAGTATAAACCAAACAAAGCGATACTAGCTCTGATCACTTAGCGATAGAGATAACGATAAAACATGAGTATAAACCAAAAAGATACTAGCTCTGATCACTTAGCGATAGAGATAACGATAAAACATGAGTATAAACCAAACAAAGTGATACTAGCTCTGATCACTTAGCGATAGAGATAACGATAAAACATGAGTATAAACCAAAAAAAAGTGATACTAGCTCTGATCACTTAGCGATAGAGATAACGATAAAACATGAGTATAAACCAAACAAAGTGATACTAGCTCTGATCACTTAGCGATAGAGATAACGATAAAACATGAGAGTATAAACCAAACAAAGCGATACTAGCTCTGATCACTTAGCGATAGAGATAACGATAAAACATGAGTATAAACCAATCAAAGCGATACTAGCTCTGATCACTTAGCGATAGAGATAACGATAAAACATGAGTATAAACCAAACAAAGTGATACTAGCTCTGATCACTTAGCGATAGAGATAACGATAAAACATGAGAGTATAAACCAAACAAAGCGATACTAGCTCTGATCACTTAGCGATAGAGATAACGATAAAACATGAGAGTATAAACCAAACAAAGCGATACTAGCTCTGATCACTTAGCGATAGAGATAACGATAAAACATGAGAGTATAAACCAAACAAAGCGATACTAGCTCTGATCACTTAGCGATAGAGATAACGATAAAACATGAATGTGATACTAGCTCTGATCACTTAGCGATAGAGATAACGATAAAACATGAGAGTATAAACCAAACAAAGTGATACTAGCTCTGATCACTTAGCGATAGAGATAACGATAAAACATGAGAGTATAAACCAAACAAAGTGATACTAGCTCTGATCACTTAGCGATAGAGATAACGATAAAACATGAGAGTATAAACCAAACAAAGCGATACTAGCTCTGATCACTTAGCGATAGAGATAACGATAAAAAGAGAGTATAAACCAAACAAAGTGATACTAGCTCTGATCACTTAGCGATAGAGATAACGATAAAACATGAGAGTATAAACCAAACAAAGCGATACTAGCTGTGATCACTTAGCGATAGAGATAACGATAAAACATGAGAGTATAAACCAAACAAAGTGATACTAGCTCTGATCACTTAGCGATAGAGATAACGATAAAACATGAGAGTATAAACCAAACAAAGCGATACTAGCTCTGATCACTTAGCGATAGAGATAACGATAAAACATGAGAGTATAAACCAAACAAAGCGATACTAGCTCTGATCACTTAGCGATAGAGATAACGATAAAACATGAGAGTATAAACCAAACAAAGCGATACTAGCTCTGATCACTTAGCGATAGAGATAACGATAAAACATGAGAGTATAAACCAAACAAAGCGATACTAGCTCTGATCACTTAGCGATAGAGATAACGATAAAACATGAGAGTATAAACCAAACAAAGTGATACTAGCTCTGATCACTTAGCGATAGAGATAACGATAAAACATGAGAGTATAAACCAAACAAAGCGATACTAGCTCTGATCACTTAGCGATAGAGATAACGATAAAACATGAGAGTATAAACCAAACAAAGTGATACTAGCTCTGATCACTTAGCGATAGAGATAACGATAAAACATGAGAGTATAAACCAAACAAAGCGATACTAGCTCTGATCACTTAGCGATAGAGATAACGATAAAACATGAGAGTATAAACCAAACAAAGTGATACTAGCTCTGATCACTTAGCGATAGAGATAACGATAAAACATGAGAGTATAAACCAAACAAAGTGATACTAGCTCTGATCACTTAGCGATAGAGATAACGATAAAACATGAGAGTATAAACCAAACAAAGCGATACTAGCTCTGATCACTTAGCGATAGAGATAACGATAAAACATGAGAGTATAAACCAAACAAAGCGATACTAGCTCTGATCACTTAGCGATAGAGATAACGATAAAACATGAGTATAAACCAAAGTGATACTAGCTCTGATCACTTAGCGATAGAGATAACGATAAAACATGAGAGTATAAACCAAACAAAGCGATACTAGCTCTGATCACTTAGCGATAGAGATAACGATAAAACATGAGAGTATAAACCAAACAAAGCGATACTAGCTCTGATCACTTAGCGATAGAGATAACGATAAAACATGAGAGTATAAACCAAACAAAGCGATACTAACTCTGATCACATAGCGATAGAGATAACGATAAAACATGAGTATAAACCAAACAATGTGATACTAGCTCTGATCACTTAGCGATAGAGATAACACATAAGTATAAACCAAAAAAAAGTGATACTAGCTCTGATTTCTTAGCAATAGAGATAACGATAAAACATGAGAGTATAAACCAAACAAAGCGATACTAGCTCTGATCACTTAGCGATAGAGATAACGATAAAACATGAGAGTATAAACCAAACAATGTGATACTAGCTCTGATCACTTAGCGATAGAGATAACGATAAAGCATGAGAGTATCAACCAAAGAAAGCGATACTAGCTCTGATCACTTAGCGATAGAGATAACGATAAAACATGAGAGTATAAACCAAACAAAGTGATACTAGCTCTGATCACTTAGCGATAGAGATAACGATAAAACATGAGAGTATAAACCAAACAAAGCGATACTAGCTCTGATCACTTAGCGATAGAGATAACGATAAAACATGAGAGTATAAACCAAACAAAGCGATACTAGCTCTGATCACTTAGCGATAGAGATAACGATAAAACATGAGTATAAACCAAACAAAGTGATACTAGCTCTGATCACTTAGCGATAGAGATAACGATAAAACATGAGAGTATAAACCAAACAAAGTGATACTAGCTCTGATCACTTAGCGATAGAGATAACGATAAAACATGAGAGTATAAACCAAACAAAGCGATACTAGCTCTGATCACTTAGCGATAGAGATAACGATAAAACATGAGAGTATAAACCAAACAAAGTGATACTAGCTCTGATCACTTAGCGATAGAGATAGAGATAACGATAAAACATGAGAGTATAAACCAAACAAAGTGATACTAGCTCTGATCACTTAGCGATAGAGATAACGATAAAACATGAGAGTATAAACCAAACAAAGCGATACTAGCTCTGATCACTTAGCGATAGAGATAACGATAAAACATGAGAGTATAAACCAAACAAAGTGATACTAGCTCTGATCACTTAGCGATAGAGATAACGATAAAACATGAGAGTATAAACCAAACAAAGCGAGACGAGCTTTGATCACTTAGCGAGAGAGATAACGATAAAACATGAGAGTATAAACCAAACAAAGCGATACTAGCTCTGATCACTTAGCGATAGAGATAACGATAAAACATGAGAGTATAAACCAAACAAAGCGATACTAGCTCTGATCACTTAGCGATAGAGATAACGATAAAACATGAGAGTATAAACCAAACAAAGCGATACTAGCTCTGATCACTTAGCGATAGAGATAACGATAAAACATGAGAGTAAAAACCAAACAAATTGATACTAGATCTGATCACTTAGCGATAGAGATAACGATAAAACATGAGAGTATAAACCAAACAAAGCGATACTAGCTCTGATCACTTAGCGATAGAGATAACGATAAAACATGAGAGTATAAACCAAACAAAGTGATACTAGCTCTGATCACTTAGCGATAGAGATAACGATAAAACATGAGAGTATAAACCAAACAAAGCGATACTAGCTCTGATCACTTAGCGATAGAGATAACGATAAAACATGAGAGTATAAACCAAACAAAGCGATACTAGCTCTGATCACTTAGCGATAGAGATAACGATAAAACATGAGAGTATAAACCAAACAAAGTGATACTAGCTCTGATCACTTAGCGATAGAGATAACGATAAAACATGAGAGTATAAACCAAACAAAGCGATACTAGCTCTGATCACTTAGCGATAGAGATAACGATAAAACATGAGAGTATAAACCAAACAAAGCGATACTAGCTCTGATCACTTAGCGATAGAGATAACGATAAAACATGAGAGTATAAACCAAACAAAGCGATACTAGCTCTGATCACTTAGCGATAGAGATAACGATAACACATGAGAGTATAAACCAAACAAAGCGATACTAGCTGTGATCACTTAGCGATAGAGATAACTATAAAACCTGAGAGTATAAAACAAACAAAGCTATACTAGCTCTGATCACTTAGCAATAGAGATAACGATAAAACATAAGAGTATAAACCAAACAACGCGATACTAGCTCTGATCACTTAGCGATAGAGATAGGGATAAAACATGAGTATAAACCAAACAAAGCGATACTAGCTCTGATCACTTAGCGATAGAGATAACGATAAAACATGAGTATAAACCAAACAAAGCGATACTAGCTCTGATCACTTAGCGATAGAGATAACGATAAAACATGAGAGTATAAACCAAACAAAGCGATACTAGCTCTGATCACTTAGCGATAGAGATAACGATAAACATGAGAGTATAAACCAAACAACGCGATACTAGCTCTGATCACTTAGTAATAGAGATAACGATAAAATCATGAGTATAAACCAAGCAACGCGATACTAGCTCTGATCACTTAGCGATAGAGATAACGATAAAACATGACAGTATAAACCAAGCAAAGCGATAATAGCTGTGATCACCTAGCGATAGAGATAACGATAAAACATGAGAGTATAAAATAAACAAAGTGATACTAGCTCTGATCACTTAGCGATAGAGATAACGATAAAACATGAGAGTATAAACCAAACAAAGTGATACTAGCTCTGATCACTTAGCGATAGAGATAACGATAAAACATGAGAGTATAAACCAAACAAAGTGATACTAGCTCTGATCACTTAGCGATAGAGATAACGATAAAACATGAGAGTATAAACCAAACAAAGCGATACTAGCTCTGATCACTTAGCGATAGAGATAACGATAAAACATGAGAGTATAAACCAAACAAAGCGATACTAGCTCTGATCACTTAGCGATAGAGATAACGATAAAACATGAGAGTATAAACCAAACAAAGCGATACTAGCTCTGATCACTTAGCGATAGAGATAACGATAAAACATGAGATAGCTCTGATCACTTAGCGATAAACCATGAGAGTATAAACCAAACAAAGTGATACTAGCTCTGATCACTTAGCGATAGAGATAACGATAAAACATGAGAGTATAAACCAAACAAAGCGATACTAGCTCTGATCACTTAGCGATAGAGATAACGATAAAACATGAGTATAAACCAAACAAAGCGATACTAGCTAGCTCTGATCACTTAGCGATAGAGATAACGATAAAACATGAGAGTATAAACCAAACAAAGCGATACTAGCTCTGATCACTTAGCGATAGAGATAACGATAAAACATGAGAGTATAAACCAAACAAAGCGATACTAGCTCTGATCACTTAGCGATAGAGATAACGATAAAACATGAGAGTATAAACCAAACAAAGTGATACTAGCTCTGATCACTTAGCGATAGAGATAACGATAAAACATGAGAGTATAAACCAAACAAAGCGATACTAGCTCTGATCACTTAGCGATAGAGATAACGATAAAACATGAGAGTATAAACCAAACAAAGCGATACTAGCTCTGATCACTTAGCGATAGAGATAACGATAAAACATGAGTATAAACCAATCAAAGCGATACTAGCTCTGATCACTTAGCGATAGAGATAACGATAAAACATGAGAGTATAAACCAAACAAAGCGATACTAGCTCTGATCACTTAGCGATAGAGATAACGATAAAACATGAGAGTATAAACCAAACAAAGTGATACTAGCTCTGATCACTTAGCGATAGAGATAACGATAAAACATGAGAGTATAAACCAAACAAAGTGATACTAGCTCTGATCACTTAGCGATAGAGATAACGATAAAACATGAGAGTATAAACCAAACAAAGCGATACTAGCTCTGATCACTTAGCGATAGAGATAACGATAAAACATGAGAGTATAAACCAAACAAAGCGATACTAGCTCTGATCACTTAGCGATAGAGATAACGATAAAACATGAGAGTATAAACCAAACAAAGTGATACTAGCTCTGATCACTTAGCGATAGAGATAACGATAAAACATGAGAGTATAAACCAAACAAAGCGATACTAGCTCTGATCACTTAGCGATAGAGATAACGATAAAACATGAGAGTATAAACCAAACAAAGTGATACTAGCTCTGATCACTTAGCGATAGAGATAACGATAAAACATGAGAGTATAAACCAAACAAAGTGATACTAGCTCTGATCACTTAGCGATAGAGATAACGATAAAACATGAGAGTATAAACCAAACAAAGCGATACTAGCTGTGATCACTTAGCGATAGAGATAACGATAAAACATGAGAGTATAAACCAAACAAAGCGATACTAGCTCTGATCACTTAGCGATAGAGATAACGATAAAACATGAGTATAAACCAAACAAAGCGATACTAGCTCTGATCACTTAGCGATAGAGATAACGATAAAACATGAGAGTATAAACCAAACAAAGCGATACTAGCTCTGATCACTTAGCGATAGAGATAACGATAAAACATGAGAGTATAAACCAAACAAAGCGATACTAGCTCTGATCACTTAGCGATAGAGATAACGATAAAACATGAGAGTATAAACCAAACAAAGTGATACTAGCTCTGATCACTTAGCGATAGAGATAACGATAAAACATGAGAGTATAAACCAAACAAAGCGATACTAGCTCTGATCACTTAGCGATAGAGATAACGATAAAACATGAGAGTATAAACCAAACAAAGTGATACTAGCTCTGATCACTTAGCGATAGAGATAACGATAAAACATGAGTATAAACCAAACAAAGTGATACTAGCTCTGATCACTTAGCGATAGAGATAACGATAAAACATGAGAGTATAAACCAAACAAAGCGATACTAGCTCTTATCACTTAGCGATAGAGATAACGATAGAACATGAGAGTATAAACCAAACAAAGTGATACTAGCTCTGATCACTTAGCGATAGAGATAACGATAAATAGAGATAACGATAAAAAAGGAGTATAAACCAAACAAAGTGATACTAGCTCTGATCACTTAGCGATAGAGATAACGATAAAACATGAGTATAAACCAATCAAAGCGATACTAGCTCTGATCACTTAGCGATAGAGATAACGATAAAACATGAGTATAAACCAAACAAAGCGATACTAGCTCTGATCACTTAGCGATAGAGATAACGATAAAACATGAGTATAAACCAAACAAAGTGATACTAGCTCTGATCACTTAGCGATAGAGATAACGATAAAACATGAGTATAAACCAAACAAAGTGATACTAGCTCTGATCACTTAGCGATAGAGATAACGATAAAACATGAGTATAAACCAAACAAAGTGATACTAGCTCTGATCACTTAGCGATAGAGATAACGATAAAAAATGAGAGTATAAACCAAACAAAGTGATACTAGCTCTGATCACTTAGCGATAGAGATAACGATAAAAAATGAGTATAAACCAAACAAAGTGATATTATATCTGATCACTTAACGATAGAGATAACGATAAAACATGAGTATAAACCAAACAACGCGATACTAGCTCTGATTATTTAGCGATAGAGATAACGATAAAACATGAGAGTATAAACCAAACAATGTGATACTAGCTCTGATCACTTAGCGATAGAGATAACGATAAAACATGAGAGTATAAACCAAACAAAGTGATACTAGCTCTGATCACTCAGCGATAGAGATAACGATAAAACATGACAGTATAAACCAAACAAAGCGATACTAGCTGTGATCACTTAGCGATAGAGATAACGATAAAACATGAAAGTATAAACCAAACAAAGTGATACTAGCTCTGATCACTTAGCGATAGAGATAACGATAAAACATGAGAGTATAAACCACACAAAGCGATACCAGCTGTGATCACTTAGCGATAGAGATAACGATAAAACATGAGAGTTTAAACCAAACAAAGTGATACTAGCTCTGATCACTTAGCGATAGAGATAACGATAAAACATGACAGTATAAACCAAACAAAGCGATACTAGCTAAGATCACTTAGCGATAGAGATAACGATAACACATGAGAGTATAAAGCAAACAAATCGATACTAGTTCTGATCACTTAGCGATAGAGATAACGATAAAACATGAGAGTATAAACCAAACAAAGCGATACTAGCTCTGATGACTTAGCAATAGAGATAACGATTAAACATGAGAGTATAAACCAAACAAAGTGATACTAGCTCTGATCACTTAGTGATAGAGATAACGATAAAACATGAGAGTATAAACCAAACAATGTGATACTAGCTCTGATCACTTAGCGATAGAGATAACGATAAAACATGAGAGTATAAACCAAACAAAGTGATACTAGCTCTGATCACTTAGCGATAGAGATAACGATAAAACATGACAGTATAAACCAAACAAAGCAATACTAGTTGTGATCACTTAGCGATAGAGATAACGATAAAACATGAGAGTATAAACCAAACAAAGTGATACTAGCTCTGATGACTTAGCGATAGAGATAACGATAAAACATGAGAGTATAAACCAAACAAAGCGATACTAGCTCTGATCACTTAGCGATAGAGATAACGATAAAATATGACAGTATAAACCAATCAAAGCGATTAAACATGAGAGTATAAACCAAACAAAGTGATACTAGCTCTGATCACTTAGCGATAGAGATAACGATAAAACATGAGAGTATAAACCAAACAAAGTGATACTAGCTCTGATCACTTAGCGATAGAGATAACGATAAAACATGAGAGTATAAACCAAACAAAGCGATACTAGCTCTGATCACTTAGCGATAGAGATAACGATAAAACATGAGAGTATAAACCAAACAAAGCGATACTAGCTCTGATCACTTAGCGATAGAGATAACGATAAAACATGAGTATAAACCAATCAAAGCGATACTAGCTCTGATCCCTTAGCGAAAGAAATAACGATAAAACATGAGTATAAACCAAACAAAGTGATACTAGCTCTGATCACTTAGCGATAGAGATAACGATAAAACATGAGTATAAACCAAACAAAGTGATACTAGCTCTGATCACTTAGCGATAGAGATAACGATAAAACATGAGTATAAACCAATCAAAGCGATACTAGCTCTGATTACTTAGCAATAGAGATAACGATAAAACATGAGTATAAACCAAAGTGATACTAGCTCTGATCACTTAGCGATAGAGATAACGATAAAAAATGAGTATAAACCAAACAAAGTGATATTAGATCTGATCACTTAACGATAGAGATAACGATAAAACATGAGTATAAACCAAACAACGCGATACTATCTCTGATTATTTAGCGATAGAGGTAACGATAAAACATGAGAGTATAAACCAAACAACGCGATACTAGCTCTGATCACTTAGTGATAGAGATAACGATAAATCATGAGTATAAACCAAGCAACGCGATACTAGCTCTGATCACTTAGCGATAGAGGTAACGATAAAACATGAGTATAAACAAAACAAAGTGATACTAGCTCTGATCACTTAGCGATAGAGATAACGATAAAACATGAAAGTATAAACCAAACAAAGTGATACTAGCTCTGATCACTTAGCGATAGAGATAACGATAAAACATGAGAGTATAAACCAAACAAAGTGATACTAGCTCTGATCACTTAGCGATAGAGATAACGATAAAACATGAGAGTATAAACCAAACAAAGTGATACTAGCTCTGATCACTTAGCGATAGAGATAACGATAAAACATGAGAGTATAAACCAAACAAAGTGATACTAGCTCTGATCACTTAGCGATAGAGATAACGATAAAACATGAGAGTATAAACCAAACAAAGTGATACTAGCTCTGATCACTTAGCGATAGAGATAACGATAAAACATGAGAGTATAAACCAAACAAAGTGATACTAGCTCTGATCACTTAGCGATAGAGATAACGATAAAACATGAGAGTATAAACCAAACAAAGCGATACTAGCTCTGATCACTTAGCGATAGAGATAACGATAAAACATGAGAGTATAAACCAAACAAAGTGATACTAGCTCTGATCACTTAGCGATAGAGATAACGATAAAACATGAGAGTATAAACCAAACAAAGTGATACTAGCTCTGATCACTTAGCGATAGAGATAACGATAAAACATGAGAGTATAAACCAAACAAAGCGATACTAGCTGTGATCACTTAGCGATAGTACTAGATCTGATCACTTAGCGATAGAGATAACGATAAACCATGAGAGTATAAACCAAACAAACGATATAAGCTCTGATACTTAGCGATAGAGATAAGCTCTGATACTAGCTCTGATCACTTAGCGATAGAGATAACGATAAAACATGAGAGTATAAACCAAACAAAGCGATACTAGCTCTGATCACTTAGCGATAGAGATAACGATAAAACATGAGAGTATAAACCAAACAAAGCGATACTAGCTCTGATCACTTAGCGATAGAGATAACGATAAAACATGAGAGTATAAACCAAACAAAGCGATACTAGCTCTGATGACTTAGCAATAGCTATAACGATAAAACATGAGAGTATAAACCAAACAAATTGATACTAGATCTGATCACTTAGCGATAGAGATAACGATAAAACATGAGTATAAACCAAACAATGTGATACTAGCTCTGATCACTTAGCGATAGAGATAACGATAAAACATGAGAGTATAAACCAAACAATGTGATACTAGCTCTGATCACTTAGCGATAGAGATAACGATAAAACATGAGAGTATAAACCAAACAAAGCGATACTAGCTCTGATCACTTAGCGATAGAGATAACGATAAAACATGAGAGTATAAACCAAACAAAGTGATACTAGCTCTGATCACTTAGCGATAGAGATAACGATAAAACATGAGAGTATAAACCAAACAAAGCGATACTAGCTGTGATCACTTAGCGATAGAGATAACGATAAAACATGAGTATAAACCAATCAAAGCGATACTAGCTCTGATCACTTAGCGATAGAGATAACGATAAAACATGAGAGTATAAACCAAACAAAGTGATACTAGCTCTGATCACTTAGCGATAGAGATAACGATAAAACATGAGTATAAACCAAACAAAGTGATACTAGCTCTGATCACTTAGCGATAGAGATAACGATAAAACATGAGTATAAACCAATCAAAGCGATACTAGCTCTGATTACTTAGCAATAGAGATAACGATAAAACATGAGTATAAACCAAAGTGATACTAGCTCTGATCACTTAGCGATAGAGATAACGATAAAAAATGAGTATAAACCAAACAAAGTGATACTAGCTCTGATCACTTAGCGATAGAGATAACGATAAAACATGAGTATAAACCAAACAACGCGATACTAGCTCTGATTATTTAGCGATAGAGGTAACGATAAAACATGAGAGTATAAACCAAACAACGCGATACTAGCTCTGATCACTTAGCGATAGAGATAACGATAAAACATGAGAGTATAAACCAAACAACGCGATACTAGCTCTGATCACTTAGCGATAGAGGTAACGATAAAACATGAGTATAAACAAAACAAAGTGATACTAGCTCTGATCACTTAGCGATAGAGATAAAGATAAAACATGAAAGTATAAACCAAACAAAGTGATACTAGCTCTGATCACTTAGCGATAGAGATAACGATAAAACATGAGAGTATAAACCAAACAAAGTGATACTAGCTCTGATCACTTAGCGATAGAGATAACGATAAAACATGAGAGTATAAACCAAACAAAGCGATACTAGCTCTGATCACTTAGCGATAGAGATAACGATAAAACATGAGAGTATAAACCAAACAAAGTGATACTAGCTCTGATCACTTAGCGATAGAGATAACGATAAAACATGAGAGTATAAACCAAACAAAGCGATACTAGCTCTGATTACTTAGCGATAGAGATAACGATAAAACATGAGAGTATAAACCAAACAAAGTGATACTAGCTCTGATCACTTAGCGATAGAGATAACGATAAAACATGAGAGTATAAACCAAACAAAGCGATACTAGCTCTGATCACTTAGCGATAGAGATAACGATAAAACATGAGAGTATAAACCAAACAAAGCGATACTAGCTCTGATCACTTAGCGATAGAGATAACGATAAAACATGAGAGTATAAACCAAACAAAGCGATACTAGCTCTGATGACTTAGCAATAGAGATAACGATTAAACATGAGAGTATAAACCAAACAAAGCAATACTAGTTGTGATCACTTAGCGATAGAGATAACGATAAAACATGAGAGTTTAAACCAAACAAAGTGATACTAGCTCTGATGACTTAGCGATAGAGATAACGATAAAACATGAGAGTATAAACCAAACAAAGCGATACTAGCTAGCTCTGATCACTTAGCGATAGAGATAACGATAAAACATGAGAGTATAAACCAAACAAAGCGATACTAGCTCTGATCACTTAGCGATAGAGATAACGATAAAACATGAGAGTATAAACCAAACAAAGCTATACTAGCTCTGATCACTTAGCGATAGAGATAACGATAAAACATGAGAGTATAAACCAAACAAAGCGATACTAGCTCTGATCACTTAGCGATAGAGATAACGATAAAACATGAGAGTATAAACCAAACAAAGTGATACTAGCTCTGATCACTTAGCGATAGAGATAACGATAAAACATGAGAGTATAAACCAAACAAAGTGATACTAGCTCTGATCACTTAGCGATAGAGATAACGATAAAACATGAGAGTATAAACCAAACAAAGCGATACTAGCTCTGATCACTTAGCGATAGAGATATAGCTGTGATCACTTAGCGATAGAGATAACGATAAAACATGAGAGTATAAACCAAACAAAGCGATACTAGCTCTGATCACTTAGCGATAGAGATAACGATAAAACATGAGTATAAACCAAACAAAGCGATACTAGCTCTGATCACTTAGCGATAGAGATAACGATAAAACATGAGTATAAACCAAACAAAGTGATACTAGCTCTGATCACTTAGCGATAGAGATAACGATAAAACATGAGTATAAACCAAACAAAGCGATACTAGCTCTGATCACTTAGCGATAGAGATAACGATAAAACATGAGTATAAACCAAACAAAGTGATACTAGCTCTGATCACTTAGCGATAGAGATAACGATAAAAAATGAGTATAAACCAAACAAAGTGATATTAGATCTGATCACTTAACGATAGAGATAACGATAAAACATGAGTATAAACCAAACAACGCGATACTAGCTCTGATTATTTAGCGATAGAGGTAAGGATAAAACATGAGAGTATAAACCAAACAACGCGATACTAGCTCTGATCACTTAGCGATAGAGATAACAATAAAACATGAGAGTATAAACCAAACAAAGTGATACTAGCTCTGATCACTCAGCGATAGAGATAACGATAAAACATGACAGTATAAACCAAACAAAGCGATACTAGCTCTGATCACTTAGCGATAGAGATAACGATAAAACATGAGAGTATAAACCAAACAAAGTGATACTAGCTCTGATCACTTAGCGATAGAGATAACGATAAAACATGAGAGTATAAACCACACAAAGCGATACTAGCTGTGATCACTTAGCGATAGAGATAACGATAAAACATGAGAGTTTAAACCAAACAAAGTGATACTAGCTCTGATCACTTAGCGATAGAGATAACGATAAAACATGACAGTATAAACCAAACAAAGCGATACTAGCTAAGATCACTTAGCGATAGAGATAACGATAACACATGAGAGTATAAAGCAAACAAATCGATACTAGTTCTGATCACTTAGCGATAGAGATAACGATAAAACATGAGAGTATAAACCAAACAAAGCGATACTAGCTCTGATGACTTAGCAATAGAGATAACGATTAAACATGAGAGTATAAACCAAACAAAGTGATACTAGCTCTGATCACTTAGTGATAGAGATAACGATAAAACATGAGAGTATAAACCAAACAATGTGATACTAGATATGATCACATAGCGATAGAGATAACGATAAAACATGAGAGTATAAACCAAACAAAGTGATACTAGCTCTGATCACTTAGCGATAGAGATAACGATAAAACATGACAGTATAAACCAATCAAAGCACTACTTGTTTTGATCACTTAGCGATAGAGATAACGATAAAACATGAGAGTATAAACCAAACAAAGTGATACTAGCTCTGATCACTTAGCGATAGAGATAACGATAAAACATGAGAGTATAAACCAAACAAAGCGATACTAGCTCTGATCACTTAGCGATAGAGATAACGATAAAACATGAGTATAAACCAAACAAAGTGATACTAGCTCTGATCACTTAGCGATAGAGATAACGATAAAACATGAGAGATAAGTATAAAGCAAACAAATCGTTACTAGTTCTGATCACTTAGCGATAGAGATAACGATAAAACATAAGTAAAACCAAACAAAGTGATACTAGCTCTGATCACTTAGCGATAGAGATAAAACGATAAAACATGATCACTTAGAGAGTATAAACCAAACAAAGTGATACTAG